>OZ038488.1:108734248-108746748 GCA_964036315.1 Acanthosepion esculentum
CAATATAAAACGGGACAATATAAGTATAGAGGAGAGAAATACTGCCCAAGTAAAAAGAGTTAAACAACAAATTCTACAAGGAAGTAAAATACTACTGCAAATCATGTATAAACCATGCTACAAGTAAGTGTTATTTTAGAAATAAAATATGCTATGAATGCGGTCGAAAAGCTACTGTTTGCAAAAAGAAAAAACATCAGCAGTCCAAAAGGATAAATACAATTCTATCTAATAGAGATACAAATAATGAAAGAAGAAAGTATGTAGACGTTAAAATAAATGGTCGAACTGTAAGCTGTCTGCTTGATACCAGAAGTGACATATCTATAATCGACGAAGTTACATGGAAGAAAATTGGACAGCCAAAACTACAAAACACTCAGGAAAGGGCCAGAGGTGTTTCTGAAAGAAAGCTAAAATTCAAAGGAGAATTTTACGCGAATTGTCATTTGACGATAAAACGTACAAGGCAAAAATCTACGTCATATCTGGAAGAAATTCAAATTTGTTTGGTATTGACTGGATTGTGTTATTCAATTTATGGGAAAAACCAATTAACACGTTTTGTAGAAACTTAAATGTGTCGAATATAGAAAATAGCAAACAGACAGAATTCGTTGAAGACTTAAAAGATGAATTTAAGGAAGTATTTGCTGCCGGACGAGGTTGCTGTACTAAGACTGAAGTAAAGTTCGAGTTAAAGGATAATGCAAAACCAGTGTTTAAGCAGAAAAGAAAGGTACCATTTTCGCCATTGGAAATGATAGACAAAGAATTACAAAGACTAGAAGAGGTTGGAGGAATTAAAAAAGTAGAATACTCTGAGTGGGCGTCACCCACGGTGTACGTAAAAAAGAAAAATAAGAAAATAAGAGTTTGCGCTGATTTTTTAACGGGGTTGAATGAATGTCTAAAGGACCACAGCTATCCTCTTCCTACGTCTGAAGAAATTTTCTCGAGGTTGAATGGAGGAATAATTTTCTCGAAAATTGATGTGTCCGAAGCTTATTTACAAGTCAAAATCGAGGAAGAATGTACAAAGTATCTAACTATCTATACACATAGAGGGCTATATAACTTAAAACGTTTGCCGTTCGGGTTGAAGGTAGCCCCAAGTGTGTTTCAACAAATTATGGATACGATGCTGGCTGGTCTTGAATTCGCAATGGCATACTTAGATGACTTATTGATAAAGAGCCAAAATTTGGAAGAGCACAAAAATCATGTTCGAGAAGTATTCAAGAGAATACAGAATTACGGATTTAAAGTGGGCCTTGACAAATGCGATTTCTGCATGAACAAAATTGAATATTTGGGTCAGATAATTGATCATAAAGGAAGAAAGCCTAACCCAAATAGAACAGAAGCTATTAGAAATATGCCTATACCGGATAATGTAAGAAAATTACAATCATTCCTGGGTTTATCAAATTATTATAGTTTATATATTCCTAAAATGCACGAGTTGAGAGCTCCGTTAAACGAGTTATTAAGGAAAGGTAAGAAATGGTGCTGAACAAAAGAATGCGAAGAAGCATTTCAAAAAATAAAAAAGTGCTTATTATCGGATTTAGCATTAGCACATTACGATCCGAAAAATGAATTAATTGTAGCATCAGATGCAAGCGAATATGGTGTAGGTGCGGTACTTTTACACAAATTCGAGGACGGATCAACGAAACCGATTGCACACGCATCAAGAATTTGTTACCTGCGGAAAAAAATTATAGTCAGATAGAAAAAGAAGGTCTGGCAATAATTTACGCCATTAAGAAATTTCACAGGTTTATTCATGGTAGATCGTTCCTTTTGTAAACGGACCATAAACCACTACTGTCGATTTTTGGTTCGAAAAAAGGCGTACCAGCCCATACTGCAAATAGATTACAGAGATAGAGTATTATTTTACTCAACTACAATTTCAAAATGCAATACTTGCCATCAAGTAAAATCGCACACACAGATGGTCTATCTAGATTAATCCGCAAAAACTCTGAATTGCTGGAAGAAACGGTTATAGCAGCACTAAAAGAGGAAAAAGAACTAGCGGAAGTACTTGTTAACACCGTTAGAGAGCTACCAGTGACACTGGAAGAAATAAAAAGCAGCGAAAATGGATGAATATATTACTAACATGAAGAAACACGCAAGGAAGAACGAAAAGAAGAAAAAAGTTTTAAGAGTCTCTCCATTTTCGATATGCGACGAAACGCTGATGTATGCGGATAGAGTCGTAATACCGCGGGTCCTACAAAAAAGAGTTTTGAAAGAGTTTCATATGGGCCATCCTGGAACCTCCAGAATTAAGTCGCTAATGAGAGGTTATGTTTATTGACCTAGAATGGACCAAAATATAGAAGATCTGATAAAACAATGTAAAAACTTATCAGCTAGCAGCCAAAGCTCCACCGATAAGGACTCAACCCTGGCCAAAAACGGACGTTCCGTGGACACGTATTCTTATTGACTATGCAGGACCATTAAAGGGATACTATTATCTAGTAATCTTAGACAGTTTTTTTCCAAATGGCCTGAGGTTTATAGGTATAAACACCCGACAGCTTCAAACACCATAAAAGCGTTAGACGAAGTATTTAGTCGTTTTGGAGTAGTAAATAAAATTGTAAGCGACAATGCTACTATGTTTACCGGGAAGGAATTCAAAGATTACTGTGATTCGTTGGCAATTGAACACGTAACAACGCCGACGTACAATCCTAGATCAAACGGACAGGCAGAAAGGTTTGTCGATACATTCAAGAGAGCATTAAGAAAAAATAACGAATCGACACTGAAGAAAAAATCTTACAAAAGTTTTTAGCGGTATATAGGATAACAAACGCTAATATATCACCTGCAGAAATTATGTTTGCAAGGAAAATACCTTCAGTGTTCGATAGGATGTTACCAAATAAGAAAAATAAAAATTATACGAAAGTAAACACAAAATTTACAACGTATAAAGAGGCCGATAAAGTCCTCTTTAAGAGCTATCGGTCAGGAAAGTGTTTTGGGGAGGATGGTATAGTGTCAAAAAGAATCGGGAGAGTGATATATATTGTAAAAGGAAAAAGAATTTTGCAAAAGACATTAACCAAATAAGATACCGATACATTGAAACCGTGGAAAATGACAGCGAAATATCGATGGAAGTGTTATACGATGCTTTCCAAATCCAACCCCCATAAATAGTGAAGTACCGATGGAGGTAACATCGATTCCAAAAATCACTGATTTTCAAAAATCAAAAAATACACCAACTCGGAATGGTAGGAGAAAAAGTGGTAGAAAAAGGAAGAGGACTACACGTCTATGTCCAAATCCAAAGAGAAAAAATATTGAAAGCAAAATTCTAGGGAAGAATTTAGCTCAGGGGAAGGTGTTATAGTGGAAGAACCTGGCACACCCCGACATGGATTGGTCAATCTATAAAAGACTGACGAGCTATTGAAGAAAAGGAAAGTGAGACAGAGAGAGCGAAGGCGACACTTACGAACCTCCGTGACTTATCTCCTGTTTTCCTTAGTATTACGAACTCTTGCTCATTTGTACCATTGTTATTTGTTACCTGATTACTTTGTTGTTTATATCGTATAATCCACGATATAACAATATATATATATATATATATATATATATATATATATATATATATATATATATATATATATATATCGTATGTAATTGGAAAAGATGTAAATTCTATATAGATTGAATTATGAAATTACTTTTTACACTTGTTTTGAGCAACAAGAAACCCAGGTGAGCTATATTGCAAAGACAATTTTGTATACGGGATTAAGTATTTTCTATTTCAGGAAAACAGTTGTAATCCTTGACTGATACATTCATATGAGGCAGTCTCAAATTGAGCCGTGAGATTGCGACGCACGTGTAGCACAGAACGCAAAATATATCAATGCTAAAGTCTGTGACTGAATAAAAAATTAAAAACAAAATTTTACATATTCACAAAAAACTAAAACATAACGTTTATTAATCAAGTACATAATTTCCATTGTTAGTAACAACTGTCTCTCATTGTTTTTTAGAAACTTTACATTTTTTTTATTATAAGGAAGTTGTGAGGTACTTTTCGTCTGATTGTACTGTCAAATGTTTCATGGATTCATTTTTTCTGTAGAGACCAGAACATATGAAAATCTGAAGGAAACATATCAGAAAAATACAGTGGATGCTGGAGAGTTTCGCATTTCAACTCATTAAGCTTCTGCAAGGTTTGTTTTGCAACATACACTTTTTGCGTTATAGTGGTGGAAAATAACACATTTTCATTTGTCAAAATCGTCCGTTTTTTCTGAAAAGCCGTATTGTGATTGGTGAGTTGGTCGCACTACTTCTTTGCAGTTATTACTTCGTCGGTTGGAAGAAGCTGAAAGTAAATTATCCCTCCGCAATCCTCTCATCAAACGGCCACAATACCTTCATTAGATGCAAGCTCTCTTTAGCCACGGATTTTGCACATTCACAAGCTTGTTTCCAGCTCCGTTTGCATCAAACATTATCAAAAAATCTTTCTGTTGTGAAGTCAAGCTTATCCTCCTACGTTATTCTCAGTGACGAGTTATATAGACTTTCTCTTGCACTTATGCAAATTAGGCATATTAATTTGCCAGTATCACTACATCTCCCTGAAACGTATAGGTTTTATACCTCTAGTAGTACTTGTACCTCTTCTCATGATAGTTTCATTACTTTGCTCTACTTCTCTCTCGCCCGTATTTCTTTCTCTGGAAACCTAGATCTGTCCCGCGCTAAGGTGTAATCATAGGCATTTTCTTGCATTATTTAATCTTCGCCCGAACTTTCAAACTCATTCTGGCCCACTTGATCCTGCATTATTTCGTCTTCTGATGTTTCATTCTGTAACGGTTGTTCTAATAAATCATTAACGGACGGAATCGTAGACATTTCTTCATCATTTTGCTCTTCATATTCACCCTGGGTCCTTATTTGATCTGCATGGGCTAATACACTGTTGCCGTTTTTTCTATTTATTATAGCTGTATTGTGGCCTTTTTGCATGATAAATTCTGCCCTTTCTGGATTTGCTTCTTTGTTCTTTTGGTACCACATTGTTTTCATTTGTGGAGTACGACATCGTTAGCGGAGCTCTCATTTGTCTTCCCATTAAAGCTGATGGGCTTTCTAGTCTTCCAGCGCGTGGAATTGTGCGATAGCTTAAAAGCAGCCTAGGTAGAAAAACTTCTTTTTCTTTTTGCTGAAAGCATGCTTTTAGTCCCGTTTTTATGGTCTGCACCATTCTTTCCGCTAACCCGTTCGACTGAGGGCGATATGGGGGTGTCTTATACGGTTTACATTCTATTTTTTCTAACCATAAATTAAGATCTTCATCACAAAATGCTGGTGCATTGTCAGATACCAGGGATTTTGGTATGCCATTTCTGGAAAATATGACCCTTAGAATCTGTTTTATCGTAGAACTTTTCTTCTCTGGCACCCGGATTATTTCAGGCCAGCCTGAAAAAGAGTCTACTAGAATTAATAAGAGTCCCACTCCATTAATATACGCATGATCCATATGCACCCGACTCCATGGCTCCACTTCTCTAGGCCACGAATGTAAAGTAGTCTGTGTAAAGATTCTTAATTCTTTACATTTTTTGCACCTTTTTATATATTCTTCGACATCTCTTGAATATTCCGGCCATCATGCTTCTAATTTTATCTTTTTGTGTAGCCGCTACTCCACAGTGTATATCATCATGTACACTTTTTATTACCAATTTTCTTTGTGTTTCTGGGGGAACTACGAGATCCCCATTACAAAACACTTCATGTTCTATCGTTAATTTCTGTCTTATTTCTTTGTAGGGTCTTTCTGCCCTAGAACAATTTCACCATGAATTTTCTTATTCTCGATATTATCCTACTTAGTACTGGATCATGTCTAGTTTCCGCAGCCATTTCTATCTCATTAATTAATTTGGTAGAATTTATGTTAAGCACGTCGTTTCCGAGAAGTCCGTGGTTCTTTTTACAACTTGTAACAATTATAGGTATTACTTCAAATTTATCTTTTAACTCAAAGGAACCTTCAAAGTATCCTAAAGTTTTTATGACCGACCCATCAATTTGGCGGAGTTGTAAACTGCTCTTTCGTAAAGGTGACTTTCCAATGCGTCCCCTCAAAAATCTTTTGGTATCAGCGTTACTTCACCCCCAATATAAATTTGCATATCTAAATTGCAGTTATTAATTTTAACCTTTAATATAATGTCTTTTTCTTTTGTTCAATTTTTTCTATATTCTTATCTTTTAATGTGATCACTTCCATATTGGTTTTGTTTTCTTCAACTCTTTCAACGGTTTTCTTTTTGAATTTGCATACTGCTTGAAAATGGTTCTTTTTATGCAATTTGTACAGGTTTTTCCAAATGCTGGGCATTTTTCCCTTTTTATTTCGTGTTCACGGCCACAATACGCACATTTTCTTATCTTTTTTAACATGTACGTATCAGCGAATATTTGTTCGCTGGGTTGACTTTTATGATGGTTGTATTTCTGTATCAATTCTTGTTGCTGTATAAAGTCGATGCATGTATTTAAAGACATATTTCCTATTTGTAGTTGTTCCATTATTTTATATCGGTGTGATGCATTGCACATACTTTCAATTATCCTTAATTGAATCAAGTCCTCTTCAATAGTCTGTCCATCTTGTCCAAGTTTTTCAAATTCGCAATATCTACTCGCATTTCGTAGACGGTGTAGATATTTTATAATTCGTTCGTCAATTTCTTGTTTCATCGACATGAACTTCGTTCTTTCTGCCACTACCAGTTTTTTTTTGGTCTCATATTTCTCCTTATAATCTGACTTATTTTTTTGAAAGTCAGGTCTTCCAAGTTTGTGGGATATGCCATGGTGGAGACTTTCATTATCGCCTCGCATCTAGCTGTAGCGAAGAATAAATCTGTAATTTCATTTTCGCCTCACTTCTCCTTGTTGTCTTTCAGTACTTCTCGCACCGGCAGAAAAACATCGAATCCATGCATCCACAAAATCTGAATCTTCTAGAGACAAATGGTATCCTATCGGCGACGCCATTGTTGTGAAGTCGAGGTTTAGCACTATTCCGTCGCTAAGCTTGTCCTCCTACGTCATTCTCGGCGACGAGTTATATAGGCTTTCTCTTGCACTTATGCAAATTAGGCATATTAATTTGCCAGTGTCACTACACTTTCTTTCCGAGAATACAGCCCTTCTTACCAAAGGAATACGTAAAGAATAATGCGGCTTCAACCCTGTGGACGGAGCAAGTCGGCTCTTGGATGGAAATTTGTGAACTAGTGGAACTAAAATATAGAACTCGTCCGAACTTTTGCTATGCTAGTGTGATAGAGTAGCGATAGGTTTGTGGCGTGTCATCTGTGAGATGGTTGTTGCAAAATAATTTAGCCCCAACAAGGCAGCAATCGATTTTGAAATCTGTCAAGAGTGGAAAGTTGGTATTGACGAGATGCCATATCAGGGCCAATTACATTGCATATCCGTCTCTGGATCTTATCAAGAACCCCGAGACAAACAGAAGGGGCTCCAGAACATATATGGCAACAATAGTCCATGCAAAGGCGAATGGTTGATATGTAGATTTGAAGGATCGATTCCGGGGAGAAAAATTTCTGTGATCAATGTTTAAAAATGGTTCCGAACGGGAGAAGAATGTATACTGGCGCGA
The DNA here is from genome assembly GCA_964036315.1 of Acanthosepion esculentum. NCBI lineage: Eukaryota > Metazoa > Mollusca > Cephalopoda > Sepiida > Sepiidae > Acanthosepion > Acanthosepion esculentum. Next base: position 108,741,972 of record OZ038488.1, read on the forward strand.
GAGAATCACAAAGAATTATGTCAAATTACAGAAACCATATCACTTGAGGACTGTCAACAACAGCTACAATTAAAATGGATACCACATGTAAATCGTAGAGATAATAATGAAATAATGAAGATGTTGACGTTCCACACAACTTTAAACAAAAGGTTGGGAAAGAAACCGCCATCAATAAAAAAAAGCAATAACTGTAGATTGTTGGTTGGTTGGTTGGTTGGTTGTTTTGTTTTATGGCATATCAAAACCTCAGGGGATCATTTAATACCAACAAAATTTTGAAATAGATTCAGTGCGATAGTTTGGTTTGGTTTGCTTTACGGCATATCAACCGCAATGGGTGATTTAATGCCAACAAATTTTTTGTTACTGGTAATATTTCTTTCCTTCATAAATCTATTTTTGGTAATATTTTTTCTTCAAAAATGTATTGCTGGCAATAATTTTTTTAGAAAAGTATTTCTGGTATCAAAATCTATTTTTACACTTTCATAGTGTTTTGACACCAGTTTGGGGGGTTAACTATTTGCCCATAATTGGGACCCTAACAGGTACTACCACCCCAGGTCAGCGTGGACCTGGGACCACCAGCAATTAAGAGGTGGTTCCACACTCCGCAAAACCTACTGATCAAAGGAGCCTCGTCCGAGTTCCTCTCTGCCCAGAGGCAGAGAGTTCTTCTCTGCCTCAGAGGCAGAGAGTTCGACCGTCTAGCCGAGTCGTCCAAAAAGGACTGACTCTGAAGTATTTAGTGTCCCCCCACGAGGGACAGATGTGGCACAAGGCCGGGTTTAAAGTGGGGTACCCGAGCCCGTAGGCTCGGACAAAAAATAGCCCTTAGATCCCGCATAAACGGGATCGGGCTGGTCAACCTCCCCGAACAAGGCTCTTCCCTTCGGCGGAACCTCGTCAGGGTTCCTCTCTGCCCAAAGGCAGAAGGTTCTCCTCTGCCTCAGAGGCAGAGAGTTTGACCGTCTAGTCGAGTCGTCCAAAAAGGACTGACTCTGAACGCTGCTCCCTCTTCAGGCGCAGTATTTATGATGTCCGGAATAGTTCATTATTATTATGGGTAAGTTACCATAACACGCCTCTTCCGAAGCTTTTGCGTACGATGTAAACCATATTGCCGATTCTTTTGTCAATTGTCCCTTGCTCCCAGTAAGATGTATTATTTTTATATGCTTTAAAAAAAACTTTTTCTCCTGGGAGGAATTTTCTTTTTGGTGCGTAGGGCTGTGTTACTTGTTTCGTTTTATTTGGTAGCAATTTATCAAATGCTGATCTGATTTTTCTAGCGAACATCACTTCTGCTGGTGATAATGTCGATGGCATAGCATTGTTTGGCGTGATTCGATATACCTGAAGAAATTGCTGTAATGCTTTTTCCGTAGGCACATCGTATGCTTTTCGTAGCTCTCTTTTGAGTGTATCAACAAATCTCTCCGCTTGCCCATTTGATCTTGGGTGATAAAGCGGGGATTTTATATGTTTTACATGATAAATTTCGCAAAACTCTTGGAAGTCTGCTAATGTGAATTGCGTTCCATTATCTGTGACTAGGCAATCCACTACTCCAAACCGAGCGAATAGTTCGTGGAGGCAATTTATCGTCGTTTCTGAAGTAGAATTTTTGCAACGAAACACCTCCGGCCATTTACTATAACTATCCACTATGATTAAATAGTAAAAACCGTCAATTGGTCCTGCATAATCTGCGTGTATTCTATCCACGGACGATCAGTCTCTGGCCATGGTTTATAGATGATTGGTGGTGCTTTAGCTGCTAAGTTATAACCCTTGCACATTTCCACCATATGAGTAATATCCTGGTCCATATTTCTCCAATATACATAGCTTCGCATTAGCGACTTCATTCTATTTTTACCAGGATGGTCCCTGTGAAAATCCTTTAGGATTCGCTTTTGTAGTGTTTTTGGGAATGACAACCCTTTCGTTGTAAAGTAGCACATTATCGCATAGAGAAAAGCTGTCCGAAATTTGCTCATTTTTTTCTGCTATTTTTGCCTTTGTTTCATTTATGAATTCGTCATTTTTGGCTTCATTTTTTATGTCTTGTAGTGTGACTGGGAGGTTTCTAACTGTACAACATAGTACTGTCCTGATATCTTCTTCATTTCTTAGGGCTGCGATTACCGTATTTTCCAATGGCTCTGTTTTCGTTGGTATAAGTCTCGACAGACCATGCGCATGCCCGATCTTTTTCGTTGGTAAATACCCCAATCTGAAATTGTAGTTCAGAAGAATTGTTCCCCATCTAAGTAACCTATTTGCAGTGTAAACCGGTAGACCTTTTTCGAACCAAAAATTGTTAGTAACGGTTTGTGATCCGTCTGAAGAGTAAAATATCTACCATAGATATACCTATGAAACCTTGTGACTGCGAAGATAATTCCCAAAACTTCTTTCCCTATTTGTGAATAATTTTTCTCCGCTGGTAGCAAGGTTCGAGAAGCATGTGCGATGGGTTTTATTGTCCTATCTGGCATTTTATGTAATATACACGCACCGACTCCGTAGGCGCTCGCGTCACTTGCTACAATTATTTCTAGTTTAGGATCGTAGTGTGCCAAAAATAAATCTGAAGTTAACGTCTTAATTATTTCGTCAAATGTTTCCTGGCATTGATCTGTCCACTGCCAAACTTTTTCTTTCTTCAGCAGCTCGTTCAGTGGTGCGCGAAGTTTATGCATTTGAGGTATGAATTCCTGGTAGTAACTCACTAAGCCTAGAAAACTTTGTAATTCTGTAATGTTCTTAAGAACTGGCATTTTTTTTTATTGCTGTTGACCTTTCAGGGTCTGGTCGTCTACCTACTTGATCTATGATATGGCCAATGTATTTAATTTCCTTCATGAAAAAATCGCATTTGTTTTCTTTTACTTTGAATCCTTAGCTTTGTATTCTCTTAAACACCTCTTGTACATGCTGCCATTGTTGTTCAATGCTTTCACTATTAATCAATAAGTCATCCAGGTATGCAATCGTGTACTCTAGTCCGGCAAGCATCGTATCCATTGTCTGTTGGAATATAGCCGGCGCGACCTTAATTCCAAATGGTAGTCTTTGGTATCGGTACAATCCTTTGTGTGTATTTATGCATAGTAGTTTTGAACTTCCCTCATCGACTGGAATTTGCAGGTACGTTTCACTTAAATAAATTTACAAAAAAAATTTACGCCATTTAATTTAGTGAATACTTCTCCTGGACTGGGTAGAGGATAGTGGTAGTCCTTTATTGCTGCGTTCAAACCTGGAGAAAAATCAGCGCAAACTCGAATTTCTCCTGATTTCTTTTTGACGTAGACCGTCGGTGCGGCCCATTTACTGTATTCTACTTTTGTCAATATGCCAGTGTTTTCGAGTCTGGCTAATTCTTGATCAGTTTTTTCTATTGACGCAAACGATACGCTCCTTTTTTCTTGAGGATAGGTTGAACGTTTTCTTTTATTTCGATATTTGTTGCCATTTTCTTACATCTTCCGAGACTTGCTGAAAATACTTCGGGGAAACTCGTTTTTAGTTTCTCTTTTAATTTGTCTGCCTCGGTTGGCAAGCTTTTTACATTTTGGCAGTACGTACTTATTGGTAGATCCCACAGTTCGAATTTTTGCATCCAGTCCGTTCCGAATATGTTTTCTGTATTTCTTAACAAGTACACTTTTAGTTTTTTCCTCATTCTATTAAATGTTACATTTGTAATTACTTCAGCCTCAAATTTTATCTTTCTCCCGGTAAATGATCTAGCAATTTTATTCGTTTTTAACATGGCTGGTTTGTTCAGTTTTTCCCATGTTCGTAGGTTTATAATAGTTAAGTCTGAGCCAGAATCCAGCTGTAGCCTGACTTTTCTGTTTTGCATTTCAACTTGTACGTATTTTCTTATGTTAGTCTCATCAGCTTGGTCAGTACTCGTGATTCTTATTCTGCTTTTGCTTTCTCTTCTAGACCAACAATTAGAACTTTTGTGTCCTATTTTTTTGCATGTTAGACAAGTTTTAAAACGGTATGTACAGTCTTTAAACCAATGCCAAGTCCCACAGCGATAGCATGGGCTCGGTGGTAGTTTTTTCTGATATTGATTTTTAGAGTTAGAAAATTTTGTTTTACCTGTTCTTAAGTGGGGAAAATTGGTTTGGTTTGTTTCTGAGGAGGGAAAGTTGGTTTGTCTTCGTACTTTATGTATGTGTGCTATGCCAGCTTCTTTTATGTCTTTTGAGTCTTTCTTCACACTGATGGATCTCTGGCAGTCTTCGGCTATTTTTTGAAGTGTCAAATCTTGTTCACTGTCTAATTTAGTAAGGATTCTGCGTCTCATTTCCGCGTCTTTAGTTGAAATTGTCCGCGCTGAGTTCCGATAATTTAAAATCATCACAATATTTGTTAACAATAGACGCGAAAGTTATGTAACCTTCGCTGTCCTTTTTTGTAAGGTTCAGACATTTCCATCTTTTGTGGAATAGTGAGGTATTATGGCTGAAAAGTTCTGTTAATAGTTTTATGGCTTCTTTGAAAGTTAACTCACATTTTTTTCTTGGAAGCATATAATCTACGAATTTGGTATATTCGCCTGTGCCTAATTTTCTTAGTAATAGACGTACTTTACGTGCGTCTGACCAATCTTTGCAGTCAAATTCATATAGATCTTCGTACCTTCGGAAGTAATTTGCAAAAGTTTTATCTTCTTCGGGCGCATACGTGAAATCTTCGATAGTTCTCCAAATAGCGTCTTGTGAGAGAACTGTTTTGTTCTCGAATT
>OZ038488.1:108751748-108769248 GCA_964036315.1 Acanthosepion esculentum
TTTGCTTCGCGCCATTGATCTCTATTGGAAAGACATATTGAGGCTGGCACAAAACAATTTTAACCTGTCCTGTTTCTAACTGAATAACAATTATAACAATTATAATTTTGCAGCGATTCTTATGACAAATGGTGTCAAGATGGTTAATCGGCTGATCTGAAAACCTGGAAAAAAGAAACTAGTTTAGTAACTAATGAGCAATTATGAACAATTATGCTGTAACATGATTTGGAACATTTTACTGTTACCCGGTATATGAACTCATTTTCAACCTATATATATATATATATATATATATATATATATATATATATGGTATTTTAGTTTTATTTGAATGTTATCCAATATTGACATACTAGCTTGAAAGCTGATATTATACAATGTTAAGCTTGATGCCGATTTGTCACAGTAATGTCCTTGGCCGCCTGTTCTTCCCCAGCGGCTAATTCCTCTTTCGCTGTTAGAAGTGGTAGCATGTAAGATATATTGTGAGTGTCGTCGAAACCGCAGTCGTTTCCATCTTGCTTCGACAAGTTTGGCTTGCCGCAGAGATGACGTCTTGTTCATTGCAGGCTAATCCTTGGAGAGCCGGTTTGTGTGAGATGAAGAACTTTTCTTTCAGAAATGGTAAAGTCAGATTTGAGTAGATCCATTAACTGTAAGATGACAGAATTCATCGGCGCCATCAAAAGGAACAGCCCAAGGAGTGAACTTGTGTATTGGGTGGCATCAAAATTGTATTGTAACAGACGATGAAAAATGTGACGTTGAATATCGAATGGGCATTGCAATAACAATAATAACCTTTAGAAACTGAGTGATGAGATAAACTTCAAAAATATCCTTCGAAACAAAGGAAGGACGTTTATTAATGAAGAAATATTTAATCAATATGTCAATAAATGCTGAGCATTTTTCTCATTGGTAATCTGAAATTTTGCTTATAGTAAACCTTTTCCTTATGTGAAATGTTCGACATTCATTGACCAAAACGTTATCATTAACGTTACTTGAACTCTATATAAATAAAGCGCAGTGTACGTGTGTCCGTCCGTCCATCCGTGTTTTGATCTCGGCAAATCATAAAGAACCTGAAGTAACAAGTAGCAACTACTGTAGTTACATACAATTTAAAATTAAATAATTAACTCATTTAAAGTTAAATTTAAATATCAAACAGAGTGAAAGATTTCAAAAACAATTCTTTAGTAAAGATTTAAATTTAATTTCGCTTTTCATCGCAATTGCCGTTGTTATCGTCTAACTAAACCGTAATTAAAATTTAAGCGGGGCACGGTACGTTGCTCTTTTTTTTCTTTTTTTAGAAAGCGTAACGCGTACTTAGACTTTTTTGAAATATGAAATAGTTCGGGTTACCTAATGTCTTTTAAGAGTGACTTTATGTGAATAGATCATAAAGAATGGTGATTTTAAGGGAAAATAAAAAAGTCTGCGCAAAGTAAATGTAAACTAACTACGTAGATCAGATGCGTATACGAAGAAAGATTATGGCGAATTAATGTGTCCAATAAAGATAAAATATTTGTATTATTTCTAAATTCTTATAACATTTACGTAGATAGGACGCTGAAGGTAAAAGGCCCAAATCCCCTTCGTAAGAACTAGACCAAAGTCCACCAGAAGGGCAGCTTCTAGGCTAGCCTTGTAATATATTTCTATTTAAATCTTCAGGAAAATAAGCTTCTAAAATTCATTGTTATTGCTAATTCCTAAATTGAAGGGGTTATCCCTCCTAAACTTTTGTTTGAAGTAGTGTTGAACATCAGCAAAATCATTATTTTCACATTGAGGCATCTGTGCTACCTATTTAATTGTTCTACTTGAAAGTTGTCAAGCGTTGTCGATTTTGTTCTTTGGTACAATTCTTTGATTTTGATAGCGCAGCTCTTGTAGGTTTGGGGAAGAATGATCCTTGGTAATACCTAAAGTCTTAACGCGTTCGAAGTCACTTTAACCATTAACCTGAGAAACAGCATACACCAGATATCTGTGAACGTGTTTGGCCACGCACATGATATCCATTCAAGTCTTGATCTGACGAGATTACTTCTGAACATTACACGAGATTTTAGGATACTGTTTAACATTGTGTTATGTTGGGTGAAGCATTCAGTTTCTTTATCCCCTATACTCATTTCTTTATAACAGATCTAGACATCGCAGTATTTGAAATGTTTAGTATTTATTAATTCCACATACTGAATTTTTATGATAGATTCAGAGTACACCTTAGTGGAAATTAATTGAGATAACTGCTTTAGTTTCCTTTCTTTCACTATACGGTCAGTTTTAGAACCACTAAAGTGAGAGAGTTTTTATTTTGTCTCAGATTAGGTCATTTGTACGGGCCTGCAGTAATATGAATCTATTTCTGGGGTGTATGATGAAATTTGTTTGGCCTTGAAAAATATTACGTCATCCGTGATTCTATCAGATTTTTTCACGCCCAAAACATTATTGTCTCGACTGTCGATTAGTTTTCCTATTGGCTATTATCTGTAATGGACGTTACTCCAAGAAAGCGTACGAAAATTGTAACGCTGCACGAACACACTGACATGCCATAATAGTGAGGAAATCAAAATACTGGCCCGGAAACTCCTGATTTACATCCGATCGAGAATCTGTGGTCAATCTGCAAGGAAAGACTACGTAGAATGGACTTACGAAGTACTAACATGTGCAGTGGGTCATTTTTCATTGAACAGATACGAAACAAAAGTAAATAATAACGGAATTATTCGTTTTGTTTCAATTAATTTGCCTAAGGGTGTAGGTGCTATCATTTCATTCAAATTCCAATTCTTTTTGTTTGGAAAGTTTAATCTTGAGTCCTATTTCTTGAATCAATTTGGAGAGAATCGTTGTTGAAAGTGGAATAATGATTTGGTAATTTTATTAGAAATAAATAAACGGAAATTGGCAATATTTTTTTATTTATTGCTAGGGAGTAGCTTAATTTTGATTTTACTATTTTTAAAGAAATTCAAGCATTTGACAGCAACGTTGTATAAATGGATTTCGCATCAAATTTAACGACATGTTCATATATCATATTCATCCCCCTTAGGTTTTCGAATAGGTTACCTGAATTGTTTAATATATCAAGGACTAGTTGTTCCAAGAAATAATGATAAAATTTTCGTGACGGTGTTCGCCAAACTATGAGCAATTGACGATATGATGAGTCACATTAGATTGTCTCGTTTGTACGTTCTGGGTAGGCCATAAAGCCTGGGTAGTTTAGGGTGATATTCGATTAATCGACAATGATTTGCGCTCATTTATTTTCTAATAGCTTCATCAAATTTTGATTTTCTGGAATTGTTTTGCGTTCATCGATTTTTTCCTGAAAGTTAGTATCGTCGAGTAAGAATCTAATTTTCTCATTGCGTATAGTACTATTTATATATCAATTCCACTACTAGATAAAGATGAGACTGGATACAAGATGTTTATACCATTTTGAGAATACCATGACAGAACGTATTTGAGACAAAGAATTTGTAAGGAAAATAGAAACAAATAAACGGAAAATAAAATCAGAGAGTGTCAGACATTTAATGAACCGTCCTGGGTATGACCACAAACGAAATCCGCGTCCTGAGGAAGACGATAAACTACATCCAACAGTAAAACCTCTGATCAGGAGGTTTTGAGGAGCGTGGAACCACCTCTTAATTGCTGGTGTTCCCATGTCCACCCTGACCCGGGGTGGTAGCAACTGTCAGGGTCCCAGCTATGGACAAATAGTTAACCCCCCAAACTGGGGTCAAAACACTATGAAAGTGTAAAAATAGATTTTAATACCAGAAATTATTACCAGCAATAAATTTTTGAAGGAATAAAATTATTAGCAGCAATACATTATTACAAGTAATGTATTTTTTGAAAAAAATCTTACCAGCAATACATTTTTGGAAAGAATATTATACTAGAAATACTTTGTAAAAAATATTACCAAAAATATATTTTTGAAGGAATAAATTATTATCAGGAATACGTTATTACCAGCAATATATTTGTGGAAAGAATATTATACCAGAGACAGTTTATAAAAAAATACTACCGGCAATAAATTTTTGAAGAAAAAAATATTACCAGCAATAAATTTTTGAAGAAAAAATATTACCAGCAATAAATTTTTGAAGAAAAAAAATATTACCAAAAATTCATTATTACCAACAATACATTTTTGGAAAAAAAATTACCAGCGATACATTATGAAGAAAAAATATCACCAGAAATACATTTTTTGAAGGAAAAACATATTACCAGCAATAAAAATATTGTCGGCATTGAGGTTGATATGCCGTAGAAATTATCCCCAAAGGACAATTGGTCGTGACCAATTGTCCTTTGGGGATAATTATTCAAACTTTAAACAACATGACATTTGCATGCCATATTAAAAATCGTGAGCGCTGTTGTGCTAGTGTTACCAAAGTTAAGATTGAAATTACCACCATTGCATCTCCCTGAGTACTATAGATTATTTTAGACTTACCAAACTACCAGCATAAATAATAATAATAATAATAATAATAATAACAACCAGATAACGACCAGATACAGAAACAATGGCAAGATAAACCGCTTCATAACCAATACTCTGCCCGTACCAAACAAGCTGATGTAGACAAACTCCATCAATGGCTCCGTAGTGCAGGGTTGAAAGCTGAAACTGAAGGTTTTATCCTTCCTGCACAGGACCAATGCTTGTTAACTAGGAATTATCAATCACGTACACTAAAATATTGTGTTAGTCCAAACTGCAGGTTATGTGATAAATATCCAGAAGCAATTGATCATCTTGTATCAGGTTGCACGATATTGGCACCCACTGAATATAAAACCCGGCATGACAGAGTGGGCCAATATCTGCATTGGAAAATATGCAACTTCTACGGGAAGGAAACTGAAAGAAACTGGTATGAACACCACCCAGACCCGGTTACGGAGATAGGACCTGTTACAATTCTATGGGACTACACAATACACACTGACAGAACAATCAAATCTAACCACCCAGACATTGTTATTAAATACCACAAAAAAGTGCCTCCTTATTGATATAGCAGTCCCTGCAGACTGCAGTGTATCTTTAAAGATATTCAAAAAGCTGTCAAAATACAAAGACCTTGAAATAGAAATCTAAAAAATGTGGCACATGGGAACATCAACAATCCCTGTTGTAGTTGGAGCCCTCAGATTGGTTGGAAAAGATTCCAGTAGACTAATTGAAGGGATTCCTGGAAATCCTTGCCTCAAAGAGATACAAAAAATTGTTCTCGTAAGTACAGCCCACATTTTACGAAGGGCTTTATGTAAATTTTTTTTATTTTTTTTGCCAGTTGAAAGTGTCATGATGCCATTTCAAACATTAGTTCTCTGGGCGGGGCCCGGAAGGAAAAGTCAGTAATCAAAAGAAATAGAAATAATAATAATAATAATAATAATAATAATAAAGTAAACCATGAACCTACTGCAGCGGCAAAGAGCCTAGAAAAGATAGCAAAAGCAAATGCAATGGACCAAATGAAGAAACGATGGCAAGATAAGTCAATACATTGCCAATACTGGTACCAAACAATCTGATGGAGACAAACCCATAAGAGGTTATGTAGTGCAGGATTAAAAGCTGAAAACGAAGGTTTTATTCTTGCTGCACGGGGCCAATGCTTGCTAACTAGAAATTACCAAGCACACATACTTAAAACCTGTGCTAACCCGAAATGTGGATACTGTTATAAATATCCAGAAACAATTGATTATCTTGTATCAGGTTTCCCGTTATTTTCACCCACTGAATATAAAACTCGGCATGGCAGAGTGGGCCAATATCTGCACTGGAATATATGCAACTTTTACGGAAAGAAAACGGGAAGACATTAGTATGAACACCACCGAGACTCGGTTACAAAGATAAGACCTGTAAGAATTTTATAGGACTTTACAATACACACAGACAGATCAATCAAGGCTAATCGCTCAGATATCATGATCAAATACCACAATACTAGAATTTTTAATCTATTGGATATAAAATTATTCAATACCGAATTGGAAGTCCTTAGCTTTGGTTTAAAATTCGCCACTGGAATTCGTAAATGAGACTTAGTTTATACAAGAGTTAAAATAAAAATCATAGACACAGTGGTACATAATTTACAGAAGGCTTCTTTCAAGGAATAATTACTACGACTTTAGAAACGAACAATGAAAAAACAGAGACACTTATATTCACTACGAAACCTAACAAAAAGTAAAGAAATTCACATCATCTCCTCGGACAATGGAGGTGGGATTGTTATTATGAATAGGAACACATACAATGATAAAATTAACTTACTGCCTCAATGATACATACATATCAGAAAATAGATGTAAACAAAATACTTACAGCGACACAGAAATTTAACAAAACAATTACAGATTTAGCTAGTAATGAAAATAAATTATGGTATAAAATAATAAATTACCACCCTAGAATACCCAAAACTTAGGGTCTCCCTAAACCCTACAAAGCAGACATTCAGATCAGCCGTATTATATCAAGTATTACTAGCCCGCCCCACTAACTAGCGAAAGACATACATATTTTAACACTTCTCCTATGAACATTCAAGACATCACGTTAAAATTCAGGCAACCAGGTCGAAAAAATAAGCGGATTAAATATAACAGATAATCTCATGGCTATTTTATATGTTAATCCCTTTATACCAATGTTACTGTTAGCAAATGCTTAATTATTTAAAATATTCATCAGACGCAACCAAAACTAAACCTCTCTCTACCAATAGCTAAAATCGTAATATATATATATATATATATATATATATATATATATATATATGTAACAACCATGTAATAACAAAAGAAATTTATGCTGCAACCACATTAGACACACGAATTCATTCACTAGCTCAATCACTAAATCTACTTTCAAAATCTACCACGACTCTAACAGTAGAAGTCAACATAATTTCCCTCCTAGAATGCACACTATGCCATATGCCAGAAACAATATCTAGGAAAATCTGAATGGCCCTTTCACTACGGAATTAATAATTATCGCAATCGAATTAAGTCGACTCCCTATGAAAAATTATTACCTGTAGAACAACATTTCCGCCTAGAAAAACACGATTTCAAAACCCATGCCAAATTCACTATAATTAAGAGAATAGAAAAGTCCAGAGCAGATAACATTAGAAAGATTTTAGAGTTCCATGAAAATAAGTGGATACAACGTTTAAAAACACACTATCCAGCCGGGCTAAACCATAAATTTAACAATATAGATAGTATTACTATATAACCCTACAAATCAAAACGTACCCACATTTCTCACCCATACAAGACGGACATGATTACGGAGGTGTTGAGGCCTCACACTTATACACACACCCACACGAATATAGACCCTTACACACATCATACTCACTCACTCTCTAAGAACCAAATAACACACACACACGCACTTAACAGAGACACATCCCCTCTCCAGGAACGAATAAATTTGTCAGACTGACCAAGGGAATTCAGAGCAGCATGGATCCATCCAGCTCTTATCTCAAATAAGAATTTAAAAGAGACTGTTTGACCAACACAAGGAATGTTGAAAAATTCATGTTAAAAAGATTAAAAAAAAACAAATGAAAACTACAGACAAAAGTTCATTTTCTGCCTCAAGACATTCATTTCTGTAGTTTACTGCTACCAGCAAGCAGAAATATTTTTTCTCCTGATGATGGCCATATTGGCCGAAACTAGTCGAGGAATTTAAATGAAATAATAATAATAATAACGGACGAATATTAAGCTACAACCCAGTGTGTCTGATGATTATAATTTTTTTAATAATTTATTATTCTTCAATATATATATATATTATTATTTTAAGATATTTTTATGTTTATACATTCTTTTTATAGATACAAATATTTAAGTAAATGCATTTACTTAAGTGTTTGTATATATATATATATATATATATATATATATATATATATATATATATATATATATATATATATATCTGGATCTTATCAAGAACCTTCAGGCAAACAGAAGGGACTCCAGACCATATATGGCAGCAATAATGGGGATTTTAGTAGTTTTTAGAATTAAATTTAAAAAAAAAAATTATTTATAAATTTCAACCAATAGTTACACTAACTATTTGTTCAATGTTTGCCAAATGTTTCTTGTATGGAAACGGTTGATCAAACCATGACCATTACATGAAAATTGTTTTTTTTCTGGTAAAAATGGTAAAATGAATTCTTTGCCGAAATTGGCTAATAATTTCCTTCACTAAATTCTCGGCTCGTGTTCGCTTTTTGTTGGGTGCGTTTTAATTTATGACCAGAACTATATAATGAATAGGATTTGTCAAAGAGTCAAAATTGCACTCATTGGCTCCTAGTTTACCCATTGAACTTTGTTGGAAGGAGGAAGTGAAGAGGGAGTGGAGGAAGATTTATGATTAAAGTTGGCCTTTTTTTTCTGTCGTCCTTTGTAGCTGTATGGAAAGCTTACGAATGAATAAATACGCGGTTTTGAAACTCTGTGAAGATCAGAAAAAAATGGATTTTCTGATAAATCCATGAAGTAACGTTATTTGATCCGTACTAACTGACCCTGCCTGTTCTGTCGTTCAGGCTATTTAAACATAACACTGTTAAACGTTTTAGCAACTGGCTCTTTTTGTCGCATATTGTTTCAACTGCAGCAAAGCGCGTCGATTTTTTTCAACTGCTCAAATGCCAACAGCAAAAGTTACTTGTTTTTCAGTGAATAAGGGGCACTAATTCCATGAATTATTCCGTCTTGCACTGTGAAGTTTATTACTTATAACATTTTAGTTGTATGTTTCAGCTTTCTACGCAATCGAAAAGCCGAGTTCGAATTCCAGTCGAGTTCCTTACATTAACTTATGCACAAATACCCTTGAGAAAGCTATGAATCCATGTATTCCCTCAGCTATATGTTATCTGGTATCTGGCAAAATCATTTTTATTCGCAGTGAAAAATTGTTAATGCAATATTCACTAACAAAAAATATTGTTTTTATAATCGCAAAAATCAGTTTTAAACACACAAAGTGTTGATAAACCGTAAAATAACAAATCAGTCAGCCTTCTCTTCATTTACAAGCCAAAACACGAGGATCATTCAATAATTAAGGTGAATTTTTCGGTATAAAGACTTCTAATACAGATAGAAGCTTATTTTTTTATATGTTTCAACGTAGTCTCCCAGCACTGTCACACGCTTTTCCCAACTGTGCACAAGCTTCCGTATTCCCTCAGCGTAAAAATCTTTGGACTGATGTCTCAGCCAGAGGCTCACAACACTTTTGACTTCATCGACACTTTTAAACTTCGTGCCTCTCGTGAACGCTTTCAAGGGACCAAATAGGTGAAAGTCTGAAGGGGCAAGGTCTGGGCTGTAAGAGGGTTGAGGGAGCAGTTCCTAGCCCAACTCGTTAATGGTCTGCACCGTTTGGGATGCTGTGCTGTTTGTGCTCTGCAGTAAGCATCTTTGGCACCCACCGGCAGCTGACCTTGTGTGCTGTCCCAACAGATAAGTTCAAAGTCCTTGCAATGTCATCCGCTGTCACCCTTCTGTCAGACTGAATGAGGTCATTGACTGATTCGATCACCTCAGGAGACCTCACTTCTGTAGGCCTCCCAGGCCTGTCTTCATCCTCAACACTGCTCTGTCCTTCTTTAAACAATTTAGCCCACTTGTAGACATTTTTTGGTTGAAACATGTGACACCATACACAGTTGACATTCTCCTATGAACTTCAACTGGTTTGCACCCTTCAGCAACCAAAAACTTGATAACTGACCGCTGTTCAATCCTGGAGCATGCTTCTTGGTCGGCCATCTTTGTTAATCGCCAAAACTCTGAAAGTTTTTTTTAATCTGCAAAAGAAATTAAAGCCATTTGAAAAAGAAGTAAAACAAACAAAAATAAAAAAGAGTAAGCTTCTATCTGTATTAGAAGTCCTTATACCGAAAAATTCACCTTATGTATTGAATGACCCTCGTATATTTCACCCGGATGTCTTGCAGAGAATCTGGTTTCCTTTTACATAAAACAGAAAGTTTTTAATAAATCCAAGAACCGTTTGCCAATTTTGGGTTCACCTATGGCCTATTAGGCAAGAATCGAAAAATCCGTCTATTGTAAATAATAGAACCAGTTTTACGTTGGTTCTCTCTCTCTCTCTCTCTCTATATATATATATATAACTTCTCTCTGTTAAATTTTAACCCCCCTTCATCTTTAGACGTTCCTGTTCTTTTCTCGTCTGTTACCCCTCCCTATAGCTTTCATTTACTCTAGCATTCGTCCCTCACTCTCATACATACACTCTCACTAAATTTTATTTTTTTATTCCCGGAGTTGTTTTTTCTGTTTTCTTTTTGAATTTGTAGGTCTGATGAATTGGATCGTTTTTACGATTCCAATTGAATAGATTATGACCATGGAATATTAGTGTTTAAGCCTATATATATATATATATATATATATATATATATATATATATATATATATATTATGTTCTCGATAATTTCGGTTGAGCACTGTTGAGAGAGAGAGGGTAATTCTAAACAGCAGCCATCTCCATTAACGTGACACTCTTCATTAAAAATGAATTGAGCACTATGGCTGTACGGCGTTTGTTTACATTCATAACAAATAATTCGCCAGAATTTCCCTTTCCCTCTGCTGTGCGTTGAGAGCTCGAGGGTAGAAACTCCCACTGATTTCAAATTGGTTGGTTTTCACTCCCGATTTGAAACAGTCGAATGTCTTTCGCAATGATGAACTATGATACAGCAAAACAGGCCTGTATTTGGATGACTATATATATATATATATATATATATATATATATATATATATATATATATATATATATATATATATAAGTTTTAGTTCCCTCTCTAAAATGTCAAAGTCAGCAATCGATCTTCTTATATTTTATTTTTAGGAATTAATACTGTTTTTTCTTAGCATTGATTTTCCAGTTGATGAAAAACATACAGAAAACTGTGGAAAATCTCATTTTATTTCATTAAACGCCAGAAAAAAATCGAATAAGACATGTCGAGTGAAACCTTGTAATTAAAGAAAGGCAAACATAAACAATTTTCGGTTAATTAATACAGAATTCGCGCTGAGCGTGACGGTCATTAGCGTGCAAAATGGTAACAACGAGTTGATGTTTTCAAGATCAATGTGAATATTTCTTGAACAAAACGTCATTTTATTGGTAAAGTTTACAAACAAGAAGCTTCAAGCTCAGGAATATATTAATTAAACCGCAAAGCTGACTATTGCCTAGCTTGCCAAAAAAAAAAAGGTTAAAAGACACAAAATTAATGGAATGGCCTCCAGCCTCTCCATACGTTAACCAATCAGAAGAATTCCGCCCATCATTAAAAGAGACGTATATGAGAATTGAAAATAATTATATCAAAGAAAATCTTTTCAATGAAATATTACTTCATGTACTGTTAAATTCAAAACAGTATAAGAGTTCAAAAATCATTAAATAAATGATAGGTGATGTTTATATAATGTATCTTAGTTATTATATCGCCTATTAAATGTTTAATATAGACTGGAAGGCCACAGGAGAGACACCAAACTTGCCGATTGAATTTGGAGGTTGAGAGAGATAAATGGCAGAAATCCATGTATATCGTGGAGAATAATTAGATAGGTGAGGCCGAGCAGGGTCCGTGGGAAGTGGTGGAGGAGAAGTTAGCTATCGTCACATATCCTAACAAGGATGGGATTCTTAATGAGAGATATGAGGTGTTAATTAAATGCAGGTATTTGAGCAAGTGTCTTTTGGGTATGTATGAACCCGGATGAATGTAATGAATACATTTTCCCTCCACCTCTTTCTTTTTTCCCTCCCACGTCTTCCCCTCCCTCGTCTGGTTTTTCTCTCCCCGTTTCAACATAATTTCTATCTTCCGCATTTTAGTGTTTTTGCACACACACACACACACATATATATATATATGTGTGTGTGTGTGGGGGGGTGTAAGTCTGTCACTGAATATTTTCTTTATATAGGGTGACCCCCAAAAAACGGGAACTTTTTAACAATCCAATAAAACCAAGAGTTAGGGAAGAAAAATATTTAATTCATAGTAATTGAAACCTTAAAACATGCCATTTAAGAAACAATGATGGAATTTTCATTTTTTTAAAATTACGTCCTGTAGATGGCGTCCTCCTGTACGAATGCATTCTTGAAATCTGCCGTTGAGATTCCTCATTGACTGCTGCAACATCTCAGCTGGGATACTGTGAATTTCATTCTCGTTACTAAAATGGCGAAATGTTTACTTGCTCAAGGTCACCGTCTCGCAGTGTTGCCCCTTGCTCATTTCTGGCAATACGCACTTCAAAAATTCCCGTTTTTTGGTGTCACCCTATATATGTAAATAAAGCTAATATATATAACACCCTTTTCAATTCCCTAAACATAAATACAGTGTATATACATTTACATATTTATTTGTATGTATGTGTGTGTGTGTGTGTGTGTGTGTGTGTGTGTGTGTGTGTGTGTGTGTGTGTGTGTGTGTGTTTTAAAATAGATAAAAAGAAAGTTTTGATATCGTTTTGGTATGACGTTTATTGTTTGTCAAAGACTTTTTTATTCGCTTTGGTTTTCCTTGTCTAAAACAAAATCGGCCATTACGAAAGTTTCATTGGATTCATTTATTACGATTTTTAACCTTTTTTTTTCTTGGAAAACTTTGTTTTGATTAAAAGATAATTGACTTGTTTGACTTTGTTTTGGGCTTTTATTATTTTTATCTTTCTTTCTTTTTTTTTCTTCAAATTTTCCTTTTTTCCATGTAGCTGTTTCTTTTTAAATTTTCACTTTTTCTCTTTTCACGAAAGGTTTTATTCATTCCTTTTTATCTAATTTTCCTCTATTTCTCTTTCCACATACATATTCTCTCTTTCTCTCTTTCTCTCTTTCTTTCTTTCTTTCTAATATTACTCTCTTTCTTTTTCTACATACATCTTCATTCTTCGTCTGTTTTTCATTTCCCGTACAATTTCATCCATTCATTCACTAAACCCATTCATTCTATTTTGCCTGTCTTTCCCTTTCCTCATATATATTTTCCTTCTTTCTATCTTTCTCTTCACATCATGACATTCTTTCTTTCTTTCTTTCTTTCTTTTCACCCTCTTCAAATTTTCCCTCGTCTTACCTTGGATTCACTTTTCAGAAATGCTTTCCTTTTATAATTTGTTTCTTTTCTTTCTATTTCTACCTTTTGTATCCAGTCTGCCTGTTCTGTTCTCCATTGTTCATAACATTACATTCTCACTTTTTTACGCTTCTCTCCCTTATACGTTTTCTTTTGTCCCTTTCTAGTTCACGAGTATTACTCTATTTCCAGTATTTTGATAGTTCCATATTTGTACTCAATATTGGGTTTGCGTTGGACCTGGGAACACCAGCAATTAAGAGTTGGTTCCACGCTCCTCAAAACCTGACCAGAGGCCTTGCTGTTGGACGTAGTTTATCGTCTTCCACAGGACGCGGATATAGCTTATCGTCTTTCCCAGGACGCGGATGTAGCTTATCGTCTTTCCCAGGACCCGGATGTAGCTTATCATCTTCCTCATGACACGGATGTAGCTTATCGTCTTTCCCAGGACGCGGATGTAGCTTATTGTCTTCCACAGGACGCGGATGTAGTTTATCGTCTTCCACGGGACGCGGATGTTGTTTATCGTCTTCCCCAGGACGCGGATGTAGTTTATCGTCTTTCCCAGGACGACTCAACGGATTTTGATCACATTACTTTTTAAATACATTTCGGTACTGTATATTTTGAAGATATGCATGGGAACTCAAACAAAGTTGTCTTCGTCTTCTCTTTCCAGAATCAAAACGTGAATCATTCTTCTTAAATGAATATTGTCACATTCCCTAGTGACAGAGGGCGGGAGACGAATCTAGTTATTTAAATATTCCAGCTTTAATATTTAAAGAATAGAGCATCACTTTAAAATGGCTTTCAAATCTGTATAATCTTGTTGGCGACAATAAACTTATTTTCCCAGTGCCGATCATATAATATTTGTGAAGGTTTCAGCGTAATGTTTATCAAAGATTCAGTATTTAGAAAATGTTATCCAAAATTCTCAAAGCTAGACATTATCATTCATTCATCAAGTTAAAAACAATTGATAAAATATTCGATTTACCTAAAAGACGGACACAAAGTAAGAGTTTATATTTGCATTGTACTTTTATTATAAATAGAACACCAAGCTAAAAATATTCAAAAGACGTAGAGAATTCCAGAGATATTCAACTGATAAAACAATTTCCAGAGTCACATAGTAACCATAGAAAATTTGTAGGCTATATTTGCGGTAATACTTGTTTCATGTAATGTAATTCAAAGAAAATATATTTAGTTGGTGTGTAAAGTTATACGATAATCTAATTCGTTCGGATAATAAGACAGCCAAATATTTATACTCAAGCACGTCCCGATACATTTCTATTTCCACGTTTTGAGACACAGACTAGTTGGGGCAATCACTGCCGAGCAGTAGAGTAAGTTTTATGTGTTCATTTTATAATGTTGGTGATAAATGAGAGAAATGAATGTGGCGACAGCGGATTAATTTCCTCTTTTGTGTGAAGATTAGTAAAGGTGCTATTGAAATTTTATCTATATTAAAAAAGGCTTGTGGGCACCCAAAAGTACAAAGAACAGATGCAACTATGGATGAGGCTGAATGTGTCCAAATGAGAGCAGAAGGACTAAATATGAACGGAGAAAACACCTTCAGATTCTGACAGTGGATTTGGGAATGAGAAGAATCAGGCGTTCAGAGTTATCGGTCTCTTAGCTAAGAAATCTATTACAAAATGAGTAATCTATTTTATTCACCAGACTTAACCCTCTTGGCTTCGTGGCTATGTTCAAAATTGAAAAAATTCCTGACACGACAAAGATTTGCTAACATCACTGACATTCAACATAATTACAAAAAGAAAAATATATATATATATATATTCTGGAAAGTGAGTTCCAAGAATGCTTCCGGCGATGGCACCATCATTTTAGAATTTGCATCGCGATACAAGAGGGGTGTTTTGAAGGTCAATGCAGTTGATAATAACCAATGAAATTATGCTTTCACACGGTGACGGGAATTAAACCCCCCAAAAATATTTAGTTACTTTTTGACGAGATATGAAAACTGGTTATGTGTAGGGATATTTCCTCCTATTCTATTTACATTATTAACATTATTCGAACTGTTATCCTCATCCCTGTTGACATATTCACAACGTTTCGGCCGTTGTACGCTCCGCCCTTCTTCAGGTGATTGGAATTCTGTACCCTTTATTTCGTCCACCGGGGTAGAGTGTTCTAGTTCTACGTGCTATGCGTCTTCCTGGTGTCTCAGTTATTTTCCTTTTACTCAACTTTCCAAGATTTTTGTTTCACTACTGTTGTAGACTGGTATTGAAATCACAACTCTTTGGGTCTAGTCACTGGATCTAACCAACCAAGGCCAGGAGTTGGACTACTGAGTTGACATGTAGTTACTCAGATAATCACATTTTAAATGATTTCAGTTACGGGGTCACACCCTCTATGAATTTTGACAGCAGGTAAGTGTCTCGTAAAGACGTATAAGAACGTCGACAGTAGCGGAAATTTTAAACAGTCATATGGCATTGTATATCCTGTCGGGATTTGTTGTTGGCGGCGAAAGTCTTAACAACATGACATATGCAGATGACACATTGTTCATAACAAATACGGAAAGAAACAACAAAAACACCTAGAGTAAGTAGCGAAGGAAAGAGTGAAGAAAGGACTAAATATAAATTCTACAAGGAGATAATGCATAGTTGTCAGCAAAGTCTAAACCTAAAGTATAAATTACTAATCGAGGATACGAAAATCAAATAAGTACGAAAAATTAAAAATCTGGGAAGTATTCTTTTATAACTTAGAGAAGGTTACAAGAACAACACATATAAGATTCGCCAGCGGCGCGTAGAAGTAGTAGCCAACTGCTAGAAGTGAGTCAAGTGAATTACACAATGAATCTCCAACTGCAGGATACCTACCAACCGCCACACGAGATGAGATGTGGCACAATGCTGGATTTAATGTGGGGTATCCGAGCCCGTAGACTCAAAAAAATTCCTCGTAGACCCCGTATTTTACGGGGTCGGGTAGCTGTTTCCCGAAACGAGACTCTGCCCTTCGACATTGCATCGTCTCGGCCAAAAATTCCCCGTAGACCCAGGAAAAAAGGGGTCTGGTAGCTGTATCCCGAGACGAGGCTCTGCCCTTCGATATAGCATCGTCTGGGGAACTTCTCTGCTCGGAGGCAGAGAGTTTGACCAGCATAGTTGGAGACGAATCTCCAACTGAAGACCAACATACAGTATTTACTACTGTATTTATGGGAATGGGGAGATACCCATTATTGTCCGTAGGTATGCTACAACATGTTCTAAGAGAGGACGGAAAGTGCGACAATGAGGTCCGAAGACGTATTGGGATGGCCAAAGATGCATTCCAAGAGCTAAGCAGAGTATTAAGAGACAGGAAAACTTCGTTAGAAACAAAGAAAAGAGTATTGAACTGTTATGTCATATCTGTCCTCCTATATGGCAGTGAATGCTGGAAAATCTCCTGAAAGATGAAGTAGAGACTTGAAGTAACAGAAGGGTGGGTGTACAGAAACATGCTGAGGATACCATCGACCGAACATATGTGGAACGACATTTTAGAGAAAATGGAAACAAAAAGGAAACTTATATTTAAAATCAAGAAGAGACAGTTCAAATTTCTGAGGCATGTAATGAGGAAAGAGGTCTTGGAAAATCTGACACTCCCAGAACAGATTGAGGGACAATGGCGAATGGGAAAACAGTACTTAATTTACTTGATGGGTTTGAGGAAAAGGATAGTAGGACTCGGTTTGGGAGAAATGGCAAAAAGACAAAACTTATTAAGATCTATACGGGACAGAAAGATGTGGAGTGTCATGATCGCCTACACGTCCTGAAGGGACACGGCACATAACGAAGAAGAAGTAACTGTTTTCTGCATAATGCCACGATATTCGAAGCAAGGTTTATGTTAAATATTATTAATATTAGACAAATATTTATTCCCTTGTAATTTCTATTGATTTCTATCACAAATTCTGCTATTTCTATCACAAATTTAATTTCTATTGTTTTCTATCACAAATTCTGTTTTTTCCATAAAAATTTTAATTTATATTGTTTTTTATCACAAATTCTGTTGTTTCTATAAAAAATTATTTCGATTGTTTTCTATCACAAATTCTGTTGTTTACTCAAACAAATTTAATTTCTATTGTTTTCTATCACAAATTCTGTTTTTTATCCATAAAA
>OZ038488.1:108774248-108776748 GCA_964036315.1 Acanthosepion esculentum
GTAATAATCTTTCATGGGGAGTCAACTTAATTCGATTGCGATAATTATTAATTCTGTAGTGAAAGGGCCATTAAGATTTTCCTACATATCGTTTCTGGCATAGTGTGCATTCTAGGAGGGAAATTATGTTATGACTTCTAAAGTTAGAGTCGTGGTAGATTTTGAAAGTAGATTTAGTGACTGAGCTAGTGAATGAATTCGTGTGTTTAACGTGGTTGCAACATAAACTTCTTTTGTTGTTACATGGTTGGGGAAATCCTGTTATTTTTGTTGTTACGGATTACCTTGTCCCCTGAAATGTGGTTACTACCTATGATTTCTTTTAGGTTCTTAGGTCTACGATATGCTAGAAGGTCGGGTTCCTCAAACAATTCTTTTAGGTCTGGTTTGAGATGTAGTATTTCCCAGCGACTTTTGATTTTTTGGGATAGTGGAGGCAGAGTGGGGTTGAAAGTAGTTACTAGAGGGATGCGGCTGGGTATATTTTTAATCTTGTACATTAGGGTGTCTTTTCTATGTATGGAAATTGCTTTATTTATTTGTTCCCTGATTAGGTGTTTATAGCCGCGTGTTGTGAATTGATGCTCCAGATTTTCAATGTGTTTATTTTGTTCTTCATTGTTGGAACATATCTTTCTGATTCTAAGTGCTTGTGAATAGGGAAGTTTCTCTTTGAGGTGTTTAGGGTGGGAAGACTTAAAGTGTAGATAGTTGTGTGTGTCGGTGATTTTAGTGTGTAGTGTCGTTTGTAGTTTCCTGTTTTCATCTATGTAAATGCAGGTGTCTAAAAATGTTACCGATCTTGTGGATTTTTCATAGTCAAACATAATTGAGTCGTCCACTGTGTTTAGGGTCATGAAGAATTGGATGAGTTTGTCGTCACTGCCCGTGTATACAAAGAATATATCATTGATATATCTTGCATAGAATACGCAGTCTCTAGCGATGTGGGGATAGATGTGGATCTATGAATATTCAACCTTAAAAAAAACGGGATAAACCCCGAACCAGGACACTTGGATGGAGGTGTAGCATATTGTAGCATATGATGGGGCTGCAATGGTTCCCATGGCGCAGCCTCTTACTTGCAGATAGTGTGCTCCATTGAAGTTGAATGTATTCAATGTAAGAATATGCTCCATGAGCTTTATGATAATTTCTGTGTGTGTGTGTGTGGGGGGGTCTTGTTTTCTTCTTTTAGTAAGTGCTTCTTGAAGGACGGTTAGCTCTTCGATGTGTTTAATGTTTGAATAGAGTGACCTTACGTCCATAGTCACTAGAATAGCATTTTCTGGAACTGTTTGTCGGTGATTAATTTTGTTTAGTAGATCTGTTGTGTCTGTGATGTAGGATTTTACTTCCTTAGCTAGGAGTTGTATGTAATGGACTACGTATTTGGAAATTTTGGTCGTGTGGCAGTTGAATGATGAAATGACGGGCCTTCCTGGGTTGTTGCTTTTGTGTATTTTAGGAAGGAGATAGAAACGAGCAGGTATAATGTTTGTGGGTATAAGTGTTGTGCATGTTTCTTTGTCGATTAGATTGTTGCGAAGCATTATGTTTAGTGAGCTAGTTAATTCTTTTTGGTATTCGGGAAGAAGATCTGTAGGCAAGCATTTATAGGTTTCTTTGTCGTTTGGCTGATTGTTGGCCTCTTTCATGTATTCTTTGATTCCTCAGATCACCGTGGCACCCCCTTTGTCAACCTGTGTCATGATTAGGTCATCTCTATGTTTCAGCGTATCAAGGGCTATACGTTCCCCTTCAGTAATATTGTTACGTGGCAGCTTACGTGCTATTGTTTGCTTTATGCCATTTGCTACGTCTATTTCAAATGTCTGTATAGTAATGTCTGTGTTTTGTGGGGTGTATGTAGTATCATTCTCTTTTAATGTATCAAGTATGGAATGTGTGTGATCATTGTCCCCGTCGTGGGCTTTTAGCCGAATTCTTCTGAAGAAGGATTTCAGGTCCTTTGCCAAGGATCAAATCTTGGGGGACTAGGACAAAAGCTTAGTCCTTTATTTAATAAACTGAATGTGTTGAGTGAAAATTTATTGTTGCTTAAATTTTTAACTTGCCCGTATGGGTCAAATTTGTATGTGTAAGAATGCCGAAGTTCTTTCGTAAAAGCTCGAAAGCTTTCATCATGTGTCCTATTAGGGATTCTACACCCCCATCCAAGTGTCCTGGTTCGGGGTTTATCCCGTTTTTTGAAGGTTCAGTGTGTCTGCTCTTGATTATCTACTCGGAGCTAATCTGGGTGGTCTGGGATGTCTAATGGGGTTATGCGTTCTGTAGAAGGACTGCTGTGTTTTGGTTTGTGTATGTTTGTACGGCACCCTAAGGATGTCCGCGTAAGTAAATGGTTTGTTTTGTATGTGTGTTTGTTTCGAGGTTCTAGCTATCGTTGATGGTGACGGTGTTGTTATTGTTGGTTGTGGTGCTGGTGGTTGTCTGTTGGTGTATTTATTTGGTATGTTAATGTTTGCATTGGTTG
>OZ038488.1:108779248-108791748 GCA_964036315.1 Acanthosepion esculentum
ACGCAGAAAGAGAGAGATAAAATTATACAACAAACTACACTTTTAACGTTGCGGAGGCCGATATTTTAATCAATACACTAGTGCAGCAAAGCCGATTGAATTTTCGAAACGATTCTAATTATTTTTGATCGATTTGTAATTTACGAGCAAATTCGAATATTCTTTTTTAATAGTTTTGAATTCAGCAGTAAAAAAAAACACAAAAAACCCCACCGATTTGAATTTTATTCTCGTCATCAACAATTACTGAAGTGTAAAATGGACCAGTTGGCCATGAAACACAGGCTACTTGTTGACTAAGAATCTCTCTTCGAGAAAGCACCCCACAAATTGCATTAAGAATGCATACAGTGAGAAATCTCTGTTACGGACAGGTAAAACCTGGTATCATGCCTTTAAATAACAAATTTACCACGTGGGTCGGGAGTCTAGATGCGAGTAGCGGAACTCGAGTAACCGGGTGATGAATCAGCAGGTTACATTTTCTGCGAATGTACAGTTCGTAGCGGGCACTAACTTTACAATATTCGAGTAATGAAGGTCGGTGCTAAAAAGTTTAATTACTGGAAGAACTGGCAGAAAAAATAGTCTTTTACACTGTGGGCGTCGCGAGAGTTGGGCTCCCTAAATCCCTTCCACAATGCTCTAATACAAAGAGCAAACATTAACTGTTCTAAATAAACTATCGTTATTATTTTCTCAGAGACATTATTCGTCTTCACCGAATAAATTCTTGTTATTTACTAAAATCTGACTACTTTTTTCCTTTATTGATTTCTCTATAGCCGCAAGCTCACCTTATTCATTTTGCCTTTTCTTTTCTTCGTCATTGCATTGTCTTATCTTTCTACTTTATTTTTCAGTTTCTAACCAGCTAATTTTGCTTAATGCTGACTCATGATTCTTCGCTCAACATACAAGTTCTTTCACATAGAAGTCGCTTTCTCTCCTTGTGGCGTCCAGCTGCTTGCTTGCATATATAGTGGCTGATATCAGATAGCCACTGTCTACAACACAGGTGTTCTTGCTAAATAGGCCCATGCAAAAAAGTAATTGTGCTACATTTCACAAGCATCAAAATAATCTAGTGATTAAATAATAACCCTAGTCAGAACCTTCTTTTTACCTGACCGGGTGGGCTGAAAGGTTCAGAGGCTGACTATGAAGGAATGATGCTAGAGCCGTGAAATCTTTCATGCATTTATTCCAACTCTTCCTATCAATACATGGATCGTTTCTATCCATTTAAATTGACATCTGACTTAAAAATCAAACAAACAAAAAAGAAAGCTTCAAATATAAGTAATTGCGAATTCGCTTGAAAATGGACAGCATTTGACATCGTACCCGCAGAAAAAGGCTTTAAACTCCTACAGATATTCATGATGATATGGTTGTTACATTAGTGGATGAACTTCTAGATTTATCTACAGTGCAAAAGGGGGCAGCTGGATTTCGTTGGGGAAGAGGGAGTCTCGGAGATGGCCCAAGGTCTGGACGTTCTGCAAGTGCCACCACCAAGGAAAATATTGTTCATGCTCACAACATTGCAATAGGTGACAAGCGATTGACTATGAATGAAATATCGAATGCTATTAGCCAATCCCGTGAGAGAGTTGAAAATATCCTACTGAACGAACTTGGCATGGCGAAGGTCTCTGCTCGCTGAGTGCCGTGTCTTTTGACATCGGATCAAAAGCGCATCAGGCTGCTCACAGCATGGTAACAGTTGACATTGTTTGAAGCAGATCCCAGCTGGTTTCCTTGAACGTTTCCTAAACAAAGATGAGCATTGGATTTATGACTTTTAGCCATAGACAAAGAGATAACCCATGCAGTGGAAACATCCCTCTTTGCCTGCTCGAATGAAGGCCCAAATCATTCCATCTGCAGGCAAGATGGGTTGCAGAAGGCAGTTTGACTATTGGCTATCTTCAAAATGACCAAACCATCAATGGAGAATACTATGCCAACTTGCTGTGGCAGTTACAAAAGGCTATCAAGTCGAAAGCTGACGAAAGAGGTCTGACTGTGGTTTTAAACTGGTTGATCACTTGATTTGACTATCATCTGTTCCCCAACAACATAAACACTATGCTAAGAACCAGTATCACATGTTTGCTGTTGATGACGTTTTTAACCAATCAGATATCAGTTTACCGTGACAGAAACAATGCATTATTCACACTATAGTCAAACTATATTCACAACATTTCGGTTGTTGTACTCTACGGTCTTACTCGGGTGTATATCAATCTGGATAAATGTTGTAACATAGAAAGAGTTACTGAATGAGAAATATCCGAAATGGAGTTTAGAAATGTAATGGTAATCTTTATACCATCAAAAAATACAATACTCACCAGCGATGTGAAGTAGGTAAACTACTGTTAGTGGTGGACTACTTAGAGAGCTTCTTACCCCCACGTACAGTAGTGTCCAACGTATTTATGAGGATTGGGATATACCCATTAGTGTTCAGAGGTACGATATATAACAATAACCTGCAGGGAATTCTGAACTGGACCCTTTATTTAATCTATGACGGTCGACTATTTTCGTTCAACTGCTCTGGTTTGAGGAAGGCCGGAGACTACCACGCCGAAACGTTGTGACAACAACAAAGATGAGGACAACAGTCAGAATATAGTGTAAATAATTATATCCCTTCATCTTAGAAATTCAGATAAAAAAAAACATTGAAGTTATTTATGAGAAGAGTTGTAATTAATGCATACAAGATTCTACAGCTCTTGCATCATTGCTTCATGATCCGTTCAGCCCAGCCTTGAAAAACCATTTGCATTTTAATGTATATAGAGGAAATCGAACGAATTAGATAATTTCGTGAAAGCGTGAATATAAGAAAAGAGATTTAGTCTTCTATTTCCTAGGCGAGTAGTAAAAGAATGGCACCTCGTGTACCACCAAGTGTACCACCAAGTTTCTTTAGCTTTTCGCCTGACTTCAAATATTCAGAAATTATTGAAATTAAATCCTTTAGCTTTGAAAGTTTAAAACAAATGTTCTATTTCCCTAACTCTTCCGATTGATCATTTTAAAATGGCAGTAGTTTTTATCTTTGTACACCTTTGTGTAAATTAATTGAAACAACCACTTTAGTTTCCTTTCATTCACCATACCGTCAGTTTTAAATCCACTGGAGTTACAGGGTTTAATTGATTTCTATTCTTTTCTCAGATTAGCTCATTTGAAGTGGTATGCAGTAATATGATTCTATATTCGGGGTGTATGATGAAATTTATTTAACCTTGAAAAATATTGAGTCATCCGTGATTTCATCAGATTTTCATTACGCCCGGACACTATTGTCTCAACTGTCGATTAGTTGTCCTATGACCATTGTCTGCGATGGACGTTACTCCAAAGGGGACTATGAAAATTGTAACGCTGCACGAACACACTGGCAAGCTTTACCAGTGAGCCAGGCTGACCCAGAAACTCTCCTGATTTAAATCCAATAAAGAATCTGTGGCCAATCTGCAAGGAACGATTTCGTGGAAGCATGAACATACGAAGTACTAACATGTGCACTTGCTCATGTTTCATTGGAAAAATACGGAAAAAGTAAATAATAACGGAAATATTCGTTTTGTTTCAATTAATTTGCACAAGGGACTAACTTATATTACCATTTTGTCACTTCAAAAACGGACAAAGCACAGTAGATTCGGATGCAATATATCCACTCATTCTTGCCGACTTTGAATTTATGCTAATGTAATTCTTTGATTTTTATCTTAAAGCTCTGGACCATTAAAAGTGCATATGTTAATCTGTAAGATAAAAAAGAATAAATCTATAGAAATATAGTTAATTTTTCAACATATAACTTTAGACAAGAGAAATGCTACATAGAGAGATGACTTAAATTTGGCGTAAAGAAATTGTTAATTGCTTGTTAGATCTGATGACTGTGTTCTTTCAACTTGAGCCATCGATCGGTACTCGAGTCTAAGTAAAAAAAAAACAGAATTTGGAATAATCGTATTGGCATTTGAGTACTTAACTCCATATTTTATCTACCAATTCGTTGACCCTACACAGCTACTCCAAAGGTCCAATGTACATTCCTAGATTCCAGTCCAGATATATAATAGGCTTACAGCCACATCACGTTCAAACAACGAAGTTAAGCAGTGTCGACTTTGGTCAGTACCTAGATAGGAAACCGCTTGGGAAAACCAAGTGCTTGTAAGCTTGGATGCGCGGGTGGTGTAATAGATAATGGCTCGGTATAGTCAATCGGAGAACTGAGTTCCAATTTCCGTTGGGTTCGTTGTATTCACATACGCTCAAATACACTTGGGAATTGTATCGATCCACCTCTTCTCCCCATCTATGGGTTAATTAGTAATACGTGTTTCATTACACCATTATTATCTAAAAAAATTCTTATATCTAAAAAGGTTAATAAACCAGAGAAACGAATCAACCAATCAATGGACAGCTTATGAAGATTCTTTTTTGTTAACTTTCTATTGGTCATTTTCCACTCACTATTTTTGAAACATACATCACCATCATGGAACTTCTGAAAACAACGAGGCATTGTATATTTTGAAGTATTACTGTCGATCTATTTGTGACTAATGTTAAGACAAATCTGATAGGCATTGTTGACAAATTTGAACTCATGCAAGAAAACTATGTAATTCATTATTTTTCATCTTAAAACTCTGAACCATTAAAAAAACAATAGAACAATATCTAATCTTTAAAAATAAAACTGAAAACGATAAAAATACTGAGTCTAGATTTAAATTTAGGGTAAAATATCCTGAATTATATTCCGAACAGGAGTGTATTTTTTATTCAATCCCCCTGGCCTTTTTTGATTTTTCCTTAGGAAATACAAACTCGTACTGGCAAATAACTATTTTCTACCATTCGATTTATAATTTTTTGGATGCACACCACTGAAAAGGGACGCCAGGTAAACATTTCTTCTTTCCAGGCGCCATAAATACGCACTAAATGTCTACAACACAGATGAAAGTAGAAGGGCGGTCTAGAGATGACTTGGCATAAACTACGATCATCAATCGCGTACCTTATCGAATGGCGTTAAACTAAAACCCAATGATATGCTATATTTTTCCTAATTGGGTAGCAAATAAAAACAGTCTCCAAAGACAATCTTCTGACATGTTTTTAACGTTCCAACTTATCATGTTTATAAGCAGCGAGCGGAATCGAATCATTTAGTTTGGATGACGAAATCGAAAATATTTATCTAATGTTTGTTTGACGCCATTTTGTTAAAAATTCTAAGCAAAGAACCTTTAGATTTGCCCTGCGTGTACAAGTCAGAAATTCTTTTTTACAGCAAAGGATATCTTTGCTACTTATAAAAATATAATCTACAGATTTTTTTTATATATAAATTATTTTTTACTTTTGCACCTAATCTCTCTTATTAATAGCTTCTGTCATCTTTTTTTTACTATATGCCTCACCCTCTAATAAATTTATTAAGCATATCTAAGACGTGGCAAAAAGCCGCAAGCGGAAAGTACGCAGTGACGTTCGAGCTCACTACTCAGTGGTAACTGATCTGCCTAAAACAAGCTTGTTGACCATTACATCATGTGAAGGTACCCCTTAATCATCCTCCCTTATTAAATATCGTAGTGTAAAATTAAAGAAATAGCTTTTGACTAAAGTTGAAATAAATTCTAAAAACACTAATATATAAGCTCAGATTAACGCCCAAAATATATATGTTTAATTTGTCATCAAAATCATGCAAAAATGGAAATAAAAATTGACATCTCATTTTAAAAGATATATATTTACTAACATTACAAAAAATATCTTGAAATACTAAAGAGTAAATTTCTTCAATAAAATTGCCATTGTCTTCAACCATGGCCTGCAGACGACTTCAGAATCTCCTGAATCTCTTTTGGACGGTCTCCTTGTTTAAGTTGGTGAATGCTGCCATAATCCTTTCCTTCAGTTCATCTTTGGTGTTAGAAAGAGTTTTGCTGGTATCTCACTCAACTGTACTCCACACAATAATCAAGGGTTTTGAAATCTGGGGAGTACTGGGGAGTACCTAACTCCCCAGGCCTGATGTAGTCACAGAGATTGTCTGACAACCATAACTGGGTTCTCCTGCTTGTGTGGCATGGTGCAGAGTCCTGTTGCCAGACATAGAGTCTTCCAGCATCCACCCTCTTGATCCAAGGCAGAACTACCTCCTCAAGGCACTTTATGTAGGCCTTCCTGCTGAGTCTGAGGCTCTGTGGGAAGATGAATGGTGGCATAACATCGCCATTATTAGTGATCACTCCGAACATCTTAATCATCATTAGACTCATCCAACTCTTTCCGAATCCTCTGCACCGTTGACACCCAAAGACCCTGCAATGTTCGTATTGGAGCTTCTGGCTACGAATGCCAAGCAGTACAGCATACCGTTTCCAAATTTCTGGCGAAGTGAATTGTGTCATGGTGCTCTTTTTTCTCACGGACGGTGCCCAACTGACCCTACCAAACTGTGCAGTCGACAAAATCAAAAACAAATAACGCACAATTTACCCATCGCAACCTATACCCCTGGGGGTAGTTTATCCTATTTCATGAAGGGGTATAAAATCGCTAAGTCTAAACTCTATCCGACTAGATCAGCTTATATCGCCTATTACTGTTAGTATCAAAACGTTTTCTTAACTAGAATAATTCTATTTTTTTCTACTATGTACCGCGTCTTTTTAGAGCACAGGCAATCATGGCTCTCCACAATTTCCTGTCTCGTACGGCTCTTCGCAGTTTTTTCCAGTTGCAAAAGCTTCCGCATTGCCCCGCCATTCATGTACACAAGCTCGTCAGGCTGACCGCTGCCTTCCGCGGTCTCTCAATGTGCTCGTGGGGGTGACATTTTTCAAGCCTTCCTTTCTCAGTATGTGTCGAAGAAAATTCAGTGTGTGTGTTCTTTCTGTTGCTATTTTCTTGAAGACAGCTTTTTGTTTATTCACTCCGTCCATGCAATTCTCAGGGTCCTTCTGTAGAACCACTGCCTCTCGTCTACAAACTGGTAATAACGACTGATAGGAATCTATTCAAGAGTAATCAAGTATCAATATTTCCAAAACGAGAATAATCTTGTTGAATGAATTCAGCTGACAGATAAAAGTCAACTGATTGCTCTAGAGTATGCAAACTTGTTCAGAATAAATTAAATTGGGGCCTATAGACTTCACAAACAAAATAACGTTAGCCAATCACAAAAATAAACACTCTTCAATCATTTTGACAAAAATCAATAGGCATCTCGAAGACTTACTAATATGCAAAACAAGCTATCCGAATAAAACACAGAGCTGTAGAATACACCCAAGTAATCTCTTCGGACACGTGACACTACATCATCCGTCCTATCCTTGATTATCAACTGTGGATACAGTAATATTTTAAGACATTTTTATGTTTAGACATTCTTTTTATACATACAAATATTTAAGTAAATGCTCTGTTTTATAATACACAATATTAATCACATTTACCGTCCTGAATGTACCGAGAAATTGTCATAGAAATTATTCGTCCTCCGACAGGAATCGAACCTGTATCTTACACGGAACCGTCATTTGGCCTGACGTGCCTTAACCGTTTCGGCCACTAAGGATCGTTCGGTTGGCAAGGTCGAATTTACTGCTTATAAACTTCAATCTTCCATGAATCTCTCACGTGCATTCATATCTGCTCATGGCCTATCCAAATGTAAACAAATGGCGTCACACATTATGAACTGGACAAAGTCCCACAATTATTTTAAAACCTTTTTATGTTTATACGTTCTTTTTATAGATACAAATATTTAAGTAAATGCTCTGTTTTATAATACACAATATTAATCACATTTACCGTCCTGAATGTCCGAGAAATCTTCATAGAAAATATTTGTCCTCCGACAGGAATCGAACCTGTATCCTATACGGAACCGTCATACAGCATGACGTGCCTTAACCGATCGAGCCACGAAGGATCGTTCGATTTGCAAGGTCGATTTCCTGGCGGAGGACGAATATTTTCTATGAGAATTTCTCGGACATTCAGGCCGGCAAATGTTATTAATACTGTTTATTATAAAACAGAGCATTTACTTAAATATTTGTATCTATAAAAAAAAGAATGTATAAACATAAAAATGTATTAAAATAAATGTCGGACTTTGTCCATTTCATAATACAGTAATATATATCTTATTATACAGGAAAAATTAGAAGTGTGTTTTACGTTTTGTAGGCTTCGCTCATTTTATAGCCATTGCTATAAACTTTCTAGCATATTTTATACTTAGTGTATAAAGCAGCCCAGCTTAAAATAATCCCGGTTATACTCTGGACTGGATGTATAATCTGGGCATTTACACCAAGAGCTCTTATATTACGGTTGACTCATGAACACGTTCGCAATACAGGTTTATGGTTCGACGGGATATAAATATATTGTCATATTGTCACTTCTGTATTTCAAATGTTCATTCATTATTTTAGCTTCGATATTCCATCTTATTGTTTGATTGTTATTTTTATATCCCAGATTGTTTGGATGAGCAAAAACGAATGAAAATAAAAGACAAGTGTATTCTAACAAATAAAAAAAAACTTTTATTCATTTACTACCTGAGAACAGCAACGATTAGTTTGGATTTAAGCCATGGATTCCACATGCGTGTCAGCTTAACACCATGTTGAATTCAGAAGTGCCTCGTTGCCCCTAGCGGACAAGGGAAGTAACTCAATTTATTTTGAGTTAATGTCCTTTTTTAAAAAATAAGAACAAATAAATAGCGTTGCAGGTTAAACAAGATGCATTAAGAACAAATATATATTGTTTTCCATTACTAGTCGCCTCATCTTGTCAATGTCCTGTCAAAATGGCAGACAGCAGAAATAGAATGATGCTGTGTAAACTTCTTTTCCATTATTCCTGCATATATAACGCTGTCTCCAAATCCACCAAATTCCCGCAATGCTTGCAAAATGAATGAATCAATTAATAAAGAACAGTTAATTAACAACAATAATAAGATAATAAACACGCTTGATGTCTTAAAAGAGAAAAAACAAGTGACCTTTAACTGGCTTCCTGATATCTATTTTGATACCATTGGCTATTTTAGCTCTTGCCAAAGTAACTCGATGTAATTATCCGTTTTCACCTCTCTATATCAGCATAAAATAGGAAGGTGACATCCCTCCCCCAGCTCCCAGCTCCTGCCGCTGCTCGGTTATGCTTCTTTAGG
Organism: Acanthosepion esculentum; assembly: GCA_964036315.1. Classification (NCBI taxonomy): domain Eukaryota; kingdom Metazoa; phylum Mollusca; class Cephalopoda; order Sepiida; family Sepiidae; genus Acanthosepion; species Acanthosepion esculentum. The sequence continues at coordinate 108,788,526 of OZ038488.1, forward strand.
CAGGATAGAAAACTACGACTAAAAATTAGGTGTTTCTATAAAACACAATAGCAATATGCATAGAACATCGACTAGATTGGGACGATTCCCCGTGGGCCAGTCTGGTACATGGCGTAATTAATGAAAGGCTGACAAATACAAGGCTTAGTTGAGTCACGCGGCGGGCGAATAAGTAGACACACGAAGCCTAATTGATATTGATGCTGATACATTAGCGAACACACACACACACACACACACACACACACACACACACACACACACACACACACACACACACACGGAATCTGTCTTCATTTGTTTCTATGTATCAATGTTAAGATATTTATGACTTTTTTCTTATCCATAACTATTCATGTTTTGTGTATTCCAATATCTCTGTCTTAGTCGTATTTTTCTTTGTTCTCTGATCATATCTATCTATCTATCTATCTATCTATCTATCTATCTATCTATCTATCTATCTATCTATCTATTTCAGCCTTTTTACATCTCTCCATTTATCAGTTTTCTCAGACTTTTCATATCTACCTATCTATCTATCTATCTATCTATCTATCTATCTATCTATCTATCTATCTATCTATCTATCTCAGCCTTTTCACATCTATTTTCTCAGCCTTTTCACATTTATTTCAACTTTTTCACATCTATCTATCTATCTATCTATCTATCTATCTATCTATCTCAGCCTTTTCACATCTATTTTCTCAGCCTTTTCACATTTATTTCAACTTTTTCACATCTATCTATCTATCTATCTATCTATCTATCTATCTATCTCAGCCTTTTCACATCTATTTTCTCAGCCTTTTCACATTTATTTCAACTTTTTCACATCTATCTATCTATCTATCTATCTATCTATCTATCTATCTATCTCAGCCTTTTCACATCTATTTTCTCAGCCTTTTCACATTTATTTCAACTTTTTCACATCTATCTATCTATCTATCTATCTATCTATCTATCTATCTATCTATCTATCTATCTATCTATCTATCTCAGCTTTTTCACATCTCTCTATTTTCTCAGCCTTTTTACATCTCTCCATTTATCATTTTTCTCAGCCTTTTCACATCTATCTATCTATCTATCTATCTATCTATCTATCTATCTATCTATCTATCTATCTATCTATCTATCTATCTTTCCAGTCTTTACACATCTATCTATCTATCTATCTATCTATCTATCTATCTATCTTTACAGTCTTTTCACATCTATCTATCTACCTATCTATTAACATCCATGTATCTTTCATTCATTTTATTTTGGATTTTTACGCACCTTTCTTAGTTTTTCCTTTGTTTTCTTATCTCCACCTTTTTACACTGTTAGCTGTGAGCATTTTATAGTATTTCTTTCCATATGAATCAATTTCAATTCTGTACATCAACTTCGACCATTTTACATCTACCTATCTATTGGTCAATCACTTTGAACGCCATCTTCCCCCACCTCGCCTCAAGGATATTCTTTGGTCCTATTGTCTCTCCTTCTATTTCTTCTCTCTAATGTTGATCACCCACGCTTGTGCACATGCGTTTTTTTTCTCTTTATTCTGAATTCAGAGTATACACAATTGATGTCAACTGTAGTGCAAGTCTCCCGGTACGTGACCGCGGAGAGGAATCGCGTGTCTTCTGCTCGCACTCATCTGAACGCTGTCAAAGATTTAAATACCGTCTGATTAAGTTCCGTGAACAAGGAGTTTTGTTGATTGTCTTAGACTAGGAAGTGAGAAATGGTACAGACGGCTTGATTCCAATTCCGCTTTTACTAATGTCAGTTTTAAAAAAGACTCTAATTAATCAAGTCGAAAATATTTTTGCTAAAATTCTGGTTGTCGTTATAAAGGATGCGGGCGAAAATCGAGAATACGAGTTAATTCCTGTGAAAACTAGTTCGAGTTGCTGACGAACTTGTACGTTTTTCAGCCAGGAGAAACTTGAATTTATATGGGCTCATATTTTTTAGGGAAAATTAATTTACGACTGTTTTTGCTCACGGATCCGTTAATGATAGGTAGCCACCTACAGTTTAGGTGGTGACTATCCTCTGGAATATGAGGATAAAGATGTCTGATATTAGAAGTGTCTTAATGTTACAAAGAACGGAATAAACGCGTTCAAATGCATTTTTTATTATTTCTTGTGCTTTCGCTATTACAAAGGACACACTTTTCCAGAGCACATATAGTTATTTATACAGAAGTATCCCGTCCCTTTGTTTTAATTAAATGCCACGTCCCTTCAAAACGCAGGCGATTATAGTCCTCCACACGTTCATTTCTCTTTTATTATCTATGAATTGTGATGCCTTCTTTGGAAATATAATGGAGGGGTTTCCTCTTGCCTTTTCTACGGTTTTACATTCAGAGTAGTCCTTCTTCTAGGATGACTAACATAGAGAGTTCAATCTATCATTCTATTTAACCCATAGCTGGGGAGAAATGATTCAGTCATGCCCTTCACAAGAGAATTAATGTGAAAACGTAAAGAACAAATTAGGTCGGAATTTGAATTCGGCTTACCGATTCCAATTCCCTTCCCAGTAACGGTTACATTAGTTGTTTGAACATAAACCTGATTCTGTGGAAATGGAAAAACTTTGCGTCATTTTCGGAAATTTATGAAAGCATCAAACTAATATTTTGACAATCTTGGAAAATCTTTGCTGCAGATAGTATTTAACCACGGATAATTTCTGATTTTCTACAGTTAGAACGTTGTCACTCTTTATATTATTTATATGAGAACCATCTTTGTTGCTATTATCACAACGTTTCAACCGTTGTACCATCGTCCTTCATCAGATGCTTGTGAATCCGAGTAATCTACAGATAATTTTGAACTAAACCCTTTATTCAATCTACGGAGGTGGACTGATCGGGTTTCGTTGAACGTGACTAGGGGTATCTTATTTAGTTCTTATTTAGATTTGCTTAGTTATTGCTAGCCTCGTGACCACCGAATCCTTCTGTAGATTAAATAAAGGGGTCAGTTTGAAATTCCCTGAATGTTACCCGCATCGACAGACACTCGATGAAGACCGGCGGGTACAACAGCTGAAACGTGATAATGTCAACAAAGATGAAGACACTACTTTGCTTGTAAGGAACTTAAATAATAGTAACTCTTTAATTCAGAAATTTACAATGAAATTAGAGCATTATAAGTTTGATTGAAGCAACAAATGGCAAGTTTTTTGTTAACAAACA
>OZ038488.1:108796748-108854248 GCA_964036315.1 Acanthosepion esculentum
GCAAATTTTAAATAACAATCTTGCAATCTACAGGGTGTCCCTAAAGTCTGGACATTTGTTTTAATCATTTCACCCCAAGCAAGGTGCAAGTGTCACTATTACGCAGGGAGTTACAGAGAGTGAACGTGAAGGACACGTCTAGGTATCGGATAATTGAGGAAAAGATGAAACATGAACCGGATTCAAAACAACAGAAGATGTCGATTGACTTTGCATTTAAATTTTTAAAGATTGTAGTTGTCAGGGAAGTGAACGGGAGACAGTTCCACTGTCGGGAAGTGCGAGAAAAGAAACTGTTGGAGTAGAAGTGTCGGTTACATTCAACTATGTCAACAGTAAAACGGAGTTGGACCTAGATGCCAATCTAGTAGCATGCTTAAATTCATATAGTCGGGGTTCCAGGGAAAAAAGCTCGCCAGAGCGGTTGTAGAAAAGACAGAGGGAAGCCACATAACGTCTGTGAGAAAGTGACTGAAGTTGAGATGTCAGGAAGGATAACATTACAGATCCTTCTTTAGAATTTGTCAAGAACCACGAGGTGAATACCAGGAGCACCAGACCAGATAGGGTAGCAGTATTCAATGCACAAGTGAATGGCAGATTTGTAAATGTGCAAGATAGACTCTGACGAGAAAAACTTTCTTTCACAACACAATTAACCAGCTCTCCTTGAAGTAGTTGCAGCTATTGATTCAATGTAGGTAGGAAATCATATTAACTATATGATGTGGACCCGAAGTAGGGCCCACGGAAGGAGAACACGGAACACGGGTTAGAGTTAAGAAAGATATATTAAACAGACACGTTACAAAGAATAGTGTAAGCAGAGCTTACTATCCAGTGGTGTCCGATATTGGTATCGTACGCGGCTGCTCATTACTGGTGCTACTACGATATTTAACCCCCCCCCCCGACACGGGTCGAATGTGGCAAAAGGCCAGTTTAACGTGGGCTTACCGAGCCGGTAGGCTCGGCCAAAAATATGCCCATTTACAACTCGTATACACGAGTTTAGGGACTGTCTACCTCCCCGGGCGAAACTTTGCCCTGCGGCAAAGCCTCGTCCGAGTTCCTCTCTGTCAAACAGAGAGTTCGACAACAGAGCACCATTACTGGTGCTACTTCCATGATACTACCATTCACATAATAATATAGTACTGGGTGAGTCCATGATGTAGGGAAGTATTGGTCTCACAACACTATATTTTTACCTCCACAGATTAAACATGGTTTTGTCGAAAGAAGAAAGAATTCATTTCTTTTTCTTGGATATGCTAAAAGAGAGGGTGTACTCAATGAAAAGCACAGATGCAACACACTTGATTGAACGCATAAAGAGTGAATCTGCTAAAATTGACTGTAATGTGGAGTTATAGCTCACGTGAATCTTGCAAAGCGCACCAATCTTTGGATCACAGATGATGGAAATCATATTGAATATGTTATTTATTAATATTCCAATTCAATATAATGTTGAAAATTTCATTTCTTTAAAAAAATACATTTTTCCATATCGGACACTGTACATTGAAATCACTTTCTATTCGTATTATTACTACGTTGATCAGTATTTCTTGGCTCAATGTAGATGTCTGATATTTCTTTAAATTTTATATTTACTGGATCACTGTTGAGGGGGTGAACCAATTTTTTTTATTCATTATTAATTCTTTTTGCCTGCCTTTGGTAATTTTGCGAGCGGAGTTGCTACTACTTTTGTGAAAAAGCTCCCACTACGCCACAGGGTTAATACAAATTTCCTTCTGAAATCATAAACTTATGCATATATATATATATATATATATATATATATATATATATATATATATATATGTATATATGTATATATATATATATATATATATGAATAAAAAGAAAGAACAGTAAGATATAAAATCCGGTGTTCTTATAGATATTTTTATTTTTACACAATAGTAAATTTACAGGGCATTAATATTATAAATTAATTGATTTAAAAAATATATATATATATATCTTTAGGTCATCCCATAAGTTCTGTCCGAATTTTAACTTTTTGTTAAAACGAACGAAATTTAAAGAGTATTTTATAATGTCTAATGGAGCTGAACATTATTTTTATGTTTAGATGCATTTAAACTGATCAAATTTTATTTCAGAGAACAATAAAATTAAATTTTGTTTGATTAAAACCCTGCTAACATGGAAGTATCCAAGAATCATAATGCTTTATGAGTTCAAGAAAGGAAACTCAGCAGCCGAAGCGGCTAAAAACATTCACTCAGTTTATGGAGAGGAATGTCTGAATAAAAGAACTTGCAGAAGATAGTTTGCAAAATTCAGAGGTGGAGATTTCACCCTTGAAGATGAAGATCGAACCGGACTTCCAGTTGAGTTTGATAAAAAGCTTGAAGCAGCTCTTGAAGAAAATCCTGCTTTATCAGTTGAGGAATTGGCAGTTGTTCTCAGTTCAAACCATACAACTATTCATCGTCATCTTCAACAACTTGGAAAAGTTCCTAAACTTGGAAAATGGGTGCCTCATGAAATGTCTGAAACAACCTCAAATCCCGAGTTGACATCTGCTCTTCTCTCCATTCTCGCCAACTTGTTTCACCTTTTTGGATAGACTTGTGACTGGTGACGAAAAATGGATCTTTTATCGAAATGTTAAGCGTCGTAGAGAGTGGTTTGGTAAAGAGGAAGGACCCCAGCCACAGCTGAGAAGGGAACTTCATGAGCAAAAGGTTCTTCTTTCAATCTGGTGGGATTGCCAAGAAATAATCTACTTTGAATTCTTACCACCTAATGCAACAATTAATGCTCAAATATACTGTCAGCAATTAGAGCGTTTGAAACAAGCTTCGAGGAAAAAAAGACCTGCTCTAGTGAATCAAAAATGGGTGATGTTTCATCAGGACAATGAGCGACCACACACAGCAAGAATCACGTCACAAAAGATCGAAGAACTTGGTTGGGAGAAAATTGCTCATCCACCTTATTCTCCCGACCTTGCTCCTTCAGACTACCAGTTGTTTCGTAGCTTACAGAATCATTTGGAAGAAACAGCTTTTGTAACACAGGAAGAGGTTAAAACTGACATTTGTGAGTTCTTCGAATCAAAGTCAAAAGAATTTTACAGTAATGGAATTAGTAAGATTGTTAATAGATGGAAGGAAGCCATAGATAATCAGGGAACATACATTGTTGATTGAATCTGTAATTAAATTTAAATGTAACATTTGGTCACTTGTTTTCTTTATTCAAAATTCGGACATAACTTATGGGATGACCTAATATATATATATATATATATATATATATATATATATATATATATATGGAGAGAGAGAGAGAAAGAAAGAGAGAGAGGGGGAAGAAAAAAGAAGAATAGAAAGATAAAAGGAAAGAGAAATTAGTATAAGTTTAGTTAAATTAGGAAAAGCCACATGGAAAGGTAACGTATAAAAACCTGGCTGGAGAAAATATATTATTCTTATCTGGGTGATGGTCTAACTACTAAATCAGAAATATCGCCAGAGAGTGAGAAAAGTGAATGGAACTGCGTCTTTAGAGATATCGGATCATTATCTAAATCAGGCAAATGTGGATTTTTTTGGCACTGTTAGAAAAAGATGAGAAAGAAACTTAGCACAACGAGTCGAGATATTATGAAGACTGCTCTAATGGCTGAATAAGAATATTTGCCAACGTTATTTTCGGCCTCCTTGCTTTCGACAGTAAAAATAAACATCGATAAGCCCTGCCAGAAAAAAGAAACCCTTGTTTCTATGAGAATTGTACAAGTAAGGATAATCAGAACAGATAGTTGTGGTAAGAATAATGAAGCAGAACAATAGAGAGGGACCTTCTTCTAAATATATATATATATATATATATATATATATATATATATATATATATATATATATATATATATATATATATATATATGTATATATATATATATATATATATATATATAGGCGACAGGCTGTTTCAGGCTGTTTCAGGCTAGACGCAATCGTCAGGCGGCCTGAGGATTGCGTCTAGCATGAAACAGCCTGTGGCCTCTGTGTGTTGACATCAATGTTCACTTTTAAATATGTAAGTAAATCTATATTTTTTAAGGTTTTATTGAAACTTTATTTAAGTTTCCACATGTCCTCCATCATAAGCATTACAAAGGATTATACGATTTTGCAGTTCACGGAAAACATTTGCCAACTGATTTACAGTAATGCCTGAAATCACATTAGTTATTTTAGCTATACTTAAAGCTAGGTACATTAAACTTTATGACATTTTTTACAGATTATTTCTATCACAAATACAAATAAAGTTATACATTTTTAAAGTACACACGAACTTTATGGACACCCTGTATATTATAATTATTTTAAAAAAATATGATTCCTTTGGTACATAAGAGTTCTCATGTTTCAAAAACAGGAGCTAAAAATTTCAATTTAATTATAAAAATTAAATTGAATTAAATTATCAAGCTCTGATTCATCTTCAAGTGAAATTTTTGGAATAACTAATCTTTAAATTTACGCAGCTTTATAAGCATATTCATTCGTAAAATTAATTACGATGGAAACGGCTGAAGCAATTATTTCAATAAGTTGTGTTGACTTCAATGTTCACTTTCATATTTATATTTACATACGCTCTATCTCTGACATTGAGCACTTTATCTCATAAATATAGCACAACTTAAATCTCTCTCTCTCTCTCTCTCTCTATATATATATATATATATATATAGACTCGTGAAAAATTAATTTCGGTTGAGCTCTCTGGGGAAAGAAGTGTGGGTTTTTAAACAGTGACTATTAAGGCTGATATAGCGTGACTCTTCGGCAAAAGCGAATTGAGTCCTGTCAGATTCAGTCGGGTTTCGATCCTAGCTAGAGGCATCCGGACGCCTAGCCACACTGAAGAGCTGCGATGCAACGAAACAGTCTGTCTGTGGATGACAATAGTATATATATATATATATATATATATATATATATATATATATATATATATATATATATATTATTTAAAGGCATTTTTATGTTTAACATTCTTTTTATAGATACAAGTATTTAAGTAAATGGTCTGTTTATAATAAACAGTATTAAATAACATTTACCGGCCTGAAAACATTAAACATAAAAATGTCTTTAAATAATTGTCGGACTTTGTCCATTTCATAATATATATATATATATATATATATATATATATATATATATATATATATATATATATATATATATATATATATATATGATTAATGTCAGTACAGTTTGTCAATTTGCTGATTGATGTTACCTTGAGCATCCAAAGTTTCGTAGATGGACCTGTCCGTCCACTCTTCAGGGGATATCACACTGGGCTCTCAAATCGTTTTACACCAACTCAGAACCGAATCTCCCAGAGTAGTCGTACACGTGATTTGATTGTAGTGGTGAAGGCTTCTTATGTTACATTTTATAATGCAAGCACATTTGACATTTGTTTATATGTATTTGATGATGTTAAATGCGGCTTTTAATTTACAGGACCTGTTTACTCAAGAATTAGGATATGATTTAGACACATGGATGTGGCTGAATGTTTGGGGCCACCCTTTGGATTTAATAATTAGTAAGTTTCATATCTTCTTGGTTAACTTAACACCTAGTAAACTAGGATGGTGAAAAGATTTAACCTAGTAGGGCAGGGCGTCCAATGTTTTGTGAGAAAAATTTAAAATCCGCCAACACTAAGGCAAAAGGTAGATTAGGCAAAATTAATCAATGGCTGAGGAAAATTTATTCAGTAATAGGTTAATTTAGTTATTATTATTATTATTATTATTATTATTATTATTTAATATATAAAGCCCACCAGGGAAATAAAGTACCTCTGGAACGAAGTTAGCTAGTAAAGTAGCTTTGGAAAAGTAACGAAACCTTCAATTATCAAACAAGCCTTCAAAATCCAGTTTGGCCTACAGTATATATATATATATATATATATATATATATATATATATATATATATATATATATATATATATATATATTGTTAGCCAAGCATTTTGAGTGAAATGGGGTAGAAGGTATTCTTAGGGGCTGTCGATAGATGTGCTAGCACGAAGTCACAAGTCATCGTGGCCGAGGGCTTGAGCGTGTTGGACTTCTCCAAATTGTTGATCACACCTAGATAACTCTCTTTTTCCCAGAAAAGGTCTGCTCAGCATAGTTGCAGTATAAACCAAAGATTGGCTCTGTGGTTATGGAATAAACACAAATGCGCCTGAACAAGTGTCTACAATAGGGATTTGTTGGCCTGCTTATTAGCCGGGTATCCTCGAATACGAGTAGCTAGCTATACTATATATATATATATATATATATTTATATATATATATATGTAGAAAGAGAGAGAGAGAGACAGAGAGAGAGCGAGCGAGAACGCAATGGTTGAAAAAGCAGACAACAACGGCTACGCATGACGGACATGCTACAGAAAGCGTCACTTTAAATTATAACAGAGTCAGCGCCTGTCCGTTGCAGTTACATAATTGGATTCTGTGTGTCTCATTCCGTTTGTGTCGCAGAGGAAGGTTATCAAATCAAATGTGTAGTTTACTTCATGGAAAGTTGAGGTCAAACTTAAATAAATTCAGACCATCGATACTTTCTTCTACCCTAATTTTCTTTCATCTTCAACCAGCCCAGGCAAAGCCAAAACGGCGATAGTGAATGGATGACTGGAACAGGTTTTGTTGAAACTGGAAGCTTCTAAGTAAAGTCTAAATAACCATTCCTGATGATAGTTCATTTGTGCCGAAAGCTTAGATCGATAAACAATAAAATAAAGAAATATCAAAATATTGGACAGTTTTTGTCTTTATTTTCTCCTGAAACTAAAACCATTAAACGAAGCTTAGAACGGCTCATGATAAAATATAATAGATATTCCTTGTCTGTTACATTTAACAATATATATCTGAACATATATATATCTGAACATATATATATATACATATATATATATAGTTTTAAGAAGAAATATAGTTTTATGGTGTACTATATTTATGGGATAAAGTGTTCAATATCAGAGATAGAGCCTGTGTAAATACAAAAATGAACACAGAGAGGTGACAGTCTGTTTCATGCATCTAACATGAAACAGACTGTCGCCTCTAAGTGTTGAGTTCTATGTTCACTTATATATATATATATATATATATATATATATATATATATATATATATATATATGAAGAAATATAGTTTCAAGGTGTACTATATTTATGGGACAAAGTGCTCAATATCAGAGATAGACCGTATGTAAATATAATATACATAAAAGTGAATATTGAAGTCAACACTCAGAGGCGACAGGCTGTTTTATGCTGGACGCAATCGGTAAGGTGACGTGTTACGTTGAGATGTATCAAGAGTGAATGAGACTGTATTGTAAAGTAAATGTTTGTTGTGAGAAGTAAATTATTCTTTTATCATTAGACTATCAACCTCTTGATATTCCTACGTATATACTTATGAGCTCGCCCGTGTGTGTACATCTTTATATTTTCCATGTGTCATCTCTTGCCTCTTTGCAGAGTCAATACGAAAATTAGATGAACAAAACCCATAATAAAATCGCAGTCATGGGCATCTATATTTTGCACAGATACCCGGAAGCATGAAGAATGCACTTCGTCTTAAGTGGCCGGGCCCGAACGATAACGGAATGTATATAGTTGATGACGAGTTATCGTTCCTTTTGCAGATGAGCTCGAACGATTCCATTAGAGGCAAATTGCAGTCTTTCAGTGAAATGGCGAAGCCAGAATACCAGGAGTATTTTGCAGCCGAGGAAATAAAGAGGCTAAATGAACGAGAAGTGTAAAGTGAACTACGAATTAGAAAATAGGCATTGGATCTTAAACATCGTTTAATATTTCCAACTAAAATCCATTCAACCAACAAGCGTCCTAATTTAGTTGTCGGAGAATATAAAAATAGTACGCAGATGACAGTTCCTCTCGAAGCCAAAATCAATTAAGGTTATAAGTGAAAGTTAGAAAAATACGTATGTGTGAAGAAAATAACAGAATGAATTAAATTGCTGGCTGTAAAATGGGTTTTCATTGGCGGTTCGATATTATAGCTTCGTAGGTACTTCAGTCTCATATCATAACAATAGCCGTCCTGGGTATGACGATAAACTAAATCCGCGTCCTGGGTAAGACGATAAACTACGTCCAGGAGCAAGGCCTCTGATCTGGAGGTTTTGAGGAGCGTGGAACCACCTCTTAATTGCTGGTGTTCCCAGGTACACCTTGACCCGGGGTGGTAGCACCTATTAGGGTCCCGGCTATGGGCGAATAGTTAACCACAAAACTGGGGTGAAAACACTATAAAAGTGTAAAAATAGGTTTTAATACCAGAAATACTTTGTAAAAAATTATTACTAGCAATAAATTTTTGAAGAAAAAAACTATTACCAGCAATACATTTTTGAAAAAAAAATATTATTACCAGCGGTAAATTTTTGAAGGAAAAATATTACCGGAAATAGATTTTTGATAAAACAAAATATTACCAGCAATAAAAATGTTGTCGGCATTACATAACCCATTGAGGTTGATATGCCGTAAAACAAACCAAACAAAACCAAACCATAACTGTAGCTAACTGCTAGTTACCGAATATGTCCGTCTGCTACGGTGGCGAACTGATCTCTCCTGCGGACGCCTGTACGTTGTACATCTTCAGCATCCACAGGGGCAAACACTTTTTAAATCATTTCACTGCAAGCAAGGCAATAAAGTCACTAAGACACAAAGATTTACGGGGTTTGAAAGAATATGAGAAAATGAATAACCTTATTAATGAGAGAGAACAAAAAAATGACCGGGAAATAAGAAAATAAATGGTAACGATGGAAACTGCATTCAAATATTTTGAAGATCAAAGTTAACCGGAGAGCAAGATCCCAAAAGTGCTGAAGAAGAAGCTGTTAGCATGAGAACTTAGCGTTACATCTAACCATTTCTACTGTAAGATGATGAGACTTGCTGACAATTTAAATCTGTAAAGTCGAGGGACCAAAGTGGAAATCTCATTAGAACAGTTAACATGGAAATATTTATAGAAAAAGTACAGAGAAGCTATATTACGGCGGTGCAAAGTGACTAAATCTGATAAAATTGCATATTCTATCACGAGTCACTAAACACACAGTAGAAACTGCAGGCCATAAAAACAGCAATATTCAGTACATGGGCGAATGGTAGGCTTATTAATGTGTATGAAAAAATGATGTCGAGAAAACATAATGAACCGGCTTTCCTAGCAGCATACCAAGTAATTGATTCAATATAACCTTTCCACTTCATGATAGCGGAGAATGTTAGCCCACGAAGGCACAATAAGACACTTTCTTAGAGTTTAGCACCAGCCGTGCTGATAGAAGGTAAAACAGGTTTTCTAAGATGATAAAAAACCGTGTTTTATACTGTCACTGTACTGGGCAGAAGAAAGTTCTTGGAGAGAACGTTAAAAGGCTGTCGACAGTTGAAAAAGGCCAGTAAGTTCCGAACGTGGATCACAGGGATTGTGATTTTATGTGAGATAAACCATCAGTAAATATCGAACGGTTTTATCTGCACAATTTCAACCATAAAGCGTGGTTGCAAACATGGTTTTCAAGCACTTTCAACTAGTGCACACTGAAATCCTGCCCCTCGGTTCGATATTTTCAAGAAGTCACTCCCCTGAGAACTTGGCTATGGTGAGATTCGAACCGGGGTCTCATGGTCGAAATGCTAACATTCCAACTTCATAAGCACACCCCTCTCTAAAAATACTGCAAAGTATTCAAACTGAGCTAACAGAAGTATGTTGGGCGTGACAAGCCTATTTTGAACCACACGGTTACGTCTTTTAACCGACTAAATTTCTAAGTATTTTGTGCTACATTTGGTCAGGATTGTTAGTATATAATTATATGCTGTCATTGTTTACATTGTGATGCGCTGTAAGCAGAAATGAAAGAAAATCGTCGAAGATTATATGTTTATCGAGAGTAATTCGGACTTTGCTAACTAGACGCTTCTCTGTAGCTGAATGGTACAGCATGTCAGGTAAAATAACTTTTTCCGTATAGAAATACAGGTTTGATTCCTATAGGAGAACTCATATTTTCTACGAAATTTCTCGAACATTTTAATTAAAAACAGATCATTTACTTAAATACAGTGTATCTATAAAAATAACGTATGAACAGAAAATACAGGGTGTCCATAAAGTTCGTTTAAAAAATTTATAACTTTATTTGTATTTGCGATAGAAATAATCTAAAAAATGTTATAAAGTTTAATGTACCTAGTTTTAAGTTTAGCTAAAATAACTAATGTGATTTCAGGCATTACCGTAAATCAGTTGGCAAATGTTTTCCGGGAACTGCAAAATCGTATTACCCTTTGTATTGCTAATGATGGAGAACATGTGGAAACTTAAATAAAATTTCAATAAAACCTTAAAATATATAGATTTACTTCTTTCTAATCCTTTTTACAAATTATTTCTATCGCAAATACAAATAAAGTTATAATTTTTTTAAAGTTCACAAGAACTTTATGGACACCCTGTATATTAATTTTTGGACATGATACATTTCATTAAAGTAAAATATTTTTAAAAAAAATCCACATTACAACCCAAAAAGTTTGCGATACCTTTTTTTTTTAATATACACACTTTTCTCTCGTTGGAACCATTATAACCTCTTCATTTTATATATATATATATATATATATATATATATATATATATATATATATATAAGCTTTGTACTCGGTGTCACACTGGAACGTAAAAAAGCTAGTTGCCTGAGAGAAGGTATCCTCATAAATACCAAGTTCAGAATCGGGCCTCGTTTTCCGCGACATAAGCCGGAAATAAATGCAGGTAGTTTTAGTATATTCGCACACAAAACAACAGGATGATCGGAAATTATAAGAAAGCCCGACCACCGATTGAAGAATTCATATCCCTTACCATTCTCACCAGAAAATGGAACGTTCGAAGAATGATTCCGAAATCCACATACCCGCCCCCACAATCGACATTATTTTGGAAGAGTCCAGAAATGAATAAATAATTATTTTAAGTAAATTTTTGTTATTAAGATAACATTACATCTGAGCAGAGGAATAAGACAAAACAGGAAACAAATCCAATTTCCCCTTAGATAAACATATAAAATTCTCAATTTGACGTTTTAATCTGCGATATGGCTTTACTGCAATGCGTTTTACCTTATTAAGTTATTTGCTTTTCGTCTTTTCGCTTACAATCATAGAACGTTATCGTCCTTATTTTTGGAAATATATGCACACACATGTTAATTCAAATTGATTGCGATTAGCACTGCAGTTGTACCTGATGATTCCTCGTGTGTTGCAAAGTGCATTTATTTAATCAATTACTTATGAAAAATAATGGGATAAGCATATTTGAAAATTTATTTAATTTATTTTGATCCAAAATATATTCTGGATGGAAATGATTTCAGTGAATATCGTTTCAGTTTTTTATTGAATTTTTATGGGTTATCGACCTATTGCAGGTTATTTAAAGTCAGAAAATATTTTTCAGAATGTAACAGTTTCTTTTTTTGGTTAATAATGATTTACTGATACATGGCTTACTAATTAACTCCTAGCTGCACGGGAGAAGGAGGTGGAACCATACAATTTCTAAAGGGTATTTGCGCGTAAGTGTACATACCGAACTCGATTGGAATTAGAACTCGGCTCTCCAGTTTCAAATTGCGAGCAGTTATCCATTACACCATCCACATATCGACGCTTACAGCACCTGGGATTCCCAAGCGTTCACCAATGCAGGTACTGACCAGGCTCGACCTTACTTAACTTCGGTGATTGCACGAGAAGTTGTGTTTCAAACAGGATATGACGGAAATCTTCACTTGTATAAAGAATATCAGATAAGAAAATGTTTTATTTAATACCTAACCACTGTGTAGAATATGCAAAAAAAAAAGATTTTCCAATAAATAAAAAAAGTTTGAACATATCCCTACGGAACTATCATTTAAGTATAATAATAATAATAATAATAATAATAATAATAATAAATAATAAATAATAATAATAATAATATCCAGACGCAATTTATCATCTGTGATAAATATCCAGAAGCAATTGATCTTCTTGTATCAGGTTGCATGGTTTTGGAACCCACTGAATATAAAACTCGGCATGACAAAGTGGGCCAATATATGCACTGGAAAATCTGCAACTTCTACGGAAAGGAAACCGAAAGAAATTGGTATGAACACCACCCAGTCACGATTACGGAGATAGAACCTGTAAGAATTTTAGGGGACTTTACAATGCAGACTGAACAATCCAAGCTAATCGCCCAGATATCGTGATCAAAGACCACAAAAGCAATGCCCTTTCTTATCGTCATGGCAGACCCTGCAGATTCTATAAGTATCTTGAAGATCTTCAAAAAACTATCAGATTACAAGAATCTTGAAGTGGAAATCCAAAACATGTGACACATGAGAACATCAATAATTCTAGTTGTAAATGGAGTCCTCAGATTGATTAGAATCGACTCAATGAAGGGATTGCTGGTAGAAAATGCCGTAAAGAAATACAAAAGAAATACAACGCACATATTACGAAGAGATTTATTTATGCAAAATGTGTGTGATCTTACGTTTTTATTTTGCAAAAATTATCTGTGCAAAATGTTATGAAGCCATTTTTCACCTTAGGTCTCTGGCTGGCATCCGGAAGAAAATATGAGAATAAAGGTGATTCGACTCAGTGGACATAGCATTGGAGATTTTAGCTGGAATCGTTTAAACTTTATCACAATCAATGGTAAGTTTGTTTTACGGGATATCAACCTCAATGGGTTATTTAATGCCGACAAGATTTTGGTTGCTGGCAATATTTTTTAAAATGTAGTGCTGGTAATACTTTTTTTTCAAAAATGTATTGTCGGTATTTTTTTAAAAAATGTTTTGCTGGTAATATTTAAAAAAAAATGTATTCCTGGTAATATTTTTTCAAAAAATGTATTGCTAGCAATATTTCTTATAAAAAGTGTTTTGCTGGTAATATTTTTTTCATAAATGTATTCCGGGTAATAATTTTTTCAAAAATGTATTGCGGGTAATAATTTTTTCAAAAATGAATTGTGGGTAATAATTTTTTCAAAAATGTTTTACTGGTAATAAAGTATTAATATTTTTCTTAAAAACTTCATTACACGTAAAAACTTTTTACAAAAATAAATCGCTGGTATTAAAACGTATCTTTACACTTTCATAATACTTTGACCCCAGTTTGGGGGTCAATTATTTCCCCATAGCTGGAACCCTAACAGGTGCTACCACCCCGGATCAGGGTGGATCTGGGAACACCAGCAATTAAGAGGTGGTTCAATGCTCCTCAAAACCTCCCGATCAAAGGCATTGATGTTGTAGTTTATCGTCTTACCCATGACGACTCATTTGGTGGGGGTCTTACCCCTCTACAGGGGTGCAGTCGGCGTATTCTGAAGCCCCAGCCGACAGTGGGCGCAATGTAGTTCGTCTTAACATTTGGCCATGGAAACAGAGATCGAAAATGAGCGAATTGTTGAACAGGATGAATTTAGTAATCATTGTAGACTCCCCTCTATTAAATTACGTTTAACAGTTATCGAAAAGAGAACTGTAATCAGTAAGTCACTGACCCGGTTTTGTCTGAGTCGTTCAATTTCATACTAATGTTGATCTCCCCATAACTATGGGATAAATAATCTGAGGTATCTATCTTGATCAAGTAGCCATTCTAGAAAGACTAATTTTTTTTCAAAATAGTACAGAAGGCAACCGGAAATCACTTCCCTATTTGTCCCAAGATATCGTAGCAACTGACACATATTAAAGACAAAAGCAACCAATACTATGGTCGTCTATGTCCGTATGGGATATGGGATACAAAATATCGAACAAAGCGGGCATCAAATGTGGATTGAATTCTTAAAGTACTCCGTGAGAATAGATAATTTCACCAAACTGGGAATCTTGAAATTTTTAACCTGGTGCTTTACACAACTCCATTTCTATCGGTAAAGAACTGAACCCAGTTTAGCGTTAGAAATAATTCCCATGTGAGTAGCGTGCAGATATAATGTATGAAAAGGCGGTAGTCAGTGGTTTTACAAATACTTCGTTTTATTGATTTTTTTCTTCACGCACAGTAAGACCTTTCCGTTCCCAATCGATTTGACGTGGTTTAACTATAGCTGAAATTTTCGGCCTGACGCCGGAGGACGCTTTGGCTCATTCGATAAAGACGTTCGCAAGTTCAGCAGTTACCTTTTCATCTTAGAAAAATTGAGGTTTATCAAGAAAGGTTAAGTTAGATATAAAATATTAGGATAAAAATCATTTACTTGTCTTTCACATGCTTATATATATATATATATATATATATATATATATATATATATATATATATATATATATATATATATATGTGTGTGTGTGTATGTGTATATACAGTGCTGTTCGATAAAAGTGACTCACCTGATTTTTTACTTAAGATTTTTTTACTTAAAATTTTTTTTTTGGTCAAACTAATTTTTAATCTTACTAATATAAAGACCCCTTCCCGACCACCTAGTAAAAAATGTTTACTCACCCTAAGGTATTCTGTTTATAATTATAATTTTGGATATAAATGAGATTTAGGGAAAAATCACAAAAAAAGTGACTCACTTATTTCCTGCAACTAGTAATCAATAGAAACATAACCGAACAGCTTTAAATAAAGAATAATAGAGGTATAATTTATTTATAATAGGTAATATAGTTAGAAATATTTAATAATCTATGGGTTCTCCTTTATTTTGAATAACCTTTTCAACCCTTGTTGGCATTGACTTGATTAGGTTCTGGCAAATCTCATCTGCGAACATTGAATTCCATTCGGATATGAAATACACAATTAACTCCTCTTTGTTTCTCAACTGCTCTCTCAAGAGCCTGTACTTTATAATGCCCCATAATTTTCCTATGGGGTTGATGTCAGGAGATTGAGGCGGCCATGTCCTAACACTCACCTGCTTTTCATTAAAGTATTCCTTTATCAATTTTGATTTGTGACAGAGAGCATTATCCTGCATGAAAATGAGCTTGGTAGGGAAGATTTGCAACCTTTGCAACTGCAGAAGGGAGCAGACAAAACTCTAAATTTCTCTTGTACTGCTCGCTCCTGAGGCTCTTTTCAATAGGTTTAAAGAAACCAGTTCCATGAAAAGAAAAGCATCGTCAGAACATTATACTGAACAGATGCTTGACAGTACTTACTGCTAAATTCAAAGAGCTTTTCAAAGCTTCTTCTTCGGATTTTAGATCGCTTATCCTTTGAATTTAGCTCAACTTTTGTTTCATCGGAGAAGAGAACATTTAGTAAAAAAAATCAGGTGAGTTACTTTTATCGAACAGCTCTCTATATGAAAATTACTTAAACTAGCGCTTGTATTTCCCTCTGTCTTTTCTATAAGTATTTTCATGGCAACTGGTCTGACGAGCTACTTTCATTGGTGCCCCAACTGCATGAATTTAAGCGTGCTACTAGGTTGGTATTTCGCCCCACCCTTTCACTGTCGAAACACTTAAATGTAACCGCCTTTTCTACTCCAAAAGCTTCTTCTCTCGCACTTCCCGACAGTGGAACGCCTTTCCTCTTACTTGCTTCCCTGATAGCTATAATCTTCAAATATTCAAATATAATGTCAATCGACATCTTCTGATAACTTGATCTTCATCCCCGTTCTTTTCTTTATCCTTTCTTAAAACACCCCTATTTACACTTACTCTCACTGTCTTTGCATGTTAGTGACACTCCCGCCTTACTTGGGGTTAAATGCTTAAAATAAATAAATAAAAAAAAAACAAGCTATAAAAAGAGAAGTATGATAAGACATTATAGAATGGAGGAATGGGCGTAGAAGAAATGAAAGAAAAAAAGAAACACTTTATGTACAAAAATTAAAATCAACAAATAGAAAGAAAGAAAACAAAGAATGTAAAGGTATATTAAAGTCCAACACAGGGACTCAGTATTGAAAAGAGGGCAAAGTGGGTAATTGATGGTAATTCTCATATTTAGTAGGCAAGGATATATCAACTAAAGGCCGAGGAATCACATCGTTTTTACCTCTGACTAGAGGCATGCATATTGACTATAAATTACTACTACAGTTACTAAGAACATTGTCATTAATGGACTTGTTAGTGAAATCCAATAATTAACTCATTAACATTTACACCTAATACCAGAATTTATTTATTATTTCTTATTGATCTGAAAGCTTAAAATTAGACATTAATCTGAAACTGATTTCAACTGTTACAACGAATGAGATCAACGAAGTATGAAAACTTCAGGAAAAAAGATAATGAAACAGATGTTTTATTCTCTTATATTGGTTATTTATATCAGCTAGCACTTAGAGAAAGTTACTTCTTATAAGATCTTCGTAAACATATCTTCCAAAAAGAAAGGAAATATTTAATGACACATCTTTTCATTATAAACTAGCAGGCTTCAACCGATCGCTATCAATTCACAAAGCAATATATATTCACTACTTGAATTTTTTAAACAAAAATTTTAAATGAACATTTCATTCATAAATTGTTTTTTTATAGTGAAGGAAAGTTTTACAAATAGATGCCAACTTCTTGAAGGCCGAGTAAAATGCAAATTTCAAAGACTTTTCTGCATTATATAAGACGATACTCCTAAACAGAACTATTTTTGATATGAAAATCAAAACCATCCTCGAATACAAGAATATACTCAAATAAAAGAACAGTAATGAAGGGCGGTTAATTAATGACGTAAACTTTTTAAAAATTAATATGAAAATTAGTTAAGCCTAAATAGTGATATTGCCTTGAAGTCGATAGTATATAATACAGACATTGAGCTTTTAGTGTGTAAATTGCTCTCGAGTATTTTGGAATACACTTAAATATGATCTGTCAGTTGCGTCACTGTCTTTGAGTATAGTGAGATCGGGGGGGGGACTCCGTCAAAGAACGGAGTAACAACTGAGAAAAATTATACTGAGAGGTGCCCAACCCTGGGAAACAGCTGCCCGAGGGATCGGTGCCGACGGTTGCGGATGCTCGTGGAATTATTGTTCCTAGCCCGGGTGTACGCATTCGGGATCCCCACATTAAACCGATCTTGTGTTACAACCTGACCTCTTAGAGGGTTTAGTAAATGCAAATTAATATAAAGTAGTTTATAACACGTTTATTTATCATCTGTCAGTTGCGTCTCTGTCTTTGAGCAGAGCGTGCTCAGGGGCAACTCCGTCAAAGGGCAGAATCGCAACTGAGGAAAATCATACTTAGAGATGCCCAGCTCTTGGAAACAGCGGCCCGCGGCCGCGGTCTTTTATTGCACCAGAGGGAGGGATCGGTGCTCGCAACGAGGCCAGCGCAACCGACGATTACGTGGGCTCCGTGAATTTCTGTTCCTAGACGGGTCTCCGCACATTAAATTTAACTCTCAGGCTCCCCACATTAAATCGAACTTGTTTCGCAATGCGACTTTTTTGGGGGGGAGGGGTCAATTAAATACCAAAATATTATAAATTAGAGCTGAGGCTTTTAAATCTAAGAATTCGTGGGAGAATTGAGCTCCAATTTTGCATTTATTCATATAGATTCCAGAATATAGGTTTTACTTAATTAGCTATTATGTTTCTCTAATCACCAAACGTTGAATGTATAACTAATTCTAATTTTTATTTTTCCATCTTTACACTACATTAATTTGATCTCATAAATTGTCCCCTGTTCTGTCATCCATGAAGTAAAACTAATTGTTTGTACGGAAAATAAGGACCTACGTACATCAAATCATCTTTAAATTAAGTGGCAGCAGAAGAATGATCGTTGAACTTGTAAAAGGTAAACATAAACATTAATTCAATACTTAAATGCAGCGATCTATTATATAGATCTTCTGTAGTTTATTAATGCCTATGGCATCTACTTCTACCTGGCTATTGTGATGATGGCCAGACCAAGTGTCCTTCCTAAGAGTTAGCTTAAATAACTCTCGACAGGGCGGCTTTCAACCTAGCTTAAAGTTTTAGCTAACTTAAAATTTTAAGCTACCTGCAATTTTGGATACAAAGGAAAAATAAGACTTACCCCCTTGAAACATGAAAGCAACGATAATGGCTAGTATAATATATTAATATATATTTTTAAATTCGCATAATCTGGCAACCCTGAATCTGAGCTCAACGTTCCCTGCGCCTAACTTTTCTAGGGCATTTGAATGAGATATGAATCATTAAAATCGGACCAATGGGGCGGAATGTTGATAGGAGACACACACGCACAAACACACACAAATGCGCTATACTTTATATATAAGTTGATATGACAATGTTATGAACGATATGGCAAAATATGTGTTTTATTATTAATGATATGACAAAAGATATAGATTGTGGTTATGTCAAAATTCTATTGGATACCACGTGTAAGTAAAGCAAGACTTGATATAAGATCCCATAATAATTTCCTAATCCAGAATAAATTTTCTATCCCATTCTAATACGACCCAACCTCTTCAAGAAAAAGATTTTCTTCGAATCACGAAATGGTCAACTTGTTCCGTAAATCCCAATTTTCCAAATGAAAGTGAATACCTCCCAACCACAATATGGTTATTAGACCAAAATTTAAGAAGTGAACATACACAATTTTTAATTCATTTCATCTAAAGTAAGGCAATAAAGCCACGAAGACGCAAGGGGTTACTGAGAAAGAAAGGAGAATAAAAGAACCGGGGGTCCAAGATGGCAGAATATGTTGATTGACGTTACATTTAAATTGTTGAAGATCATAGTTGACACGAAAGCAAGAAGCCGGAAGAGAAGTCTACAGGCGAGAAGTACGAGAAAAGAAAGTGTTAGAATTGGAATTACGTTTATATCTAGTAATTACATAGGACTTGATTACATAGGATTTGAGTCAACATTTTACATGATTTAAAACATTCCCTATATAAAGTTCAGTAAAAAAAATCATAATAATTTCCCATGTATTCTTCCTTGGCTGTTTGAAATGACGAACATATTTCTCTAAATGCTTAATGTTATGTTTCCCTGGTTAATATCTTTGCTCTTGCAGTTATATACTTTTCTTCGTTCGTTTCTAGTTGGTTAAAACAGTAATGTTGGCACGCAATTATGTATGATTAGGGATATTTAGGTATAGTAGATCAACTGGTACCAACGTTTGTCGCCGGTACCTTTGTTACTAGAATTCCTTTTCAGTATCAATAATAATAATAATAATAATAATAATCCCTGTTGTAATTGGAGCCCTTGGACTGGTTGGAAAAGATTCCAGTAGGCTGACTGAAGGGATCCCTGGAAGTCCATGCCTCAAAGAGATACAAAAAATTGTTCTGACAAGTACAGCCCACACTTTACGAAGGGCTTTATCTATGTAATTATTTTTTATTTTATTTTATTTTTTATTTTTTTATTTTTGCAGTGGAAAGTGTCATGATACCATTTCTAACTTTAGGTCACTGGACGGGACCCGGAAAGAAATGTGTAAAAAGAAAATAAAAATAAAAATAATAAAAATGTCGTTTGAGGAAATGAAATGATTACGGAATATGATTAGGCAGAAATTGAATACAGTACCAAATTGGCCACTAGGTCTCAGAGTTTCACTGAAATTGATATTTTTAACCGTAGGTTCTATGTTAATAGTTCCTTCTGCACTTGGGGAACTCTTCTGGTTTCATGCTCACCTGTCAAGTACGATCGCCAATAAAAGACTGAAGCTGTCGGAAATTTAAAGGCAATGTCAGTCGTCAAATTTTCCCTCGTAACCTGTTTCTTTCACCCTCAGTAACCCCTCGAGTTGTGGTGAAATGATTCAAAAAGTAAAAAAGAAAGAAAAGAAAATTGACTCTCTAAGATTAGTTTAAAGACTACATTAGTGAGCGCGAGAATTAGCCAATCAGAGGCATGAACTTCACACGTAAAAAGCAAATGGGTTATTTTTATTTCAGCAGATAGGATATATATATATATATATATATATATATATATATATATATATATATATATATGCAAATATATTAGCATCATACCCACATTAACTGAGGATTGAATTAATTACATAGAAAGAAATAATCTGGTAGAATCTCTCAGTGACCATTCATCCACGGCAGTTCGACGAAAATGACATAATAGTATATATGTACTGATTAGCTTCGTCTGGCGTCTTTCTGGAAATATGAGGATCGAACAGGCTACAACACTAATAACGTAGGATATTATCTTGTGAGCCACTGCTCCATATTTGAACTGTTAAGTTTACGCTGTAACTCAAAATATCACAGATAAAATCTATAAAAAGAAAATGGGACTTAATGAATGTAAACAATAATAGGGATTATTTGGCAGCTTTTCAATTTTTTTTTTTGCAAATTACTCTTTTATTGTCGAGTATTTATATTCTTCAAAGAAAGCGTGAAAATTTTGAACTGATGTCAAAAAAAAAAAAAAATAAAAGAGAAAAAATTGGCTGCTGTTCGAAAATCCGATCATTAAATCCCAAAACCAGACATGCATATACTTATGTATATATATATATATATATATATATATATATATATATATGTGTATGTGTGTGTGTGTGTGTGTGTGTGTGTGTGTGTGTGTGTGTGTGTGTGTGTTAAATATTTAATCTTTAAATCGGGTTGGCGCTGAAATCTTTTGATCTGATCAACAGTATTTTCTCCAAAAACTCTAATGTTTGGTTTGGGCATTTGATCAGATTTTGCAAGTTAGGTCAATTACCTAACACACCCACCCACCCACGCTCTCTCTTTCACTCTCTCTCTCTCTCTCTCTCTCTATATATATATATATATATATATATATCTATATATATATATATATATATATATATATATATATATATATATATATATATATATATTGTGTATTTAAGCTGGAAACGCTCTTTTATCTATGTTTCATTAAAGACAACAGACAAGGTACTACGATTAAGCTTTTTATTGAATTTTTCTTGTTTTCGAACAAGTCTTTTCTTTTCTGGACATAGTGTGTGGACATGTTTCCTTGGGCGATTCCATTCGGAATACGTATGGGTCGTCGATAGCGGATCATTTTATAAAGAATCCTACTTGTGCTTTGGATTTCATTGTGAGCTGGTTTTCTGTTTTAGCCAGGGCACACTCAGTATTCCATCTTAAGGTGTTTGAGACGCTGTACATCAGGTCCAGGCGACAGGCTCTTTGTAAACAAAGAGACTGTTTGCTTGGACTTGCTGTGCTGTGTTTCTAGCATCTTTGTTGGTATTACTTTTATTATATATATATATTTTTTTTTTCTTCTCTGCCCATTTATCCATGTCATCCATTACAGACTTTCTTGCTCTTCATAATTTCTATTCCCCGTTAACAGTTCTGATGAGAGGGAACGAAACCAGTCGACTGCTGTTTTTATTTAAAATCTATCATGGCCTATAATAAAAAAAATGTTTTTTATGCCTTAATCCGCTTTTGTACTGTTGCAAACATATATATATATATATATATATATATATATATATATATATATATATATATATGTATATATACTGCACATTGTACGTGCGGTAGCATAGAAAACTTCAACATCAACCTAAAAAAATGACCCTTTAAAACACGATTTTTAACTCGATATATAGCACAGAATTTCATTATAATTACTTTATTTATATTTTCAGAAAATGGCGGAAAAACATTCAAGAAATTCGTGCAATTGACTCCACGGATTAATAATGGAACTGAAGCAACAGAAATAGGATTCAAACGCTGTGAATACCATAGACTGAACATGTCAGCAACGACGAAGTTTTAGAGGACATGGAAACAAAAAGGTTTGGTTTGTTTTGTTTTATCAACCTCAATGGATCATTTAATGCCGACAACTTTTTTTTTCCTGGTAATATTTTTGTTTTGTCAAAAATCCATTTCTGTTAATATTTTTTCCTCAAAACTGTATAGCTGGTACTATTATTTTTTCAAAAACGTATAGCTGGCAATATTATTTTTTTCAAAAATGTATAGCTGGCAATATTTTTTCAAATACGTATAGCTGGTGATATGTTTTTGTTCAAAAATATATTTCTGGTAAAAATTCTTTACAAAGTATTTCTGGTATTAAAACCTATTTTTACACTTTTATAGTGTTTTCACCCCAGTTTTGTGGTTAACTATTCACCCATAGCCGCGACCCTAACAGGTGCTACCACCCCGAGTCAGAGTGGACCTGGGAACACCAGCAACTAAGAGGTGGTTCCACGCTCCTCAAAACCTTCTGATCAGAGACCTTGCTGTTGGCCGTAGTTTATCGTCTTACACAGGACGCGGATGTAGTTTATCGTCATACCCAGGACGCGCAAGTCTATAGAACCCAGTCTGTGCTGCTATTTTACCCATAGCTGGGGGAAAAGAAGAGGATTCACACCTTTCCCATTCGTAAGTGAATGTAATGGATTGCACTGGAATTCGAACTCTGCTCTACGATTTCTAAAATCGCTATGCACCGTGCCTCCTAAATGGGAATTACTTTATAAATATGTTCATGTTATTTGACAAGCTAATGTTTCTTTTAATGATAACCAATTCAATAAGCAATTCAAAGTTTGTTTTTTTCTCTTACCTACTGTTTTCTATTTGGGAAATGCCGAACATAAAGAGAGAAATGAATTCATTAAGTGTGATAACATACAAAGACATCCAACACGAAATAAATGAATAAAAATCAAATTCTGATCATCCTTTTCTCATTGCTAGCTTCATTGTCAATGATAGCACGAAGCATGTTCATATATTTTCATCAAGTAACTATTCTTTTCACTATTACAACCGACTATCTCATAAGTTGGTAAACGCACTCTGCGTGAGCGACGATTATCTAAACTATCATTGTGTTTTATATTACAGAATAGATTAAGAGATTACTGTCGCCATGTTTATTAGTAGCTTTTCTAAAGTAACTGTTTTCTCATTAACTGCTTATGGCTCCTTTTCAAGAAGCCATTATTTGCATTTTGGTCAGCGTTTCTCTTAGTTGATCAAAATAAAACGTAATTTACCTGAGCTATATGTTCATAGCATTTCTGACGTAAATGGTTCTTTCCTTTATATATTTCACGCTATCATTTTCTATTGAAAAAACAAACTTATTTTAGACTTAATTTATTAATAATTAATATTGGAATAAAAAAAGAAAATGTTTTAAAGCTATTTACGGTAATTCGTCCCACAAGTGTCGTCAGGAATTTTTACGTTGAATTACGGTTTAGAATTAGTTGTTAAACGAAACATCGTCGGACATAAATAGAAAAATAAATAGAAAAACAATTAATTAACTGACTTGGTTATTCTTTTCAAAATATGGCGTCCAATGTGCGTGTTTTATATTGCTATTATTCCGTTAAACTTCATAAATTTAAATTTTAGTCAGTCATTATTCTATTTATGGTATTTATATTATTTGGACTGATGTCCCCATTTTTATTGTCATACTAGCAGCATGGCCCGGCGTTGGCCGTGCTTGATTCAAAAATCGTACGACGCATACAGCAATCGCTATCACTTGAATTAAAATATTTTTGCCCTTCCTTGCCTTTAAAGGAGTGCCCTTTGCCGTGCTGATGTTGCTACATGCCTTACTTCTTTTCTATCTTACACTGCGAATTTTTTCTAAGCTCTATACTAAACATTAAATCTGTTACGAAAAAAGAACTAAACAAAATGAACACAAAACGATCAGCTTTAAAAAAGGACTTGTAACCGGAAAAAACCGAATGAAAAAAGAATGTTAACAACAAATACATTTTCACACCCAACACAGTTCTGCGGAATCAGAATCCACGTTGAGTTTAAGCAAGAGAATGAGCCAATTGGTGTAAAGTGCCATGCAGATTTAAATTTTTCCCACTTGTGACGAATGCTAGTTAACATTTGTGTCAGCCAGCTGTTGGCTCTCACGCTGGCCAATAGAATCTTCCTGCCTATTCGTGGCAGCCAGTTATATGCTCTCACTCGGGCCAGTAGAAAATGGCCGCAAACTACATGAAAACTGCCGTAGAAGCATGAAAAAATCGATTATTTCCACTATCGATGGGAGTTGGGAAATGCAAAGGCGGTCTTGGCCTCCCCACTAACTTGGAGCATGTGCATGTAAATTTTGGTGCAAATCCGTCGAAAATTGCCGCCGTGCGTTCGTTACACACACACACACATCCTGCCTTTTATAGATAGAGATTCACATTTCGGACGTTGTACGCTCCGGCCTTCTTCAATTCATATTTGTTGAAATTTCGAACCGAACACTTTATTTAGTGTACAGAGATACATTGTTCTAGCTCTATGTGCCATGTCTTTTCTGGATATATCAGTTTTTGGCACGTGGATCTATAAGAATCTATCCCGTGGACTAAATAAAGGGTTCAGTTCAAAATTGCAACCTATATCACCTGAAGAAAGCCGGAGAGTGCAACGTCCGAAACGTCGTGAATATGACAATAAAGATGTGGCTAACAGTTTGAACAATGTGAATAGTATAAATAGTTACAATACCTCATCTCAGAAATATAGACAGATTCAGTATGATGTTAGATGTTTGGTTTAATAAATGTCGAATCCTTACGTTGCTGCCATCATTAGAATAATCTAATTTCTGTTCTGTATCCATTTTTTGGTATTCACTTTGTATTATATCTGGAATGTTTTATCTAGAGGTACATGCTTAATATATATGATTTTCGCCATCTTTGTTTAATAATTTTGTGGTATGAACTGTATAAAGAGTCGAATTCGAAAAGTGGCAATTTTATAATGCAAAGAGATAACAACACGGTCATTACAGCAACTAAATGTGAACACCACAGTATTCCTTGCAGATCAAATAACGCCCCGAGAAGAAGTCAAAGAGCTTTCTATAGGCCCACGCAACTATGATTTTGCAAGCCAAAAAAGGAACATGACCCTACAGAATAAAACAAATGAAGTCAGGGTTACGGATGATTAGCGTTCATAATTTCTAGGACAGAAAATAAGTAAGGAAATGTAATGATGTGTAAGTGACTGCCTAATTAGCATAGCTAAGAGCATAGACACTATATAATTGCCAAAGTTGTAGGAGGGAGGGCTGAATACTATATGCGAGATTCATCACTACCGTGGGACTGAGATAATGCGAAGGAAATCAAATCTCGTAACAGGAAGACATAGGCGAATTTACATAGACATGACATATTGAAATCCGGATTTTCTTTCTGAAAATTAAAAAAAAAATCTTTTCAAGTTAAAATAACTTTATTTATTGAAAAAAAAAGTTTGAACAAAGTAACTAAACAATTTTTTTCTATCCTCTGCCAGCCACAATGATGTAGAAAGCATTACCTCGAACCATCGCCAGTGAGACACGCTGCAAGAGCCACTCAGTTTCGCGAGGCTCGTCCCTTAATCGAGACGCAATCGCGCCAATCCTCCGAAGGAACGCCATCGAACGAGGGCCAATAACCCCAGAAGTCTCCACTGCCACAGGAGTAAAAAAAAATCTATCAGCAAGAGAAGAATATTTAACTATATTTTTTATCTTTATGTCTGGTACAAGGCCGCAATGAGAATTAATGTCATTATGCACTACATCCTTGTAATGCTTCCAGTGTAAAGCCCTGTTATTATGTAGTAAGCTTTGCATAGTCGGGCATAAGGTTGAATGTATTGAGTATCTAAAGAAGATGGAACAAAATACAACAGTAAGGTTCTACGAAATGAAGTTGTTAACTATTATAAAAAGTTGATCTTAATAAAAAGGAGTCGACCATAGTCAAGATCATTGGGTTTCCTTAGCTGCATAGTATATCCTTTACATCAGTCAGTTATGAGCCATGCGTGATACACGCTTAGGCGATCATTTATCTTTCGATACATGACTGACGAGGCAGACTTTTTCCGCAGCAGGTTGCCATTTCTTTCTGTGGTAGACTAGTTGCCATCCAAGACTATAGAACCCGGACTGTCCTGCTTTTTACCCATAGCTGGGGGGGAGAAGAGGATTCATACCTTACTCAAGGGTATTAGCACCTAAGTAAATGTAATGAATTCGTCTCCGATTCGAATTCGGGTCTCGGATTCCGCAATCCGAGCCGCTATACATTAATCCACCATACATACAGTTTTGAATTCAGAGTTTTCCTTCTCCTAGGTTGGTCGCAATCCAAGGCTATAGAACTCAGTTTTTTCTACTATTTATCCATAGCTGGGGAATGAGAAGAGTTGTATTCATATATTTCCCAAGGTTTTAACACGTAATTGAATTTAATGAACTTGACTGGAATTCGAACTTGGACCGAACCATATTCATATATTGAGTATCTAGAGAAGATGTAACAAAATACAACAGTAATGTTCTACGAAATAAGGTTGTTAACCATTATACAAAGTCGATCACAATAAAAAGTAGTCGATCACAGTCTATCATCGGGTCAATGTGAACGATTTCCTGAGCTGCATAGTATATCCTTTACATACAGTTTTGAATTCAGAGTTCACCGTCCCGTACATCGGCTGCTATCTAAGGCTATAGAACTCAGTTTGTTCTACTATTTAGCCATACCTGGGGGTGAGAAGATTTTGTATTCATACATTTCACAAGGTTATTAGCACGTAACTGAATTTAATGAACTCGACTGGAATTCGAACTCGGACCGAATTTATGTAAATGGATGGCAGAGTAGAAACTATTAAGGAGAACTACAAAGGACAGAAAATGTGGAGGGCAGTGATCACCCACGTCCAACATATAAAATAAAAAGAAAGTTTTGCGTATTTCTAGAATTTTTATCCTTTCCGTTTCCGGTTTAATATTTTCTGACATCCGATATTATTAGGCAATAAAAAGCGGCTTATACTGTAGATCACTCTTGGAAAGATGGTACTGCATTCTATTTGAAATTTGAAATAATTCACGCCCAAAACTGGGGTCAAAACTGGGGTCAAAACTGGGGTCAAAACTGGGGTTGTTAACATGATAGATAACGACTCAAAATATTTTTCCAAATCGTCACCGTTTTTTGAGGAAACGTGATTAAAAGATTAAATTTAGGTTAAAAATGGCAGCGATGGAATTTAATTTCTGGGATTAGTGAAACTTTACATCACGGCTTTACAAATTTTTTAATTCACTGAAGCTTTACAAACTGTATATGGACAAGATACATGATACAAGCACATTGTTACTAAATCATTATGCCATCAGATAAGACCGTCATTTACATCAAAGGAACGTTATACTGGACAATTTAGCTATATTACGATCATATGCAGTGCTCTAGTTTTAGTACGATTTTCAATAAACAATGTCAATTTAAAACATTTTGTCCTAATTTGTGCCCAGAAGTATTATGGTGTTATATGCACTTTTATTTATTTTTTGTTTTTATTAATTAGGATCTATCAAAAAAATGATCTAAGAAATGTTATGCATTGAATAGCCTTTTTTGTAATCTTTTTTACAGTGTTATGGAATGCACTAAAACATTCCATATGTTGCTTGTAGTGATTCCTAATTAGAATTCCGGTTTGAACATATTTTCCATTCAATGTATCTAATATAAAAATATCAACTTTATTTGGATTTATTCTTGTTGAAGTCAATTTGTTAACAATAGCCTGCGGAAATTAGAAATCTCTGTACATCTTTTTTAGACATTCATTACAATTAAATGCTCAAAAATTGATAAAAGCGATATTTATTCTGTGAAATACACATAAATGTGGCACAAGGCCGAAGGGGCTATTGGGGAAAGGACGGTCTTCTTCTGTCTTAACAATAACTTAGCTAGCCACAAACACTGACCCAATGGTACAAACAATATTCCTTACACCAAAACAACACATTCATACGTAACTTTCTTACTACATTCACCATAATACCTCAGGGTCTCTATGAAAATACTAACTAGTCCCTATATTTACAATTCATTGACTGTGGTGGGAGGGGAATAAAAACAACAATTCTAAAAACTAGCCCCAATGAGTATTTACAATATGAATATAAATCTATTTACAAGAAACTAAAGACAATAATATTAGTAATACCCCCGCAATCAGTAAATGTGGCAGAAATATCAGTTAAAAATTGATAAAAGCTATGAATCTAAATTCTGGTGTCAGTATTTATCACATAAAAACCCAGTATCAACGCCGAGCGCAATCTTGATTTTCGAAAAAGAGTGAAAAATCAATCTGCTCTACTGCAAGGTCGATTCCGAGATTTTCCGAACAGTGTGCACGCAATAGCACCGGGCACATACAAATCAATTGTTTTTACCATTTCTCAGGAGTCTGATGGGCGTAAAACGTTCCGTAAGAAAAAGAACTCAGAATGACGAAGTAATCTTAAAATAGACTTCTGTTCCATTTTTTCCTGAGATCTCGCTCAATTTTGCGTTCATTCTTTCCTTTAGCTATTTTAGAAAAAGAAAAAAAGGGATGGGCCTTACGATCGGAAGGGTAATTATGGCCATTGCTAATTAACTTAAGGAAACGAGAAAGGAACGAATGGTGGTAGGTATTGAGACAATGCTATCTCATCAGTTGAAGAAACCGTTATCTGTGGGATACACTGAGAAATAGTCAGGCAGTGACTACATCACGGAGTCAATGGGAATGAAAGTGTGAGAGTGGGGTGGAAGTAGAATCCATTTAATATATTCAGTTACAACTTTCTTTGGTGATTATAAGATGCTCGTAGAACAGTGGTTTCTGCTTCTGATTTGATTGTCATTGCAAATAAAAAATCGTAAAAAATGTGTCGCCTCTTTATGTATGGTATAAGGCCACAACTGCGGAGTACCTGATAAGAATGAATGTCGATAGCCACTAATTCCTTGTAATGCTTCCAATGTAAATCCCTGTTATTATGTAGTAGGCTTTGCATAGTCGGACATAAGGCCACGTGCATTGAGTATCTACAAAATGAGGTAGTTAACCATTATACAAAGTCGACCACAATAAAAAGGAGTCGACCATAGACGAGATGATTATGTCAATGCTAACGATCATTCCCGTAGCTGCATAGTATATCCTTTACACCAGTCAGTTATGAGCCATGCGTGATACACGGTTAGGCGATAATGTATCTTTCGATACATGACTGACGAGGCAGTTTTTTTCCCGCAGTAGGTTGCCATTTCTGCGGTAGACTAGTTGCCATCCAAAACTATAGAATCTGGGTTGTTCTGCTATTTACCCATATCTGGGGGTGGGGAGAAGACGAGGATTCATACCTTACTCAAGGGTATTAGCGCCTAAGTAAATGTAATGAATTCGACTGCGATTCGAATTCGGGTATCCGATTCCTAAATCCGAGCCACTATACATTAATCCACCGTACATACAGTTTTGAATTCAGAGTATTCCTTCTCCTAGATCGGTTGCCATCGAAGGCTATAGAACTCAGTTTTTTCTACTATTTACCCATAGCTGGGGAGTGAGAAGAGTTGTATTTATATATTTCCCAAGGTTTTAACACGTAATTGAATGTAATGGATTTGACTGGAATTAGAACTTGGATCTCAGATTCCTCAATCCACTGGGGTAATTAGTTTGCTTCCCTGTTTTTGGAAATCATATTTCCAGCAGTACTTTTTTTGAGAAAGAAAACTTTTACCAATACATTTTCGAAAAAAAAATTAGAAGCAATAAATTCTTGAAACAAATGACTAGCAATCAAAATCTTGTCGGCATTAAATACCCTATTGAGGGTGATATGCCGTAAATCAAAACAAACGAAACAACGTAAATGGATGGCAGAATAAGGAATGGTAAGGATAAGAAGACAAACATTACTAACAGCCACAAAAGAAAGGTAATCGTGGAGAACCATGATCGGAATGTCTTGACATGAAAGAATAATGAGTAAGCAAACCATGCGATGAAGTAGTGAGATGGTAAGCAACTTATTGATGACACTCCTAAGTTCTTATTGTATTAGGATTGAAAAAAACAGCGTTTTGATATTTTGGCAACGTATATTTCAATTAACTCAAATTGATGTGAAAATCTGTAAAAAAAAAAAGAAGTTTTCAGTAAAACATTTTGTAGGCAGTGCAAAAAGAGTCAAGCAATAAATTTATAACATTGAAGAATAATTTTAAAAATAAGTTGGGAACAATTCAATCAAATGAATGCATTGTTAGACTCTGAGAGAGTTGCCAGCGTCTAATTTGTTTTGACTCTTTTCTAAAAAGGGACATGACGATTCCTATTTGCTTTAATGTACTACAAGATAAGCTTTATAAAGCAACACTTAACAACAGGCGCATTAAGTCGTCTGGCACATGGCAATATATATATATATATATATATATATATAATTATTTATTTGAATATTACAACATAAATATGTTATAAAATCACGACAAAAGTAGCCATTTTGTTTCAACACTTCTTGTGTCTTGTCAAGTGATAATATAGAATATAGAATATATATTCTATATTATCACTTGACAAGACACAAGAAGTGTTGAAACAAAATGGCTACTTTTGTCGTGATTTTATAACATATTTATGTTGTAATATTCAAATAAATAATTATATCTGCTCTACTCTGTATTGAGCACTCTTTAAAGAATATTGATTGTTGGTTATTGGATTTCATTCCGTATATACCAATCCTAAACTTGGGTATATATATATATATATATATATATATATATATATATGTATATATATATACATATATATATACATATATATATATATACATATATATATATGTATATATATATATATATATATATATATATATATGTATATATATACATATATATATATATATACATATATTAAAGTGTGCAGCTTATGTATATATATTAAAGTGTGCAGCTTATATTTTATATCATAAAGAAACAATTTATACAAAGAATTAAACAGCAATGTTAATGTGATTAATGACGAAATCACGTCACTAACAAGAGTTAATGAGATTTATTAAAAGAAAAACTTCGATGTGAAGAGATGAATATATTTTTGTACATTCATTATATAAATTATAACCGAATGGATTTTTAAGGATCATCTGTACTCATTGTATATATATTTGCACGCTCCAACAATACATAGCCGTTAATAAATAACTCGTTCTTAAAAACATCTTTCGGTCGGAAAAACACATTTATTTCGTCTTCCAGTTTTGATTCTAAAGGAAAAAATACAGCCTCAAGATGGAGACATGAAGCCTTTGAAAGTACTAGCTGAATTAAAAAAATACACCATATCCATTTTATACATAAGGATCTCATCATTCAGTGGATTATTAGTAGTATAATGCTTATAATTATGTCTACTAGCGAAGGGATTTCGCCAATAATTGCATTAATATTGCTAATTGATTCAAGGTATGATTAACTCTTTGTAATATATATATATATATATATATATATCAATAGCAGACGGTATATGTCCCGATCTCAAGTGGAATTTATATGTGTACTTTCACTGAGGGTGTAAAAGGAATGGTCTCCTCCATCTAGTGCTAGAGAAGGTAGCAGACTTCTCCTGCTACATTCTGTTTTTTACAATCGTCTGATCAAATCAAAAATGGAATGTTGCTATCATGTCTTGGTTGGTGCTGCCCTGTGCTCACTGTCAAGCCTTAACAGAGTTCAAAGGGGATTGCGCGACTCTTAGATGAGGAATTATTTCCCTACATACAAATCCTTTCCTGTAGACGAAAAGTTGTACTAGGTAAGACGATAAACTACAGCAAGGCATCAGGAGGTTTTGAGGAGTGTGAAACCACCTCTTCATTGTCGGTGCTCCCAGCTACACCCTGATCCAGTGTGTATAACTTGTCAGGGTCACAGCTATGGGCTAATAGTTAATCCCCTCATAAGGATTCAAAGCACTATGAAAGTATAAAAATAACTTTTAATACCAGCAATACTTTTTGGAAAAATTATTAAAAGCAGTACATTTTTGAAAAAGAAAAATATTACCTGCAATGCATTTTTTGAAAAAAATATTACCATCAATAAAAATCTTGTCGGCATTACATAACCCATTGAGGTTGATATGCTGTAAAACAAAACAAACCAAACCAATATATACTGAGATAGATAGATAGATAAAAAATATTACCAGCAATAATAATCTTGTCGGTTTTAAATAACCCATTGAGGTGTTGATATGCCATAAAACAAAACAAAGCAAACAAACCAAACCTGATCGATATTAACAAAAGTCATAGACTTCATAGACCTGGTTTGATGTCTATAGAGCATTGAAACCGGCTTTCATACAATCACCGAAGTTAAGGAACGTCCATCCTGGTCAGTACCTAGATGGCGGATTTCTTGGGAATCGCAGGTGCTGTAATCTTGGATGTAAGGGTGGTATGATAGTTGACGGTTTGGAAATGGATATCGAAGAGTCGATTTCCAACATCAGTCGGGTTCATTATATTCACCTCCGAGTAAATACCCTTGTGAGTACATTTTTGAAAAAGAAAATCATTAACAGTAATAACAATCTTGCCGGCATTAAATAACCCAAACCAAACCAAACAGAGGAAAAGTTGCTATACTCTACACACACTTATCCATGGCATTGACTCATTACCTAGTTTCACAAGTTCAGACATTCACAGCTAGGATTTGCCATGTCAAGTGCACAAGTTTAACTCATCCTCATTCCATTAATATTCCTTTAGTAAGGAGGAAGTTCACCTTCAACAGGTTTTTTCCAGATTGTCACTTGATAGAACAAACTCTCGCGTGTATGCTTCTCCGATCGTTACAACCGTACCCTCTTCAAGCGTAGAATACAGTTATCTATCCTACATATCCTGATAACCTTCGCTTCTTAAATCTTCTTTTTACGCCCTTAAAACAACTTATTTCAGTATTCATCTACCTTGAGTGGCTCTTGTGTCTTGGGCGAACGATAGTATACAAATCCTTGTGGTTAGTGACAAGGCAAATAAGCAAGGGTTAAAGCCACTAAGACGCAAGAGGTTACTAAATATACTGTTAAGGAGACAATAAAAGAAGAAGAATTAAGATGATAGAAGATAACGATTGGCATTGCATTTTAATTTTTGAAGATGAAATTTAACTGGGAATCATGAAGAAAGTTACATAAGCAAGAAATGCGAAATTCGACCATCACTGGTCATCATCAGGTGTCCGTTGATAAGCTGATATAGAATATCTATTAATTATTGTGATATTTTCCCCTCTTATTGTTCATTCCTCTTTAATTGGTGTTTCATTACCTAATACAAGGATTGAACTCCTAATCACTAGATAAAAACAACACATGTATAGCCAATCCTATACCCACTACGCCAACGACACCGAATAATTCTAAATTCTTTTTATCTGTCTGCTTTAACATATTTTGTCTTTTGTACTCTATTTCATTGTACTGTGACTTACGTTTTGCAAGAAATAGCAGCAAAAATATATTACCCCTAAGGGTCTTACAAAAATGAACTCTATTTTTTAGGCTTTACATTTTTAATATTATAATTTGGATATTTTTATAGCGTCTTACGAAATGCGATATAGTTGACAGAATGGTAATTTCCTCGAAGACTGTGAGAGAATGGAATGTCCTGTTTTATATTTCAATTTCTTGAAAATTATCAAGATAAACTCATTGAATATACCCCTAACTGATCTGCCCATCAGAGTACGGCTATTACATAAGTACATCCTTTAAAGCAAAAATTAAGGAAGTAGCAGACAAAGCGAATTTTTAGTTAGTTTTTCTTTCTTGCTAGTTAAGCTTGACATAGTTGGGATGGATATCAGAATAATTCAGAACTGATACTGGAAGCAACAGATTACAAAACGATAGAAAATGAATTCAGTTAATATACAAAAACAGAAAGGGATGTAAGACAATGACATATCTTCTCGCCGGACTTATTTAACATATACAGAATTAGAAGTCCTACCTGTGTTCATTATTGGTGGCCAAGATTTTAACACCATAAGATATGCAGATAACACAGTGTTGATAGCAGACACAGAAAGGAAATTACAAGCCACAGATTGTAGTGAAAGAAAGCGTGAAGAAAGGACTAAACACATATGGCCAGAAGACAAAATATTAGCAAAAGGATTAGCTCAACATTAAAATTATGAATTGGTGATGCCGGAATTATACAAGTACAAAAATTTGAATATCTAGAAAGTGTTTTAACAGAGGAGGGGAAAGTGTGATGCTGAAGACCGAAGCCCCATTATTATAGCGAAAGATATCTTCCAAAACCTAAGCAAAGCATTAAGAAACAGGAAAAGATTGTTAAAAACAAAGAAAATAATACCGAAATATTATGCAATATCAGGCCTCCAGTATGGCAGTGAATGCTGGACAATCTCCTAACAGATGAAGTAGAGAACTGAAGCGATAGAAATATGGTTCTACAGAAGGATGCTGAGAATACCATGGACCGAATGTGTGATCAACGACGTAGTGTTAGAGAAAAGGAAATAAAAAAGGACACTTTAACATCAGAAAGATACAGCTGAAATTTCTAGGATAAATTTACGAGAAAAGAGGGTTTGGAAAATGTAAAACGCACAGGACATATGGAGGTACTGAGAAAAATAGCGTATATCTTAACCAGCGAATCTGAATAAATGTATGGTGGAACAACGTTTAGGTAAGATAGGAAAAATACAAAATGTATTACGATCTACAAATTACAAGGAAATGTGGTAAGCCGTGATCGCCAACGTCCTGAAGCTACACAATCACACAAAAGAAGGAAACAGACTACAGAATATATTGACATTTGTTTTTGCATCTTATTTGGAATGTTAAGAATTTTTGTTACAATTAATGTGTTACTCCTTTGACCATGCCAGAAAATATTTAGAAATTTCTTCTTCAGGTGCGCAAATGGAAGTTTCTAGTTTGCTGATTGAAAGACATGATGTAATAAATGAATTCTCTTTATTCTGTACGTCTTATAATTTATTATGATAAAAGTACAAAGGATAGGAGACAACGGAGAGCCGTGATCGCCAACGACCTGAAGAGACATGGTAAATAGAAAAAAAAGAAAAAAAGGAAAAAAAGGTGATCTTATCTATCATTAGTTTATCTATCTAAAAAAAAAAGAAATTCTATTTGAGCTAATACTATAATTCTTACTAGAGGATGTATATGCCTTTTGCAAACAGGAATTCCTCTTAGTGAATGTATATTTGGTAATTAAGGCTTCCTTGGATTCAAAAGTCAGGAAAGGAGGAATGTTGTGCTGTTCCAAATGATGACAACTACTATCACCATCGGGTGAAGCGGCCAGGAACGATCTATTTTGTGGCCACCTCACCCGAAGATGACAGTAGTAAACTTGTATTTGTTATGTCGACTCTACGCATGCAAGCAAAAATATCTCCAAGTGTACAAAGAGAATTATCGGTAAATATATCCCGAGAGCAAGTTGTTCGGTGATGGTTAAGTTCAAACCTGGTCACCGAATGCCACCAACAGGCTGGAGAGCATGCGAAATATATATTTGCAGCTGGACAATTCGTAGGGAAAACGCACAAAATACTGGGTCATTTAATAAAAAAATGACACATAACCATGATGTGATATCAATGAAATTTACTAGTGAGAAGGTATCGGTTGTAACAGCAATTGTCCAAATGAAATAACAGCGTGGGATGATTGTCCATCCCACAAACTGTTTAATATCAAGGAAACCACTAAACTAATTGGGTTTCTTTTTACGAGGCATTCAGATAAGACGTTTAGACAACTTGACACCATTGTTCGTAAGAATCACTGAGAAAATACTTCGAGTTATTCAGCTAGAAAGAGGACAGGTTAAAATCGTTTTGTGTCAGCCTCATTATGTCTTTCCAACTGAGCAATGGTGAGAGTAAAAAGATCATTAAGGCCTTCAGTAATGGTACCAAGATTCATACACCGGCTCCCATCTTCAAAGTCGGTTCAAGAGCCATCAAGAGAACGGTGAATAATCCTTTAAAAGAGGGAAAAATTAGAGAGGAAAACTGAATCAGGAAGTCACAACAGCAAGAAGGATCATAATTTCATCTTAGAGCTAAATATATTCTTATTGTTCAAATAGAGTCCAATAGTGTTATAAAAACCTCGGAGAATTCCAGTGAGATATATTTAATCATTTCTAAGGTACAACGTTTCAAATTTTAATCTAGCAATTGGACAATTTTGCTGTTACATGATTTGGACAATTTTGCTGTTACACCCTGTATATAAAGGAAAATCAATGGTTACTGCTTGTAGAGTGAAGCTGTATCATAAAATAGACGACACAAAAAGAACTGCAAAACTCATTTAACGTCAGTGCGAGAGGTGAAACTCTTAAATACGAGCCTGTCAATCACATGTTATATGAGATAAAGCGAATACTGTTGGTCAGTCTCAAACTATATATGTTATATCTCGTATCGTCTCTCGACAAGGTTCAAGTGACCAGATCGCGTTTGGCCATTCTCTTTTTTCCTTCCTGACAGTTTCAGCCAGTTTAGTTGGCATCGGATAACTTGGACGCACTATCAACATTGCACAATGGCGATTTTCAGATCACTTACCGCGACAGGACATGGCATTTTGACTTTCGAAGGAGAGAAGAAAGGCATAACCTTCAAATATGAAGAAGAGAGAATACTTATTCATTAGTAAGAGGGCCAGCACGCTAAAATTTGGCAAATTGGAGACGTCAAAATAAAGAAAAATCGAGAAATTTATCCATTATGGGAAGCGTTTTAAGAAAACGTAGCAGATCAACCCAGAAACGGATTGAAATTGGAATGAATGCTATCCAGAATTTAAACAAATAGTTAAGCAATAGGAAAATTCCGTTGGAGACAAAGATAAGTACACTGAATTATTAATCATATATTGCTGTGAATGCTAGAAAATCTCACAGATGAAGATGGGGCTTGAAAGTTCTTAGGTGGAGTTCTACAGAAGAATGCTGCGAATATCATGGACAGGGGAGGTGAACCCTTAGCAAATTTAACAGAAAGTGGGAGCAAAATACACATATTTCCTAGGAATCAGAAATGGACAGTTGAAATATCTGGGACACAATGAGGAAAGACGGCTTAGGGAATTTGACACTCACATGACATATTGAAGACAAGATGATTCAGAGGAGAAACAGCGAGTCAACAACCTAAGTAGCTTTCGTAAATGTACGGAAAAAATCAACCATGTGGGATATAAAGGTGTAAATAATTGTCAAGTATAGTAAGTCATGAAGAACCATATGCGATCACGTCTTATGGCTACATTACGTTGAACCTACCGATGCCCGTACGATCACTGAAGTTAAGCCACATTGCGCTTGGTCAGTACCTAGATGGGTGACCGCTTGGGAATACCAGGTGATGTAATTTTGGATGTGAGGGTAATGTAATGGATAATGACTCGGGTTTGTTAATCGAAGAGAAGAGTTCTAATTGCAGTTGGGTTATATTCACTTCCGCGCAAATACCCTTTGGAATGATATGAATCTACATCTTCTCCCTTAGCTATGGGTTAATTAGCAAGATTTGTATCACTAAAACTATTATCATCCTAAACAGATAAAAATAAATTTGCATACAAAATATTTATTTTATTCTTGACTTATTGGTTAAAAACATTTTTAATAATTTTACTTTATATCAAAATATATCACATATTAAAATCTCATTTAATACATCTCCAAATATTTTTCACACACATTATATATATATATATATATATATATATATATATATATATATATATATATATATATATATATATATATATACGGATCCTCACATTGTGAGCACATTTTAAAGAACAATAAGTATGTGGCTGAATTCAGTGTTGACTGGTTTACTATTTGGTCCCAGTCACTGTCTTTATTTCATCTTAAAGGACTAGAGTCACTGTTTATCAAGTCTCGCGCACCGTCTCTCTGTAAACAGTGTGGTTGTGTGCTGGGGCTTGCTATCATTAGTCTCTAGTACTCCCCTCAACGATTTTTTCTTCCTTCTCTGCCCTCTCATCAATCATTCGCTAATTTAGATTTATTGTATTTTTAAGTCTATTTCCCGAGGCCCGTTGGAGCAGTTGGTATGACGTTTGCTTGATAACCTAACTGTCAGCGTTTCAATTCTCGGTAGTGGATGCGCCCAAATATAGGACGAAACGGCCGTCCAGTGCATTCTGTTGAGGTTTCTTTCAGACTCAACGAATTACTTAATTATATATATATATATATATATATGTATATATATATATATATATATTGATACCTCCGCGACCCTTTAAAATATCAGCATACCGTCATGAGAACATGCCACAAACGTAATGAAAACATTTTTATCATCAAAAAACTATATGCTATTATTAAGAGGAAAGATCAGAGTAATTTTTATTATATTTCTCATTCCTTTTTAGAACATTCGAAATTTTGATTAAAAAAACTTTTTTTTGACATTTAATTTAAGCCTCTCTTTTACGGTGACGTACACATTAATTTAGAAATTCTTGCAAAAATCAAATAATTGTCAGAATATAATGAAATTTTCAGAACTTATAAATGACTGAAATTAGTTTTGAAGACGTTTTATTAATATATCTTGGAATAAATATATTTTTTACATTTATTTTTCCCACTTAATTTTATGAAAACTTGAGAAATTCACCTTGATAATCTTCAGTTACTATATTAGTTAGAAGCAGAATTCTTTGAAGAATGTAAATCATCGAATTTTTGTTCAAAATCGGGCTCCCTCTTACCGAAAATTTGCTCTGAACTGAAAAGTTAAAAACGTAATAAAATTAAAACATTATTTAAATAGAGTAGCTTTTATCTGCTTTTATGAATAATATACAGGGTAATTCAAAAAGAATGAACCAGATACATTACGGAATATTATAAGGAAAAGCAAAAGAAAACTCCAGCCAAGTCGCAAGTATTCTACTCACAATAAACTTTTGTTTCCTATCTTACAGGTCTTCAATATGGCCACCACCTGCAGTACGGGCAACATCAATGCTATAAGAAAATTCCTTCCAGACACTTATCAGCATATAACGATTCACCGAGTTGATCGCTGTTGTTATTCTATGTTTATGATAAACACGAACTTTTTACGTATCCCCACAAGAAAAAAACACACACGGTAAGGTCTGGGGATCTCGCAGGCCAAACACAAAGAGCAAGGCCCTGGTAAGTGCCTGAACGAGGTGCAGTCTGTAAGTTTTCAAATGTAGACGTCTTCTTAGCACACGCCAAATAGTGGATTGAAAGATCGCAAGCTCACGGCTAGCTCGATTTAAGGACTTCCGTGGGCTCCACTGAAACACAGCACGAATTCTTGCCACTTTTTCCTCCGAGAGTCGCGGTCGTCCTGAACTTTATTCTTTACACAGACATCCATTTTCTTGAAACTTTAAAACAATTGCCTTCGAAAATCAAGCTGCGCCGTGACACAGCCGTATCTGATTTTGCGAACTCGAGGTCACAGAACACCTTTTATGGTTGAGGATTCGCCATTTCGAGGATAAATAAGAACCTGAACGTTGCCGGAGATACGACGCGACTACAGCGCCCCTGTGACGGCCGTTCAAATCTTAAAAATTCCTCTTTCAAATGGTTACTGACTCACTCCACAACGGTGCTTGAGAACTGAAGGAATGCGTCAGGAAATCGCTTCTTTTGGAATAACCCTGTATATTAAGGAGAATTTTGTTTTAAAGAGTAACGAGGGTTGTTTGAGGAAAGGATATAGAGGAGGACGGGGATCAGGATCATAGCACCAAAAGATGTCGATTGGCATTATATTTGAA
Source organism: Acanthosepion esculentum (assembly GCA_964036315.1). Classification (NCBI taxonomy): domain Eukaryota; kingdom Metazoa; phylum Mollusca; class Cephalopoda; order Sepiida; family Sepiidae; genus Acanthosepion; species Acanthosepion esculentum. The sequence goes on from OZ038488.1 coordinate 108,836,739, forward strand.
TATTTGAAGATTGTCGCTATCAGGGAAGCAAGTAACACTATTGGATTCTATTTGAACACAATAAGAATATATTTAGCTCTAAGTTGAAATTATGATCCTTCTTGCTGTTGTGACTTCCTGATTCGGTTTTCCATTCTAATTTTTCCCTCTTTTAAAAGATTATTCACCGTTTTCATGATGGCTCTTGAACCGACTTTGAAGATGGGAGCCAGTGTATGAATGTCGGTACCATTATTGAAGGCCTGAATGATCTTTTTACTCCCACCATTGCTCAGTTGGAAAGACATAATGAGGCTGACACAAAACGATTTTAACCTGTTCTCTTTATATATGACTGAATAAAGACGGGAGAACGAAGGGATGAACAAAAATAAATAAATAAATAAATACATATCTATATCTCTGCGATGAGGTATTATGATTACTTGCAATATTTACATTATTTGGACTATCCTCATCTTCATTGCCATCAAGGAAAAATGACCCACGACGGTGCTTCAGAACTGAAGGAATGCGTCATGAAATCACTTCTTTTTGAATAACCCTGTATATTAAGGAGAAGTTTGTATTTCATATTTAAAAAAAAATTAATTAGGATAATTTATAATTAAAAAAAAATAAATTCAGTTTCAGTGGGGTAACACTTAGGAAAGTTTGTTATTAAGCAAAACTATAATTACTAATCATATATCGTAAAGCTTATTACAATCTGACACCCCCAAATAGGTACATTTTTTTAAGCATCTTACCCCAAGCAAGGCAGGAGTGTCCTTAGCACGCAAGGTGTTACATAGAGCGAGAGTAAGAGTAAAGAGGGTTGTTTGAGGAAAGGATATAGAGAAGGGTGGGGATCAGGATCATAGCATCAAAAGATGTCGATTGGCATTATATTTGTATATTTGAAGGTTATAGCTATCAGGGAAGCAAGTAAGAGGAAGGGAGTTCCACAGACGGGAAGAGCGAGAGAAGAAGCTGTTAGGGTAGAAGAGGCGGTTACATTTAACTGTTTCGACAGTGAAAGGGTGGGCCCGAGATGCCAACCTAGTAGCACGCTTATATTAATGCAGTTGGGGTACCAGTGAAAGTAGCTCGTCAGAGCAGTTGCCATGAAAATATTTGTAGAAAAGATAGAGGGAAGCCACATCACGTCTCTGAGGAAGTAATTGTAGTCGAGATGCCAGGTCTTTCAAAGAAACTCTTCTCCAGTATTCACACTGTCACAATGAACAAGGAAATAAAAAAAATGATTATGATGAAACCTGGACTGAAATTGAAAAAGCTATTGAAATGGTTGTCAGTTTTACGGAAAGAAAGCTAGCATTCAGCTATGATGATTGAAATAACGCACGCAGATGTAAAAAAAGTGTCTTTGATTTAAAATATTTCAAGGACAAAAGCAAAACAAAATGCGGAAAAAGTTGAGAATGACATTAGACGAGAAAGAATCATCATGCAACAGCGATTAAAAAATCCTCGTTACATTATTTGTTTTGCATACGTGGCATACTTAATTTAATGAATTTTCATTTCCTTAACATTACATAATTTATTTCTTTTTCCTTAAAATCAATTCCGTTATATTTCACTCACCATTAGCTTATTTTGTTTACTATAAAACATTGAAAATAAAGGTTAAACCTCACAGTTCTTATTTTATAACCACTCATATTCGGGCTTTGTAACCAATTCTTCATGTCCAGAAGGTCTTCTCAGTCTGGTCGTCAGGCATTCTACTGTATTATGAGTAATTATTATTATGAAACTATGACTAACGGATTTTGATATTCAATTTTAATTTGTTTGTTGCGTATATACATCTTAATGGGAGGTTGTTGTTTCTCTTCCGTAATCAAATGGGCATAACATATATAGTAAAATATATGGAACGAAATTTTAAAAGCGTACAACTTGATATATCGTTTGTGCAAGTTTGAAATGCGTGAACTGATCGCTGTGAGGTAAAATCGACAATATTTAGACACAAGTGTATTTTTGTGAAGTTAAGCACCAATCTCGTGCTTTGCATTTTGATTCTGAATTTTTTTATCTCTAAGATGCTTTTTTCTTATTTCACCAAAATATGCACTTACGTTCTTCTGGAATCTCACGACGATATATGGTTCACTTTTATCCCCAAGGAACCCGTCTACTGCGTGGGCGTAAATCTATATGCTTTTAAATTCGTAGAGATTACCCAGTAAGTCATTATGGTACTTGTTATCAAAGCTGAACTTTTTAACGCCTTGATTGAAAGTCCTGCTGGCTAGAATTTTCTGATATTTCGATGTAATCATTTGAGCACAACGCCTTTCTCCACAATATATTTGTTCTTTTTTAGTTTTTCTGATTTATGTTCAAGAAGAATCCCAAACAACGGACGACTATTGTTCGAGTCACCTTAATGTACGATTCTTATTATTATCATGTCTTACTGATGGACATTTTTACTTCTTTCCAAAACTACAGAATATTGACTGACAGCCATGCTTGGAACACTGGCAAACCTCAACGTGTTCGAGTGATGTCGTGGGAAGGATTTTATTGCTTGTCGCCGTTGTTCATTATGGTTGACCGTAGTAAAAAATGCGTGACGTTCAGACTCTTTTTAGAGAGGGGTGGGGAATATGGAATACAAAAAAAGAGAAGCAAAGACAAATTAAAACAAAAATGAGAAAGACATTAGGAAACTGAAAGAAGGAAGAAAGTAAATAAAGAAGGAAGTTGAAAAGAAAGAAAGAAAAAGCTTAAGTGATCAAAGGGATAATATTAAAGAGAAAAGAAATAAAAATAACGCAAGAATGACTGAGTAAAGAACCGAAAACGAAGGGATGAACAATAAATAAATAAATATCTATATCTCTGCGATGTGGTATTATGATTACTTGCATTATTTCCATTATTGTTATCCTCATCTTCATTGCGAACAAGGAAAAATGACCCAGTGGATAAAGACGTTGGTTAGATCCAGTGATTAGACCCAAAGAGTTATGAGTTCATTACCAGACCACAGCAGTGGTTAACCAAAAAACATGGAGGGTTGTGTTAAAGGGAAACAACCGAGACATCAGGAAGAGGCATGGCACGTGGAACTAGAACAGAACAATCTACACCCGTGGACGAAATAAGTGGTTCGGGTTCCAAATTCCAATCACCTGAAGAAGGCCGGAAGGTTCAACGTTCTGAATATGGCAATGAAGATGAGGATAACAATCCGAATAATGTAAATAATGCAAGTAAGAAAAAGAAAAAGAATTAGAAAAAGGCTAAACAAGATTGACAAGAAAGGGAAGGCTGTAAAAATGAAAGTAAAACGAATTAAAAAAAATAAAGGAAGAAAGGATAAAAGGAAGAAAAAAAGATAAAAATAAATAAATCTTTACATTATTTACATTGTTCGCACCGTTGTTCTCATCTTTATTGTAATATTCACGACGTTTCGGTCGTTGTACGCTCCGGCATTCATCAGATGATATACGTTGGAATTTTGAATCAAACACTTTAATTCGTCCACCGTTTCGTCCAATGTGGCACGTGGAACTAGATCAATAAATCCCGGTGGATGAAATAAAGGGCCCAGTTCGAAATTCTAATCTATATGACATGAAGAAGGCCGGAGCCTAAAACGGATGAAGAATGGTGAATATGACAATAAAAGTGAGGATAAAGTCCGAAAAATGTAAAAAGGGTAAATAGTTACAATACCTCATCTCATAAATATAGCCAGAAGTAAATCAGTAAATAAAGAAAGAAAGATAGAACGAAAGAAAGAAAGAATGAACGAAAGAAAGAAAGAATGAAAGAATGACAGAGAGAAAGAAAGAATGAATGAAAGAAAGAAAGAATGAATGAAAAAAAGAAAGAAAGAATGAACGAAAGAAAGAATGAAAGAAAGAAAGAATGAACGAAAGAAAGAAAGAATGAAAGAAAGAAAGAAAGAATGAATGAATGAAAGAAAGAAAGAATGAAAGAAAGAATGAATGAAAGAAAGAAAGAATGAATGAATGAATGATGAAAGAAAGAAAGAAAGAAAGAATGAATGAAAGAAAGAATGAAAGAAAGAAAGAAAGAATGAATGAATGAAAGAAAGAAAGAATGAAAGAAAGAATGAATGAAAGAAAGAAAGAATGAATGAATGAATGATGAAAGAAAGAAAGAATGAAAGAAAGAATGAATGAAAGAAAGAAAGAATGAAAGAAACAAAGAAAGCAAAAGTGAGACAAGGAGAATGATTCAAAGAAAGAATGAAAAATTAAATGCAATAAAAGAAAGAGAAAATGAAATGGAGAAAATAAAGAATGAAACCATGGGTAAAAGAAAGCGATGTTAGGTGAATGAGCAAATGAATGCACAAATGAATAAAATTAAGAAAGAAGTAAAGGAGAAAGAGGAGAAAACGTGAGGTGAACAGAGAAAATGAATAAAAAATGAATAAAAACGAGAGAAGAAAATATAGGAGGGAAGGAATAAAAGAGAAAATACGAGATAAAAAAGAATGACAAATGAATTAAAAACAAGAGAGAAGGAATAAAAGTGAGAAAATTAGAGAAAAAGAACGAAAAATAAATAAAAATAAGAGAGAAAGAAATAAAGGAGGTAAGGGATAAATGAAAACGAGGCAGAAGCTGAAAGCGGATTTGGAAATTAAGAATAAAAGCAAGAAAAAGAAATGAAGTCACTCTCTGTTAATATAGGCGGAAAATAACGTAAAATGTGAAATAACATAGAAGACTATGTTCTAAAAAAGCGAATGAAACGGTAAGGAAATTGATGAAAAAGACAAAAAAAGAATGAAAGAAAAGCAATATCAAAAGAAAGTAAACGAAGAACACTGAAAACGAAAAACACAAAAGATAGTTTTATCTTTCTCAAACCTGATTTTTTCTTCAGGTGAGTTTTTAAAATGTCACATACTCAAATAAATTCTGATTAAAATCGGTATTGGTACGGTCGGGCTTGACACTGTTTCTGCAACAAATTTTGAAAATTTACGACCGGAACCAAACTACAGTAATCAAAATGTCTGATACAGAAGTTATTTTAGAGGTGAATAAGATACATATCACCCATCGGAAAAATATCTTGTCCAAAGGCCACCCGCCCACCATGAGAACGAAGCAGAAAAGTGTACAACCGAGAATTTATAGTTAGCTAACAACCATCGCGATCAAAGTGTGGCACGGGTGGATACACAAAAGTAGATTTGGCGAGTCTCTAGGCTGCATTCCAAAATTTATTATCTTCACACCACCGACAAATTTGTTCGGTATGTTTTACGGGTGTTGACTCTCTCAACACCGCTTTCTTATTCACAGTATTTATTGTTGGGACAGCACAATTACATTTAAAATGTCGTGCAATGAATTTTCGGATTTTGTAGTTGGTTGGTTGGTTTCAACCGAATTTATGACCTAAACGCTGTTAATGTCATATGTACATGATAAAGAAAGAATGGACGTAATTTTCAGCAAGTTGGCGTCTTTATTTAACTATATCTAACACAAATTATTTGATTCCTCCCGGATGCCCTTTGATGAAACTTATACACACACACGCACACACACAATATATATATATATATATATATATATATATATATATATTTGTGTATATTGGCAACAAATTCTCTTTTAGTCATGTCTGATTATATAAATTACAGATATTATGCCTGCTAATTTTAACAAAATCCGTTCATACCCATAAATAACCTTCCGTGTATTGATGTTAAATGATGAGAGAAATATGCTATAACGGTTTACATTTCTTTTATTTTCGTTTCTAAAGTACTTTCGATCTTCTTTCAAGATCATCTTCATGGGTGCAAGTAGTACAAAACTATATGTTGTTCATTAGTGCAAGTATTTATACAAAATTGTGCATTGTTATCCATTACTGTAATTTTTTTCATTATGCTTTTAAATACAAAACGGTTGACAATGTACTGAGCGTTCATTAGAACGTCAAAAAATGATCCATCATGGAATTCTTTTTCATGTTATAATGCCATGGTCATACGCGCATTAAAGCATAAAAACTGTTCCTTTACAGGCATTTCAGAACATTACTCCAGTATTCATAGTTGATTCTGCTCACTGCCGGATGATCGTAATAAGGGTGAAAATCAGGGTCACAACTCATATCCATACAACCAAATATGTTACCTCTATCACTGATATTGAGCACTTTCCAATAAGTACTGCGTATATAAAATAATATATATATATATATATATATATATATATATATATATATATATATATATATATATATATATATATATATATATATATATAATTCTTTATTTAAAAATTATAACATAAATATGTTATAAAATTACAAAAATAGCCATTTTGTAGTGATTTTATAACATATTTATGTTATAACTTTTAAATAAATAATTATATCTGCTCTACTCTGTATTGAGCACTCTTTTAAGAATAGTAATTGTTGGTTTTTGGAATTTATTCCGTATACACCAATCCTAGACTTGTATATATATATATATATATATATATATATATATATATATATATATATATATATATATATATATGTATATATATATATATATATGTATATATATATATATAAATATATATATATATATATATAAATATATATATATATACATATATATATATATATATATATATATATATATATATATATATATATATATAAATATATATATATATATATATATATATATATATATATATATATATATATATATATATATATATATATATTGGGAACATGTATGACAAAGTGTAAAAAAATTCTTGTGACGTGTTTCGTCCTTTAGGATTCATCGGATTAAATTGTTTTGTTGGTGAGACAACGCATGCGCACGAACGAAGGATGATGAGATTTTCAATTTTCAGTTATTTTTATTCTTTTTTAATCAGGCCAAATTCATTTAGATTATTTTTGTTTTTCATTTCAAACACTTTTGCTTGTAGATATCCCAAACTGCCAGGAATGGTGAAATGTTGTAAGATCCATGGCGCAAGTTTACTGTAGATGACCTTGCGATCAAGGCACTTTCGAGAAATTTACGTCGTAGTGAATTGTTTTCTCCCTTGAACAGAACAGCATGAAAATGTTTTCGACTTTGTCATACGATTTCCTAATATTGTACTTGATATCTCAAAATTATATCATTATTTCATATATATATATATATATATATATATATATATATATATATATATATATATATATAATCGAGTTCCCTCCATGCATTACTGGGTGTGAAAGAATTAGAAATACAAAGGTTACAAATGAGTGAGATCAAAAAGAGTAATCAGGAGGAGAGTAGATAGTCATTACACGATAATATTAGCTATCTATCTAATTGAGCCGTTTATATGATGTAACCTCAGTAATTAGCTGTTACAAGCATTTCCAAGACTATAAACCTTCCTGAAGCCGAGCCACAAGTTTAAACATGCTCTGTTTACTAGCAGCGGTGGGGGTCTTTCTACTCTGGACTAGTATGTCATTGTCATACAAACAAAATCGGACCATGATTAATGTAAACAATACGTGGCACCAGTTATTTGGGGAACGCATGGCGAATGTATTGTTGCATGAGAACGCCTTTTTTTAAAGAATTTCTTTCCAATATTAAGGTCCAAGCCTATTCCAGTATTATTCCCAATATTATTCTAAGCAGCAGTGTTTGTTAGGACGGAAAATACGGTAATTAATACAAAGAAAATTAATAGCAAACTTGGAGGATAAATTTATTCCATCACTTGTAATAATTGCTACGATGTATACATAGGAGAAACCTCGAGGAATTAAAAAAATATTATATAGGCATAAAAGGTATCTTTTACAAAATGCATTGTCCACTCACCATAATGAGACTGACCATAATTTCGATTTAATTAATTACAAAAGAAAGCAATCTACTAAGACGAAAATGTTTAGAAAGTTAATCTTAAGTTTAAAAGTTTAATCGCTGTGGAGTAATTGATAGAGGCGAACCGAGTTCGATTTCCAGATGGGTCGATTATATTCGCGTACGTGCTTGAAAAAGTTATGAATCCTCTTCTTCACCCTCTTTAGAAGAGGATTCGTACCTTTCCCAAGCAGGTATGTGAATTTAATGGATCCGTCTGGAAGTCGAACTCGGCCACGACGACTTGTGATTTCCTGCTAGCATAGCTATCGACTACGCAATTTCACATACAAGGCTTGGTATAGGAACACGTGGTATGGTTTTCTGATACTTTCCAAAGGCTGGGATCGACCTCTCCAGTCCGATAACATTAAAAAGTCTCCTTTCTGACAAATCGACCATGGTGAGTTTCGAACCCGGGTCTCATGGTCAGAATGCGAACGTTCTAAGGTTTGGTTTATTTTGTTTTACGGCATATCAATCTCAATGGGTTATTTAATGCCGACAACATTTTTAGGATAGATTCATAATAGAATATGTATTCTTTGGTTTAGATTGGTTTGGTTTATTTTGTTTTATGGTATATCAACCTCAATGGGCCATCCAATGTCGACAACATTTTTTATTGCTGGTAATATTTTGCTTTGTCAAAAATTTATTTTTGGTAATATATTTATTTCAAAATTGTATTGCTGGTAATATTTTTATAATAGAAAATGTATTGCTGGTAATAGTTAACTATTTGCCCATAGCTGGGACCGTAACAGGTGCTACCACCCCCGGGTCAGGGTGGACCTGGGTACACCAGAAATTAAGAGGTAGTTCCACGCTCCTCAAAACCTCCTGATCAGAGGCCATGCTGCTGGATGTAGTTTATCGTCTTACCCAGGACGCTCGAGCGTTCTAACCACTCGGATACGTGCCCAAATGAAGTCAACACTTAGAGGCGAGAGACTGTTTCATGCTAGACGCAATCGTCAGACCACAAGTGCTGTTATTTTTATCGGCTATTTATATATACGGGTCTGTGATGCATTGTGGATAGTCTATTTTGGCGGTTATGTTACCGGAAGTCGTTTATTTGTTTATTTATTTGGCTTACATTATTTTGCTTGTCATTATTTATTTTTATTTTTATTTTTTTTTTATTCCTTATCTTATGTATTTATTTATTTTTTATTTTTATTTAAATAAAATAAAAATAAATAATGACTAGCAAAATAATTTAAGCCAAATAAATAAACAAATAAACGACTTCCGGTAAAATAACCGCCAAAATAGACTACCCACATTGCACCAGTAACCCGTATATATAAATAGCTGAGAAAAATAACAGCACTCGTGGCCTGACGATTGCGTTTAGCATGAAACAGACTGTCGCCTCGAAGTGTTGACTTCAATGTTCACTTTTATATATACACACGCTCTATCTCTGATATTGAGCACTTTATCCCATAAGTATAGCACACCTTAAGACTATATTTCTTCATATATATATATATACATATATATATATATATATGTATGCGTGTGCGTGTGTGCACGCGGCAGTGTGTAGCAGTGTGTGGCAGTGTGGCAGTGTGTGTATGCGTTTGGACGTATGTGTGGATGTATTATAGCCAGGATTACCTTCAAGTCTCAGGTACTGTGGTCAGCAAATGTAAAGTCGACAATATGCCTGGGATTTGCTTTTACTTCTTTCTTTTTCTTCTACTTAGGTCTACACCAACCTTTTCCGCTCTCTCTTTCTATCTAATTGATCCTAATTTTTCTCTATAGACTGGTGGGAACTCAAGCACCTTGGCGCTCAATCTGAAGCCTGTATTGATCAATTTAACCCTTATATCTCAAGTGGATCGAATCAAATTTAATTAATTTAAGTAAGGAAACGCCTGTTCCAAAAGAGGCCATTTAATACGTCTTAATTTTACTCCCCGTTGGACAGTTCCGAACTCTTCGTATTAAAAAGTAATCTACCGCCAAATTTATCGCGGGCGGGAAGTTAATTAAAGATGGTCCCTTCAAGATTACTGATGTGTTCTTGTATGTTTGGGATGCGCTGTTATCAAAATGCAAGGATTCTTTCGGACATTCTGTTTCTTCCACTTTGTTTCCTGTTGAAGAACCGTCTACTCACCATCAACGTCTATTTTCTTCGCATTTGTGACGTTGTCAAAATATCTTATACGAATGGGTATTTGGCTGGAGGCCGTGGTTCTATCACCAACTGGCTTACGGTCATATCACATAACACCGGTTGAGCAATGTCGTGGTGCAATGGATAAACGGAATTAGAAATTGAACAGCCGTGTTTCAATTCCAATCGGGTTCGTCATATTCAATTACTTGAAATACCCTGCAGCTATAAGGTTATTTGTAGGAGGTTTAGCATTTCCCCTTCTTTTTCATTTTGGTTTTAATTTTCTTTCTTTCTTTTTTCTTTCTTTCTTTCTTTCTTTCTTTACTTCGGTTTTTCTTTCTTTCTTTCTTTTTGCTCATACTTCTTTCTTTCTTTCTTTTTGCTCATACTTCTTTTTTTCTTTCTTTCTTTCCATACTTCTTTCTTTCTTTCTATACTTCTGTTTTTCTTTCTTTCTTTCTTCCTTTTTTCTTTCTATACTTCTGTTTTTCTTTCTTTCTTTTTGACATACTTCTTTCTTTCTTTCTTTCTTTCTTTTTGCTCAGACTTCTTTCTTTCTTTCTTTCCATACTTCTTTCTTTCTTTCTTTCTTTCTATACTTCTGTTTTTCTTTCTTTCTTTCTTTTTGCTCATACTTCTTTCTTTCTTTCTTTCTTTCTTTCCATACTTCTTTCTTTCTTTCTTTCTTTCTTTCTTTCTTTCTTTCTTTCTATACTTCTGTTTATCTTTCTTTCTTTCTTTTTGCTCATACTTCTTTCTTTCTTTCTTTCCATACTTCTTTCTTTCTTTCTTTCTTTCTTTCTTTCTATACTTCTGTTTTTCTTTCTTTCTTTCTTTTTGCTCATACTTCTTTCTTTCTTTCCATACTTCTTTCTTTCTTTCTTTCTTTCTATACTTCTGTTTTTCTTTCTTTCTTTTTGCTCATACTTCTTTCTTTCTTTCTTTCTTTTTGCTCGTACTTCTTTCTTTCTTTCTTTTTCTCATACTTCTTTCTTTCTTTCTTTCCATATTTCTTTCTTTCTTTCTATAATTCTGTATTTCTTTCTTTCTTTCTTTTTGCTCATACTTCTTTCTTTATTTTTTTCCATACTTCTTTCTTTCTTTCTTTCTTTCTATACTTCTGTTTTTCTTTCTTTCTTTTTGCTCATACTTCTTTCTTTCTTTCTTTCCATACTTCTTTCTTTCTTTCTTTCTATACTTCTGTTTTTCTTTCTTTCTTTCTTTTTGCTGGTACTTCTTTCTTTCATTCTTTCTTTTTGCTCATACTTCATTCTTTCTTTCTTTCATTCTTTCTTTCTTACCATTCGTTCTTTCTTTCTTTCTTTTTGCTCATACTTCTTTCTTTTTTCTTTCTTTCTTACCATACTTCTTTCTTTCTTTCTTTCTTTCTTTCTTTTTGCTCGTACTTCTTTCTTTCTTTCTTTCTTTTTGCTCATACTTCTTTCTTTCTTTCTTTCTCATACTTCTTTCTTTCTTTCTTTTTGCTCATACTTCTTTCTTTCTTTCTTTCATTCTTTCTTTCTTACCATTCGTTCTTTCTTTCTTTCTTTTTGCTCATACTTCCTTCTTTTTTCTTTCTTTCTTTCTTTCTTTCTTTCTTACCATACTACTTTCTTTCTTTCTTTCTTTTTGCTCGTACTTCTTTCTTTCTTTCTTTTTGCTCATACTTCTTTCTTTCTTTCTTTCTTTCTTTCTGTCTTTCTTTCTTACCATACTTGTTTCTTAATTTCTTTTTGCTCGTACTTCTTTCTTTCTTTCTTTCTTTCTTTTTGCTCATACTTCTTTCTTTCTTTCTTTCTTTCTTTCTTTCTTTCTTACCATACTACTTTCTTTCTTTCTTTCTTTTTGCTCGTACTTCTTTCTTTCTTTCTTTTTGCTCATACTTCTTTCTTTCTTTCTTTCTTTCTTTCTTACCATACTACTTTCTTTCTTTCTTTCTTTTTGCTCGTACTTCTTTCTTTCTTTCTTTCTTTCTTTCTTTTTGCTCATACTTCTTTCTTTCTTTCTTTCTTTCTTTCTTTCTTTCTTACCATACTTCTTTCTTTCTTTCTTTCTTTTTGCTCGTACTTCTTTCTTTCTTTCTTTTTGCTCATACTTCTTTCTTTCTTTCTTTCTTTTTGCTCATACTTCTTTCTTTCTTTCTTTCTTTCTTACCATACTTCTTTCTTTCTTTCTTTCTTTTTGCTCGTACTTCTTTCTTTCTTTCTTTTTGCTCATACTTCTTTCTTTCTTTCTTTCTTACCATACTACTTTCTTTCTTTCTTTCTTTTTTCTCGTACTTCTTTCTTTCTTTCTTTCTTTTTGCTCATACTTCTTTCTTTCTTTCTTTTTGCTCATACTTCTTTCTTTCTTTCTTTCTTTCTTACCATACTTCTTTCTTTCTTTCTTTCTTTTTGCTCGTACTTCTTTCTTTCTTTCTTTTTGCTCATACTTCTTTCTTTCTTTCTTTCTTACCATACTACTTTCTTTCTTTCTTTCTTTTTTCTCGTACTTCTTTCTTTCTTTCTTTTTGCTCATACTTCTTTCTTTCTTTCTTTTTGCTCATACTTCTTTCTTTCTTTCTTTCTTTTTGCTCATACTTCTTTATTTCTTTCTTTTTGCTCATACTTCTTTCTTTCTTTCTTTCTTACCATACTTCTTTCTTTCTTTCTTTCTTTTTGCTCGTACTTCTTTCTTTCTTTCTTTCTGCTCATACTTCTTTCTTTCTTTCTTTCTTTCTTACCATACTTCTTTCTTTCTTTCTTTCTTTTTGCTCGTACTTCTTTCTTTCTTTCTTTCTTTCTTTCTTTTTGCTCATACTTCTTTCTTTCTTTCTTTCTTTCTTACCATACTTCTTTCTTTCTTTCTTTTTGCTCGTACTTCTTTCTTTCTTTATTTCTTTCTTTTGGCTCATACTTCTTTCTTTCTTTCTTTCTTACCATACTACTTTCTTTCTTTCTTTTTGCTCGTACTTCTTTCTTTCTTTCTTTCTTTCTTTCTTTTTGCTCATACTTCTTTCTTTCTTTCTTTCTTTCTTTCTTACCATACTTCTTTCTTTCTTTCTTTCTTTCTTTTTGCTCGTACTTCTTTCTTTCTTTCTTTTTGCTCATACTTCTTTCTTTCTTTCTTTCTTTCTTTCTTACCATACTACTTTCTTTCTTTCTTTTTTTTTGCTCATACTTCTTTCTTTCTTTCTTTCTTTCTTTCTTTCTTTCTTACCATACTTCTTTCTTTCTTTCTTTCTTTTTGCTCGTACTTCTTTCTTTCTTTCTTTCTTTTTGCTCATACTTCTTTCTTTCTTTCTTTCTTTCTTTCTTCATTAGGATTTGTCACTCACATTATTTGTTTATATCTTCCCTTTCCTTGCGTAACTTCCGAAGAAATCAATGGCGATTGCTTCAGAAATATTCCTAACACTTGTCTAAAAAACCGTACCACAGCCAACTGACTCCACAAAAAAACAAAAAAAAAAGAATCTAGCAAAAATTAAGCAACAAAATTAAGCAAAAAAGAAATCTTCTACCTCAATCTCATCTAAGCATTTTAAGTGTATCTTTTTAATTATTTGCACTATTTAGATTCGGACTGTTACCCTCATCTTTGTTGTTGTTATCACGTTTCGGCCGTTGTGCCCGCCGGCCTTCATCAGGTGTATATCGATCTGGGTAACCTGAACTGAACCCTTTATTTAATAAACGGGGCCAGGTTGTTCTTATCCCCCCCACACACACATGATAGCCAAATCTGAATGGAAATCTTCATGTTATGAAATGGGATTTCCTTCGGATTATCTCAATCCAGCAATAGTGGTTAATCCTGCGTATCGTATTCTGCCCTCCCACTCACTGCTTGGCCTCTCATATAATCTCTATACCTTATCTATACTAATTAGGAAGTCATTTACATATTGCTACCATTTCTTTGCTTACCAGAAGAAAATAACTCTTACTGTAATAATGGCGGTACATGTTTCTTTAAATATCAAAGTAAAAGATGGCAACAGCCCGAATAGAATTAAGTTCCACTACCAAGTAGTGATTTGAACTTGGATATAATTATTCAAAAGGAAAATAAGTTATTTTGCCCAAATGTTTCTTTGAATTATGGTGAGACTAATAAACACAATGCTAGAACTACGAAGGCAACATAAAGATCTTCACCTCCTGTAGCAGAAACTATTGACAATCGGTAAGACATGCCCGAAACGAATTTACCATATTATCTCCATTTTGGGGGAAAAGATTATTAAGAAACACCCAAAATTTACCGTATACCAATTTTTGAAGCCTTTCACCTCCCTTATTGTGAGAGATATGATTGTATTGTCCTTATCAGCTATCAGAGCCTGTACCAAATTTTGATTTCCACTTCGAAAGACAAAGCGATTAACAATATGTGAAAATGCAAATGAGACTCACGAAAGGAGAATGAAAATATTTTCAAGTGTTGCAAGATTGATAAATGTGACTTTCGTTTCAATTTCTCCCGCAACGCGAACAATTCTGGCGTTTCAGAATTTCTAATTTGGCGTTAATGACACCTTCCAAATCCAATGTTCGCTGCTTCAGTTGCGCACGGAATACAATTCCAGATTCAGTGCTTCCGTTTTTGTTCTAATCAAGTTTGCCAGGGAAAAGGAGAATTGAATAAGTTTTCCGAACAGTGTTGAATTTCAATCATTTTCCCTTGAGCCATGCGCTCTCTCAACCGACCAAGTTCACCTTTTCGCAACGAAAAATAAAAGACTCAAAAAGCGACGAAATTTCAGCTCAAATACGACGACTGCTTTCGACCTTTAAATCAAGCTTTCGCTTTGTTACTTCTATCTATCTATCTATCTATCTATCTATCTATCTATCTATCTATCTATCTATTCATATATCTATCTACGTCAGCCTGTTAATATATATCTATTGAAGTCTGTTCTTATCTATATCTTTATATATATCCTTTGAAACTGAAACAATCTATCTATCTATCTATCTATCTATCTATCTATCTATCTATCTATCTATCTATCTCTAATTGTGATTACTATGTCCTTATTTATTTATCATAGCGCTTTCATTATCTATCTATCTATCTATCTATCTATCTATCTATCTATCTATCTATCTATCTATCTATCTATCTATCTATCTATGAACGTTGTAGAAGATTAACAGGAGGCAATGGAGATGTGATTCTACCGAAGGATAGTGAGAATTCATTATTCGTGAATCGTTTTGAAGACAATGGAAAGCAAAAGGTCACCTATATTTAGAAAGTGCCCCCTGAAATAACTTGTTAGTGAGGGTAACTTGCCGAACATGCTTGTGTAAATGAATGTGAAACCAGGGACTGGGTAGGACAGTAAAGGAATAAAAATTGTTTAGAGCTGAAAAAGAAAGGAAGTTAGTAGAGATTTATAAAATCTTTCTCTTCAAATAATTTTTCAGGAAAGTAGATTTCTCAAGTACAATACCTTATATCGCCCTTTCCTTCCTAACTTTTTGTTTGAAGTAGGGTGGAAGGTCAACATCTTCATTAAGTCATTATTTTTCTTTACGAGATACATGTGCTATCCATTTAAGTTCTTGCTGTTGCTGAAAGTCCTCAAGTGATCTGGTTTCTGTTATCTGGTATAGATCATCGTTTTTGATTCTGTAGCCCCATTCCACAAAGCTCAACGAAGAGTAGAACAAATTCTTAATTATTAGGTAGTTGGGGAGGGCCATCTGCATAATCAGAGAAACTTTGTCTCTTCTGTGAGGATCTAAACACTGAATTACGAATAAGACGTTTTCTTGTAGGGTTTTCAAACCTAACGAATGAGTTCTGGCTCGAGGGTTAAAAATCTCATTTGCATTCTAATTCGATGTTTCGGGTTTTCAACTGGTTGCAACATTCACTTCAGATTAATGGTGGAAGCCCAAAGGTGCAGCAATCCTCGGGCTATAACAGCGTTGTTTTCATCTGTGTAGCCAATTTTCTGTGGAACAGGAAAGAAACGACATTACAGCTTGCAATATAATTTGGCCCTTGATATTCAAGGAATTGCTTTCGGTAAGACGGATTCAATCGCTTGAAAATCGTAATTGCCAGATAAATAATACTCCCTCTGTTCTGAAATAGTTGTTCCATAGCCGGAAATCTCATGTGGAATATACTAATTCTTAGTCGAATTGTTTCCCGTTTACATTAACAGGTTAGCATTGATGTTCCTCAAGTATTTATATTAACTTATTCAGGTAGAATAATTTGAAGCGCAAATTATATCACTTTTTTCACCACATTAAAATTGTATTTTTTTTCAGACGACCCGCTAGCAAGAGATTATAATCGGAGAAGAGAAGCCAATTGGCAGAAATGTTTAACGAAATTGCAAGAAGCACGGATTCACAAATAATGAACGTAGTGCTGTGTTGCAAGCACTGCTGGAAAGATCCACAGATAGTGTCCTGAAGCGTGGTGCAATAAAACAGGTTGCAGATGAATTAAACATAGCTGCAGAACGTCTGGATTTGCAATTTGAATTAGTTTGCCAGCCTCCAAATAGTCCTGATCTCAATGTCCTTGATCTGGGTTATTTTAATGCAATTCAATCAATTCAGCACCAGCAAGCTCCAAATAATGTTGACCAGCTCATTGAAGCAGTGGAAGAAAGCTTCAATAAACTTCAGAAGTCGAAGCTTAACAATACTTTTCTAAGTTTGCAGTTAGCAATGGAAGAAGTTATTTTAGTTGGCGGCGATAACAACTATAAACTCCGACACATGTCTAAAGAGAAGCTTGAAAGTCAAGGAAAACTTGAAGTATCCATTTCTATTTCTGAAGAGTTGCAACAAAAACTGCTTTTGTTAAAGTAAACATTCACCAGTTATTTTTGTTATTAATTTAACTGTTTATGTATATCAGTTTCGATATATTTCAAACTTATTTATAAGAAAATTCACTAATATTATTCATTTACTGTTGAGTATGGGAATTTGGTGTTTTTCTTATCTACTGGAACAATTATTTTGGAACAACATGAAAATTTTTTCGTACAACTATTTCGGAACGGAGGGAGTATAACATGCCATCGACGTGTACTCAGAACCTGAACTTTTAACAACTATGTCGCTAACGGGAGACAAGTAAAACTCAGGAGCAATTTACGCTACGATATCACAATATCATATATATTTATCGGTCACGTTCCTGATCCTCCATATTTGTGATATCTGTCTATATATCTCTGCGATGATAGATTGTTCTATCATCTCAGAGATATATAGACAGTAATAAGGAGTGATAGAGTAAAAAACAATGATTAACAACACAAAAATTGCAATATGAGCTCTGGTAAAATAATAAGGGAAATTCATGCACAGATGTCCTCAAGGAAACATGGCCCAGTGGATAAAGGCGTTGGTTCGATTCAGTGACTAGACCCAAATAAATGTGAGTTCAATACCAGACTACTACTACTAATAATAATAATAGAGAGTTGAGTTACAGGAA
>OZ038488.1:108859248-108874248 GCA_964036315.1 Acanthosepion esculentum
GATTTTAGTGTTGAAAATTCTCGTATGAAAACAATTTTTCATGACTTATGATATATGTAAAGAATCGTTAGTTAAGTTAATAGATTCGTCATTAATATTGGTTCCGGAAAGCGGAAATTACTTATGACTCAACCTAATACATATATGTCTGCATCTGTGTGTGTATATCATCGTGTCTGTGTCAATCCGTCTATACATTTACATATTCAGCTTATTCTAAAAGGTCGGTTTATCGACAGTCATTTTTTCTGCCACTTAAAATGAGCGATTGCTCTCGATTTCCGGCCGACTGCACACTTCACGAAGCGGTACGGCGTATCATATTATCCGTCTGAAATTCAAAGTGCCTCTGTAATCACCAAGCAGACATTTGTCCGAAATCTACGATACGAAAAGTGTTTTATATGATTTTTTTTTGACCGGTGTTTGAAAGTGAATTGACAATCTCTCCTTTTTTTTAAGTTGAGAAATTACAAACTTTCCAAAGTGATATGAAGTTAATTAGATATCGTTGATAGTGCGAAGAGAAATATAAAGACGATGTATTTATTCACCTCTTAGTGATTTTGATATGTTCAAATCTATATATCTAAGTATGATTATTTAAAGTTTTGATTGATAGCTAAGCGAGTTACACAAGTTCAGTATTTTCTAGTTTTCCTACAGTACTATCCATTTGCTATATAAATGTTTTCTTCAAATATTTATTCTATCTATCTATCTATCTATCTATCTATCTATCTATCTATCTATCTATCTATCTATCTAAGACTGTTCATTATCTATCTATCTATCTATCTATCTATCTATCTATCTATCTATCTATCTATCTATCTATCTATCTACGAATGTTCATTATCTATTTATCTGTCATTTACTTAGGAGTACAGAACTTTATTACGGAAATAAAAGACGCAAGACAAACTTTACCGTTCATGATAAAAAAAAAAACAGAGCTGAAATCGAGGGAATAAATGTTACAATTCTAAAATATAAAATATGAAATATATGTAACGTATCAAAGGCGGAACAATCAGATTGAAATAACGTCAATTCCTAACAGGCATTCCCTCTGTTTACAGAGAGAAGGCTGTCCGGACCTGACATATATTGTTTCTAATGCCTTCAAATGTAAGAAAGAATGAGCACGAGTAAGGATGATAAAAGAGTCATTTGCTAAAATTGGTGACACAATTTGGATTATTGATAAAATGCTCAGCGATGGCAGAACCATATGTTTTTGAACACGTCATCAACTTGGAATCTACCATTCCTAATTTTCCTAGGTACGTGCTGATGTATTATCGTGTCTAGCCGTAGGGTGGTTTTACCTATGTAGTCGGTTCCGCAACTACATCTAAATTGTTAAATGACATTGTTAATATGGTGTGTGGGGTAGAACGTCCTTTCGGGTAGACACCCATGTAGACCTGGTAAAAAAAGATAACACGTACATTACCCCAAAAGTAACAATTTTCAACTACAGAGCAAATCTGTTTGGCAAATTTTCTAATTATTGTTCCCAGCCAAGGCAAAGGCAAAAAAAGGGCACAGTAGCCGCATTCGGTTTAAGTTTAGAAAAATTAAAGATTTTCTTATTCATAACCGACTTAATTACATCCAATGGGTACTCATTATTAGCTAAAATTTTGGCAATTTTTTTTTAACTCATCACCTAATTTAGATTTTGAGCAAATCATTAGAGCTCTTTGTGTTAGGGTACTGATTATGTTTTCCTTAATTTTGTTGGGACAGAATGCACCCCACCGAATATATAGTCCGTTAAAGGTTGGCTTGCGGTAAATTGATGTGATGTAACCAGATGGAGTTCTAGTTACCCCCCACACACAAATTAAGTGAAATTGCTTTCAATTTCCATTGGATAATTTAATGCCAGATGCATATCATTAAGTAAAGAAAAATTTTTTTAGTCACCATTAAATCCTCAAAGAGGCGAAATATGTCATCAACATAACGATGATACATCAACGTTTTGGAAGTTCCAGAAAATAGAAGATTCTTATGGAAACCGCCAAAAATGTTTGCTAAAGTTGGTCCCAGGACTGAACCCATAGTAACTCCATTGATTTGCCTATACATAGTGTCATTGAAACTAAATCCACATACGTAACAGAAAATCTTATTAACTCAACAAATACTTTTTTCGGAATGGCAGGTGGAGATATCTGACTACGATATATAAAATCAGTAGAGATATCAATTGTTTCTGAAATAATGACACAGGTAAAAAAGCTTTTTTAATGTCAAACGAACATATAATTTTATATGTCAAATCAGAACTTTGAATATCTTTTGCAAAAGAGAATGAATCTTTCATGCAATATTTATTATAATGTTCCACTACAGGTTGCAGTAGTGTGGCAATCCATTTATCAACCTTGTGTTGAGCTGACACCACCATAGACAGAATTGGTCTTAGTGGAGTACCTGCCTTATAGGTTTTAGGCAAACCATATAGACGTGAAGGAATAAAACCCGAAGGCCTAATCTCACTAGCTATATCAGAAGAGAGGATATCACTTTTTATCCATTTGACTAATTATCTCTGGAATCTATTTTCCAACGTCACAGTTGAATCATAACCATCCACTGGACTTAATTTGATACATTTTGATGTATCATTCAAGATTGTCATCATTTTATCGACGTAATACCTTTGTCAGGTCTGGTGATTACTACGATTCATCCTGACGCAGAGATTTAATAACAGAGTAGTGTTCTCTACGCCATTTGAATTCAGAGTGTGAAATAGTTGTTGTCGCATAGCAATGGGCAGAATCATCTATCTATCTATCTATCTATCTATCTATCTATCTATCTATCTATCTATCTATCTATCTATCTATCTATATATATATCTATCTATCTATCTATCTACGACTGTTCATTATCTATCTATCTATCTATCTATCTATCTATCTATCTATCTATTCTAAGATTTTATGGTTACCTGTTGTACAGTGATTGGGCAGTGGTAAACTAGATTTGTAAGTTCAGTGTGTGCATGTTTTACTGCTATGAAAGTTTTTTTGATATAGAAAGTTATGCTTTATATCAATGTATTTTGATCTGAACCTTTCTATCTATCTATCTATCTATCTATCTATCTATCTATCTATCTATCTATCTATCTACGACTGTACATTATCTATCTATCTATCTATCTATCTATCTATCTATCTATCTATCTATCTATCTATCTATCTATCTATCTACGACTGTTCATTATCTATCTATCAATCTATCTATCTATCTATCTATCTATCTATCTATCTATCTATCTATCTATTGCTCATACTCTCTGAATATTTCTCTTTAAATTTTTTGTCCTATTAAAATAAAGGTTTATATGTGTACATACATACATACATATATATAAACAAATATATATATATATATATATATATATATATATATATATATATATATATATATATATATATACATTTAAAAGTGATCATTGAAGTCAACACTCAGAGGCGACAGGCTGTTTCATGCTAGGCGCAATCGTCTGTCTGCTTCACGAAAGCATGAAACAGCCTGTCGCCTCTGAGTGTTGACTTCAATGTTCACTTTTATATTTATATTTACATACGCTCTATCTCTGTTATTGAGCACTTTATCGCATAAATATAGCACACCTTAAAACTATATTTCTTCATATATATATATATATATATATATATATATATATATATATATATATATATATATATATATATAAACACACAGAGTGCAATGGCTAAATTGTCGGCTAATGCGCCTCAAAAGAAAACTAACAAAAGATATATTTACCAAAATTAAACAAAAATACCTTGCAATATTAAAGAGTAAATTTATTTGGCATCAATCACAGCCTCGAGACATCTCTTCTGGACGGTCTCGTTTTTTAAGTTGATCAATACTGCCATAATCCAGGCCTTCAGTTCATCTCTCGCTCAACTGCGGATGCCAAGCAGTACAGCATGGCGTTTACAAGTTTCTGGCGAGGTGAATTGTGCCATGATGCTCTTTTTTGCACAGATGGTGCCCAACTGACCCTAGTCGACAAAATAAAAATGCAGCCGACAAAATAAAAACAAAAGGCATGTGCGAAATTCAAAATATAGAATAGCGACAATTTACCAATCGCACTCTGCATACATGAACTGGACATTGAAGTAAACACCAAGAGACGACAGTTTGATAATTTGTAACTATTATTTACTTAATTTAATTATTTGTTTAGATTAATATATATATATATATATATATATATATATATATATATATATATGAATAATTTACAGTTAATAGTATGAAAATAGCGTTCTCTAATATCTTCCAGTTGCTAAGGACATTTTGTTTTGTTATTATTAGTTACTTTGTTTAAATAAATTCATTTCGTTTTTTGCCTTATGAAAGTCCACATTGGACGAAACGCGTCGGCAACTATTACAGTTTTCCTATTGTCATTTATATTTAAAATATTGTCTTTTTCTACAAGTTAACTCTGAGAAATTTTTTACATATACATATATATATATATATATATATATATATATATATATATATATATATATATATATTATGAAATGGACAATGTCCGACAATTATTTTTTAGACATTTTTTTTATATTTAGACGTTCTTTTTATAGATACAAATATTTGTATTAATAAAAAGAACGTATAGACATAATGTGTGACGTCATTTGTTTACATTTGGATACGCATCGAGCAGATACGAATGTACGAGAGAAAATCATAGAGAATTGTAGTTTAAAACAGTAAAATCGACCTTGCTAACCGAAACGCTCTTCTGTGGCTAAATCGGTAAAGCACGTCAGGCTATATGACGGTTCCGTATAGGGCACAGGTTCGATTCCTGTCGGTGGACGCATATTTTCTATGAAAAAGGCCGTAAATGTCATTAATACTGTTTATTATAAACAGAGCATTTACTTAAATATTTGTATCTATAAAAAGAACGTATAAACATACTAATGTCTTAATATATATATATATATATATATATATATCGCACACTTAATAAATATGACCGTATATTTATCCGATGGAATAACACGCGTATTTAAGTCAAGTCTCCATTAAGAAAAAAAAGCCGAAAAGAAAATGCCGAGCGCTTCTGTGGCAACAAAAGTCTATAAAATGTTTGCAACCAAAATCCACCTGTCCGTCCGAATTTGTATATTACATTCCATGAAAGCAATCGAATTAATACGCCCTTCCAGCCAAAAAAATCGATGCTTCTTATCGTACATTCTGCAAGAGGAGAAACCATTTTTGTCCTCTACAGTATTCAACACTGAAATCTCTTACACGTCACAAAATCTCGCTAGTAATATCTTGAGAAAATGAATATCCTGTGTACGACATCCTAATAATCAAATAAATATTGTGGGATTAAAAAAAAATGAGGGAAAACTTTCAAACTTGATACAGTGTTTATCCAAGAGAAGCGTACAATGGACAGAATATTTAGAAGAAAAATAAAATCCAAATCAGTAAAGTGAAAATCCGTGTGGGTTGATATCCATGGGAATTTTCTTTCTTTTCTAAGAATTTCTTATTCTTGGCAATTAACCCGTCTTTAAGTTAGTGCTATCCAAAAATATTTATTGCACCATATTTAAAACCTAATTTGTTTTATCGAGTGAGCGCACGTTTCGGATTCCATTCTGTCAATAAGGAAGCAACAGACGTTGCCGTGGGCAATGCCAAAAGTCTTATGACTTTCTATTCACATCCATTCGGTTCACTCGTTTCTTTTTACGCTTCCCAAAACGTCTTTTTCTGTTCTTTCAATTTCTTTTTTTAATTCTTTCTTTTTTAAAAATTGATGCTTTATTTTTGTTCTTTCAGACCTGTGTCGTCTGTTTATGCATGTGTTCTTTTCTACTTCTTTCTTTCTTTCTTTCTTTCTTTTTTTCTTTCTTTCTTTCTTTCTTTCTTTCTTTCTTTCTTTCTTATAACTTTTTTCTTCTCATGTATTGCTTGTAATTCTCTTTCTTTCCTTCTTTCCCTCTCCCGTTCTTTTTTCCTTCTTTCTTTCTTTTCTTAAACTTTATGATTTATTGTTGTCCCTTTCAGATCTGTCTCTTTCGTTTATTCATGTCTTTTTTTCTCTTTCTACATTTTCCTTTTCTTTCTTTTTATTTTCTTTCTTTCCTTAGTTCACTGCCTATATCTTTTTTTTTATCTTTTTTCTATTAATTCCTTTCTTTCCATATGCCTAAGAGTCCTTTCTTTTTTACATATAAATTTCTTTCTGTCTTTTCCTTCCTCCTTCCCTTCTTTCTTTCTTTCTTTCTTTTCTTCCTTCCTTCTTCCCTTCTTTTTTCTTAGTTTGTTTGTTTGTTTCTTTCTTTCTTTCTTTCTTTCTTTGTTTCTTTCTTTCTCACAGTAACCCAGTGCAATTTCCATTCTGTCCCTTACCTGTTTTTATTTTTTTTCCTTGTGTCGTTTCTCGACGAACACTTTATATTTCCCCTTTCTTTCCGTTTTATTCAATATTGCAAAATTCCCACCGTGACACGTTTTTAATTTTTTTTAAAAATACTATTGCAAAATTTTCCTTTTTTTTAAGGTCGGATGGGGTGCAATTTTCATTTTTCAAGAGATAATATTTATAAAAATAGTATCATATCTCATATTCTTTCCGAAACTGGCGTGCATTCAAATTAGGTAAGATATATCGAAGTCTTGTCGCCTGCTGGACATTAAATAATAACAGATTTCTTGCTGATGACTATAGTACAGTTTCTATATAAGAATATGTCAATTTACCAATGTTGAATTGCCTCTCCATTACAGTCTTCTAATTTGAAATGGAAATCACATAGGGAGACCTACGAAATCTTCGAACAAATATCACGACACAAACTCAAGAGAAGTTGGCAACTTCTGGCACTTTTATGGGTTTGTGTTAGCCGTGTGTTGGCATATAGTAGGCACCTAAAAATATTCTGTTTTTCACTAAAGTTCACACAAGACCTAAGAATTAGACAATGGAGTGGCTTACTGAATGAGGCATCGGGCTTACGGCCGTATCAGGTCGAAACTACAGGGTCCCGTATGGATACCGAAGTTAAGCAATAACTAACCTGGTCAGAAACTAGATGGATGAGTCCTTGGGAATAACTGGTGCTTTAAGCTTGGATGTGCTGCTAGTATAATGCATACCGATTCGGAATTGTTAATTGGAAAGTCGAGTTCCAATTCCGGTTGGGTTCGTTATATTCACTTACATGCAAATACCATTGGGAAAGGCATGAATCCACTTTTGCGTTAATTAGTAAGACTTGTATCCTTAAATCAATGTTGTCTCCCCCGCTACCAATTCTTAAAAATCTAAAAATATTTTTGTATCTAAATAATCTGCGAGGGGTTGGTAAGTCATTAGAAAACAAATCAATCAATTATTGATGATAGGTACGTTCAAAACCTTGACATTCAGTTTTTTAAAAATTCTTTGGCAAATTTACATTATTCGGACTATTGTCCTCACCTTTGTCGCCATATTTATTACACCGTTTCGGCCGTTGTACGCTCCGGCCTTCGTCAGAACTGTCGAACTGAAGCCTTTATTTCGCTCGCTGGAGTAGACTGTTCTAGTTGTACGTGCCATGTCTAATGGATGTCAGTTATCAGTTATCTCCTGTTAATTCCCCTCTCCAAGTTCTCCATACCTTAACCGGGTATTGAACTCACACTCTTTGGGTCCTGTCACTGGATCTAACCAACGCCTTTATCCACTGTGCCATGTGTCCTTGAGGACGTATGTGTATGAATTCCTGGGTATTATAAACCTAATGACTTCAGCAAACATTTTTACCAGTGCTGATATTGTAATTTTTGCTGTTATCATTGCATGTTTTTTATCAGACCTCATATTGCAATTTTTGTTGTTATTATCGGTTTTCTCTGGCACTCCTTATTACTGGTTCCCATATTGTATTCATTTCTATGCTTGGTCGGCTCAGATTTCTGTGGCCTAGCATATGTGCTGATTCCTTAAGTTTACGAATTTTCTCATGTTGTTCTCAGAAATATAGACAGATATTCTTTGGCAAAGTAATTAATAAATTCTTGATTTCTGACTCTGAAATTTATTAAAACTGCTCCTGCCACTCTCTGACCTAAACTTCGTTTTTTTTTACATTGATTAGATTTGGTCTCTTGACCATAATTATTTATACAAGACAGAACATAATGATTCAAAACATAACAATTGAATTTATTTGTCTTAGTGTACATGTACATAAGCTAAAGTTAGATAGAGTTATGTCTCTTAGATTGGGAAATATTTGTACCTGAGCTCATAAGGGTTGAATTAATTATTAAACTGTAGTTTAGAAAAATGAGTATGTTAGCAATTGTGTATTGTTCAAGTTGGTAAGATGTTCAGAAGAGCTAAGAGTTCGTACTTGCGCGAATGTTGTAATGTTTTTTAACGTCTGACTGCATGGTCAAGACGGGAGTCCTTGAAGGTTAGATTTTGGCAGCAAGGAAGTCAAATGGAGAGGCGGGAAAAGAGAGAAGGAACCACTCGTGTTTTGTTTATATAAGATGGTGTATCACTAGACTGACTAAGAGCATATTGAGCGGGAAAACAGATTTGTCGCGTGCAGGCGATTTGATTGGTCGGAACTGACCAATCAGCGAGCTAGATTTGAGGAGATTAACCAATGAACGCTTGTCATACGATTTCTACGTATGTATGTTTGAATGTCACGATAATCACCACAAGGAAGAGTACATTTCCCCGTGGAGGTGACTGGCAGTGATCATCGTTGCAACTTAATAATGCGAGGCTAATTAATACTGGAAGGAAAACAGATGAAAATAAAACCTTGATATATACGATCTCTTATTGAAATTTTCTACGAAGAAAAAAAATTACCCTTACATATCTTTAGGTTTGACGCACTGCCTTCTGCACCTGCGTGTTTATAGATGGTATTATTGTCGTCCCCTGATCTTTGCTCAATCTTGGTGAACACGTAGAATATGTAGAATAAAAGTCTGTAGAATACAAGTTTGTAAAATGTTCACGGCCCACAGTTTAAAACAGAATTTCAATTGTTCAGTCATTTGTGTAGATGTTGGCGAAGTGAAAAGCCAGAGTACCCAGCACATATGATTTGATTACAGATGTACTTGTGCTAAACATCTACATTTTTTTTTCAGAATAATTGAATACAGAGAAACTGGTGCAAATCGTATGCCATAAGGTACACAAAAGGCCCGCCTTCAGGTTTTGAATTCAGAGTGGTCATTCACAGTAACAGCACCAAGAAAACTGGCATGATCATGCTCAAACTTCGATACCGTGACCACAATAGTACCGAATAGTTCCGAATAGTTCCGAATAGTATCGAATAGTACTAATAGTTTCAAATAGTTCCGAATAGTATCGAATAGTACCCAGTAGTACCTAATAGTTCCGAATAGTACCGAATAGTTCCGAATAGTACTAATAGTTTAAAATAGTTCCGAATAGTTCCTAATAGTACCGAATAGAACCGAATAGTACAAATAGTTTCAAATAGTTTCGAATAGTACCGAATAGTTCAGAATAGTACTAATAGTTTCAAATAGTTCCGAATAGTATTGAATAGTACCGAATAGTACCCAGTAGTACCGAATAGTTCCGAATAGTACTAATAATTTAAAATAGTTCCTAATAGTACCGAATAGTTTCGAATAGTACCGAATAGTTCCGATTAGTACCGAATAGTACCAAATATAAGTTCGGATGATTAAATGGCATTGGAACAAATCTAAAGATATATTATGGCAAATGGCCGTATATTGTTTTTGCTTATCTCTTACTTTACTTGTAACAATACGCCGAGACTGGTTTTGTTTATTTCTTTGTCATGTGTAGCATTATGTCCGAGATTGTCTACCTATTATCACGGTCATCAGCTCGACAATCTCCTGGATAGCAGAATTCTCCAACAAAATTTCGTTTAGATAAGAGCTAAAGAAATCCCAAGTTCAAGTTTGAAACAACAAATCTAAAGTTAATGATTTACTGAGACTTAGTGAATTCTTGGAATAATGACGAAGGAGAAGTGAACAGCTTAATGAGAGTTTAACACAACGTAGTTTTATTTTAGTTCTAGGCTAGATAGAAGTTTCAAATTAGAGAGACTTAATTACCTCAATTCTAATGCTTGACGCCGTTATGAACCTTGAATCATTCGTCCACAAACTCTGATGACGATAAATCGTGTATGTCTGGTTCCGCTTTCTCTAAATGTTGCCTTGATAATCTGATAGATTTTTGTCAAAGTTGCTACAGAGATAACCGTGTCTTTTTTTAATTTCAATGGTTTTTTTATAGGCAGCTTCCGCAGAACTACCTAGGCAACGGATATGTGGTTTTACAGAAGGGTACTGAGAATCCTAGCGTGTGAGCAACGCTGAGGTCTTGGGGAGGATGCAAACAAGGAGGGGGCTAGTACTTAACATATCAGGAAGAGGTAGATGAAGATTCTCGGACACCTAATGAGAAAGGAGGGCCGGGAGAATCTGATACTCACAGGCCGAATAGTGGGAAAAAGAGACAAGGGAAAACAACGCATGACATACCTGGCGGGCTTGAGCAAGTGGATAACAGAACGTGGTCTGGAGTAGGTGGCAGTAGAACGAAACTTGAGAGCTACAAAGTGGAGAGAGGGAAGTGGATTGCCTACGTCCTGAAAGGACACGGCACATAAAAAGAAAAGATATATTGAATTTGCCGGTTCATCACCAATAATATATTGGTGAAATTTGGTCATTAATTTACGTTCATTAATTTGGATTCAATTCCTTAAGTGCCCCTCGCACCAAATAATTCCTTGAAACTAATTAACTTTCTTAATTAGTTCTTCTTGTACATTTAATTCCAATAATCATTAAACGCAATCAAACCTTCAATCAAATTTTTTCCCTGATTTGTACCATTAGCCAAGCCCTTCTCTACATTTCTCTTCATCGACCGCTGTCAAACGACTTTGGGGATTTACTCCTCCCGCCTAACCATCCCTCCTCGGTTCTGTTCTGCACAAAAGTTTGAATACTAAACATCAAATTCTGTTTCACACTTCGTTCTTGGTCGGGTTGTGAACCTTCAGGATTCACTCGTAACAATGTTTTACGGATTTTTATTTAAAATCTTATCTCATGTACACACCTGAAAATTAACTATATATTCAATATATACAACATACTAATGGACTCCCCTGTCGTCTACGTCCAACGATTTGGCACCGAGAATCAAACAGCTAGACTACTCAGCACATATCATTTGATTATAGAAGTGAAAGCATGTTACAACTATCCAGACCTTTCTGAAGAACTTCAAAAGACCCTCCTCATGTTTTGAACAGAATTGTCCTTCACTTAGAGTCGGGATGCGCGATTGATGTAAGGGGCTAGCGAATCAGAGTGCGAGTCTGAAGAACCGTGTTCCAACACATGACTTGTTTGTTCCATTCACTTAAGCGCAAATACCGTGTATAATTTATTTTCATGGCCGAACCGAAGCCGTTAATGCCCTTCCCAGCATACCACCATTCCAATTCTACAGTGACGGGTTTTTAATTATTTTTGAACCGCTTAATACATTCACGGATCATGGAGTTCAGAATCGCAATAATTTCTCTACAAAAACAGCTACATTATTATTATTTTATTTTTTTATTATAATTATCATTTGTCTATCTTATGTTTCCTGCTTTGTATCCTGTAGAGCCGAGTTCAAACTATGGTTCTTAAGCCCTATAAGAAAATTGTCATTTAATTGATAGCAGTTTCCTTAGTACATAGGATGTTCCTTGGAGGACGAGCTTCTGGGCAACTTGTACGTTGATGTTATCTGGAACACTGTTAGTAAAATTGTCCATTCCTTTTCTCACGAGGCCCAGAATTCCGATTACTATTGGTACAATCTCAGTCTTCATTCCCCACATCCTGTTAATCTTGATCTCCAAGGTAGCGACATATCTGCTACTTTGGACAACTTCTCGATAATTCTATGGAGGTGTTTATCTCAGATGGAACTGCTATGTCAATAAATATAGACTTCCTGAACTTCTTGCATTTAATGATAATATAAGGTCTGTTGGTATTTATTTCCCTGAGAGTTTGTATTGGAGTGTCCCGAAGAATACTTACATCTTCATTTTTGGTAACTGAGTCTGGTTGGTGCTCATGCCATCTTTCAGTGGATTCAAATTTGTGCATATTGCATATATTTCAATGCAAATATGTCGCAACCTTCTTATTTCTGCGATTATATCCATTTTGCTAATTCCGGACATGATGAAATAATATGGTCGACTTTTGATTTTGATGTTGATTTGGTGTTTTATTACACGTATGAGAGGGTCATTGGTTTTTGGGAGGTAGGCTTCCAATCCGATTGTTGTAGTTTTTAGAGCTAATTGGTGACTGTGTCTGCTTGGTGTTCACACCATCTCTCAGTGATTTCGATTTTGTGCTTCTTACATATCTTCCAGTGCACATATGTCGCTACCATGTTATGTCTCTAGGTATAGTCATTTTTTACCAGTTCCGGACAAGATAATAAGATCGACATTTTCATCATATTTTCCGCAGATCCTGCATTTCAGGTTAGTTCCATCCTTGATTATATAACAGTGATAGGATCTGGTTGCGTGGCTTTGGTCCTGAGCTGCAATAATTAGGCCTTCTGTCTCAGTTTTCATCCCGTTGCTCCTCAGCCACTGATGTGTTTTCTGTTGGTCCACATCGGCTTCTTTCGTTCGTTTTAGGCGTTTGCCATGCAACGCTCTGTCCTCCCAGCTTTTTTGTAATTTCATTTGGCCAAGTTGTTTTGCTTTTTTTTTATTCGTTTGGCGTAGATAGCATTTGCTTCGTTTTTTGTTGGTAGGATTTCGGGTATATTAAACTGTTTCTTGAAGAGTGCATCTTCTTTGTTGGTGTGGATTTGGTGTTTTATTACATGTATGAGAGGGTCATTGGTTTTTGGGAGGCAGGCTTCCAATCCGACTGTTGTAGTTTTTAGAGCTAATTCAAGTTAAATTAGAACTCAACACCCTAAAGCTCTTGGTACATACAGCCTATCAACATCTGATTTTGGGTAGTGCATCCTCTTTGGGTAAGCGTTTTTCTGATCATGGTGTCTAATCTTTTAATGTCATTCAACTTCCATTTAATAATGTTGAAGTTGTATGCATATAATAATAATAATAATAATAATAATAATAATAATAATAATAATAATAATAATAATAATAATAATAATGTTGAAGCTTTATGTTACTACGAGTAACTAAGGTGTTGATAGTCTTCATTTTATTGATCCCATTTCCTTCGCTTTCTAGTATCAAACGCACTCTTCTATAATATTCTTTTCGCATCTTTTTCTTCATAATTGAATGTTGTATTCTGTCGCCTTCATTAATTCCTAAGTATTTGTATGTACCATCTTGGTATAGTTCCTTAATCTTGTTACTGATATCAAGGTCTAAATTCATAGCTTTCGTTAGTCTGAAGCTGGCTTTGGCGCATTTGTCGATTCTGAACTCTATCTTAATGTCTTCGCTAAAGATTTTGACAATGTTGAGTAGGTTTTTCTGCTGGTTGTCATCCTTGGCAAACGTTTAAAGATCATCAATATAAAATAGGTGATTCAGTTTGCCATTCTCTAACTTGTATTCTTATCTATTGTTGTTCAATACGCCGCTGAGTGGCGCTAATGCAAGGCAGAAGAGTAGTGGTAACAATAAATCTCCTTGGAAGATGCCGCTTTTGATGTTGATTGGTCTCGATGTTAATGACCCGTTTGTATGGTTTGGATTTCGTGTAGTCTTCTAGTTTTCATGCTTTCTGTTATGAATTTGACTGTTGTGAGGCATACTCTGTATATTTTTAGGCTCTTCTTTATCCATGAATGTAGAACACTGTCGAACACCTTTCTGTAGTCGAACCATGCTATCGATAGGTTTCTTTTTCTTGTTTTCACCTCTTCCAATATTGCTTTGTTGATAATTAGTTGGTCTTTTCGCCCGTAAATTCATCTTTTATATGCCTTCTGTTCGGCTGGGGTCTAGTTCCTTGTTGTTGATATCAACGTCTAAATCCGTAGTTTTCCTTAGGTTGCTGCCTTTGAAGTTGGCTTTAGCACATTTGTTGATTCCGAAATCCATGCTAATGTCTTCGCTGAAGGTTTTGACATTGGTGAGTAGGTTTATTATTATTATTATTATTATTATTATTATTATTATTATTATTATTATTAATCAAAATGATAAACGTAGCTCTTTTAATATTTTTCAACACTTCTAGACGAACGAGAATTCCAGAAAAGCCAAAAACGGAAAAACAAAACTTAGTGTTTCAAAGTGTTTAATATTATTTCAATAGTATTTGAGTCTTCAAGTAATACACAAGACATGAATGCATACACGTAGAGTAACAAACGTCGCTTATGTTGAAATAAAACAACAACAAAAAACATAACGAAAAAAAAGAAGGTTCTCTTGAAAAATCTGGTTGGTTGCCAAAGCAAGTTGTTTTTTTTTAAGACAAGCGACGTTTGGGAATAGATTTTATTTTTACAACGTTAGTATACAGACTTGTTTTACGACGTTAGGAAACAGACTTGTTTTACGACGTTAGTATACAGACTTGTTTTACGACGTTAGGATACAGACTTGTTTTGCAACGTTAGTATACAGACTTGTTTTACGACGTTAGTATACAGACTTGTTTTACGACTTTAGTATACAGACTTGTTTTACGACGTTAGGATACAGACTTGTTTTACGATGTTAGGATACAAACTTGTTTTACGA
The DNA here is from genome assembly GCA_964036315.1 of Acanthosepion esculentum. NCBI lineage: Eukaryota > Metazoa > Mollusca > Cephalopoda > Sepiida > Sepiidae > Acanthosepion > Acanthosepion esculentum. The sequence continues at coordinate 108,874,104 of OZ038488.1, forward strand.
CATTAGGATACAGACCGGATTTATATATATTATTATTGTATGTAAACTTGAAGAATAAAGACATGCTATCAAATTATTGTTAAACATTGTGAGACATTATGTCGTTTATCTTTCTGTTCTTGAGATTGCGCTCTCCTGGAAGTAC
>OZ038488.1:108879248-108946748 GCA_964036315.1 Acanthosepion esculentum
CCAGTTTTTCTTAATGAGTAGATTGTTAGCCTACTGCACAACCTCTAACCTGGAGGATTAGGTTTTGAATTCACAGTTGTCCTTCTCCTAGACTATTGCCATTAAAGGCTATAGAACCCGGTATGTCCTGCTATTTACCCATAGCTGGGGGAGAAGAAGAGTATTCACAACTTTCCCAAAGGTATTAGAATGTAAGTAAATGTAATGGTATCCACTGGAATTCGAACTCGACCCATCCGGTTCCTCAATCCGAGCCGCTATCCATTAGTCCAATAACTCGTTCTTTTCTAACATTTTATGGAAGTATTCGTGTTATACCCTATCAAATGCTTTTTCCAAATCTATGAAGATCAGTCCTTTCTGCTTATTCTGATAGCATACACAGTAGCATTCGCAATATGATAAAATCCATTTCTTCATCCATTTTCTTGAACAAAACCATTTTGTTCTGCTATGATCTTTGGTCAGTAGAATCATAAACGACGATTTATCTAACGAAATACTCTTGTACTTCGTTAGTATTAAATATTTCATTCATCACCTCAGAAGTCCTCAAAACATTTAAGGCTGTCAGAATCTGTGTTACAACAACTTCTGGTCCTGTTGCTTGTATTCTTCATCTTGGCCATTACCGCTCTTATCTCTGTTTTAATATTAGGCGGACTTGCATGCTTTTATAGGATTTTATCCGATGCTCTCATAGAAGAGCTCTCCTATGCATTCATTGTATCTCTATAGGGGCAATTCGGCGTTGTGTAATGGTTAACTAGCTTGTTTGGATAGAACAATTATGAATAAATAGTGAGTTCGACGCTCACTGGACGCTCCACACTTTCGGCTGAGTGCCACAGCTAAGATATGCTTAGAAAATCATTTGAGCACTTCTACTTGATGTAATATCTTGCTCGATCAATTGAAACTGAATAGTGACTTCGGCCCACACTGGGTGCCCCATATTTTCGGCCTGTGCCACGTCTAAACTATGCTTAGAAAATCACAATTTGGGCACTTCGATGCGGTGTAATGTAAACTTGCCTCGGTAGATCAATTATGACTGAATAGTAAGATCGGTCCTTAATTTTTCGGCCTTGGGTCACGTCTAATCTGCGCTTAGATGATCACCATTGCATCTTTCATTATTATCATTCTCTCTTCAAATTTTATATGTCCGCCCGAAGAGCATGCTTTTCTGCCTTGTTATTTGCAGTGTTTCGAGATTTGTCCATTTCTCGATAAAGCGTTCATCTTTTAGTTTATTTTCCCTTTTATTATTTATTAATTTGTTATTTCTACAGGGTGAAAAAAGTTGACATAATTTTAAAAGCAATTATCGTGAAAAATACTAAGTCTAGCTCAATGAAACTGAAAGGTTTGGGGGTTGAACATCATAAGTGTTGTGAAACCAATACTTCCCTACATCATGGACTCTCCCAGTACTATATTATTATGAGTATCATGGGAGGAGTAGCACCAGTAATGCGCAGCCGCATGTTCTGCTGTCGAACTCTCTGTTTGGCAGAGAGGAACTTGGACGAGGCTTTGTCGCAGGGCAAAGTTTCGTCCGGGGAGGTAGACAGTCCCTAAACTCGAGTATACGGGTTGTAAATGGGCATATTTTTGGCCGAGCCTACGTGCTCGGTAAGCCCACGTTAAACCGGCCTTGTGCCACATTCGACCCGTGTGTGTATGTGTGTGTGGGGGGTTGTTAAATATACCAGTAATGCGCAACCGCGTACGATACCAATATCGGACACCACTGGATAGTAAGCTCTGCTTACACTATTTTTTGTAACTTTTCTGTTTAATATATCTTTCTTACCCCTAACCCGTGTTCCGTGTTTTCCTTCCGTGGCCCCTACTTCGGGTCCACATCAATAAGTTTATTATGGGACCGATTTCATCAGTGTTCAACATGTGCACCGCCTGTGACATGGCACATGTCAAGTCGGTCGTTAAGCTCTTGCCAAACACGCTGTAGCATGTCTCCCGTAACATTATCCAGTGCGAAAATGATTCTCTGCTTGAGTTCATCAATGTTAGCAGGTAGAGGGGAGCAGCCGCTTCAAATGTCTCCATAAAAAGAAATCACACAGGGAAAGGTCCGGTGACAGCGGCGGCCATTTAATTAAAAAACTGTCTTCGTCTCTACCACGTCCGATCCATCTGTTTTCATTGAGATAACAAAAATAAAAAATTAAATATAAAATCTTGATCTGTTTCTATACATTCTGTGAAAATTTGAGGTTAATTCAACAAGAATTGCCAAACTTATTGGCCTGCAAAATGACGTCAAAATTTTGGGGACACTGTACGTCCAGCAAATATCGTAAATCGTGAGAAGTATTAAAATAGTCACCTTTAAGTGTATTTTTAATAAACCGAATCAAGCAAAGAATTTTATAAAAGCCAGATTTTAAAATTATCTCTGGCGGAGCTTAAAGCTTATTGCGTCAAATAAACGCTTTAATCTTCTGTTGGATTAAATTTTGAAACTGCTCAAATGCAGCCGAGTTGGTTAAAGTGTTTTATAGTTTAGGATTAAAGATCACATTGACATTGTAAAGCAAAGTAAAATGAAGACAAGTAAATTTGAAAGAATTTCACTCGTGGTGTTCCAATTCAAGCTTCACGCTTCTTTGTGGATATGTAGAATGGAAAATTCAGCGAACCGGGTTCGAATTCCAACCAGGTCCGATACGTACACAAAAATACTTTCTCCTTTCCAGCCATAAGTTAAATAGCAGAGTTGATTTGTTTCTCTAGTTATGTAGCGGCAACCAGTCTTGGAAATTGAACATTCTGAATGCAAAAACTGCCTTAAAATTTGAGGTTATTTCAACAATAATTGCCAAAATTATTGGCATGTGAAATCATGTCAAATATTTTGGGACAGCCCGTATCTGTTCCCTCTAATTATGTCCAGAATGTCACTTGCCATTCAGTTCTATTTTCATGTCGTTCTATTGTCGTGCAAGTATTTTTGCTGTTCTGAACAGAGCTTCCGTTACATTGTCCCGCATTGAGTCTATCACTCATTGAAAAGTTTCGCATTTTTCTTAAATGTGCTTGACTGCATTTCTTTTCAAATGGGATTGCTTCTGAGTTAGGCAGATTAAGCATTGTTTTTCTATTTGTATCCTTAGTCTGCATTAGACTGCAAAGTGAATACTCTCACAATCAATTCTTGGGTATGTTTACAAGAATGAAACTGCGTTTTAAATCCTGTATTTGTTAATGTCTTCTACCAAGCTTTTTCAAGATAAAAAACATTTTTGGTGTTCTTCAAATCAAGTGTTAGTTATTATTTAGCTATTCGTTCTACAACAATGAACACAATTGTTCTCAAAATTCATTGCAATATCGTTGTTCCTACTTAGAAACCATTTTATTATCATGTCCCCATCATTTCCAGTTTACATCTATTTATGTCCCCTTGATAATGAAAAATTAGTGTGATTTAATAAAATATTATAAAAGAGGAATAAAATGCGGTACTAATATAATTAAGGTCAGGGTTAGAGTTGTTGAAACACCTCGATAAAGACAACAAAGCCGAGGGAAGTGGTCCGAAAAAATCGTTCTATAACCGCCATAATATCTAGTCTCAGAAAATTCAAATAAAAATGATCAATATTATTGTCGCCTAATATTTAATTATTATTGATACGGCGGATCGATTTCTAATGCTAGACAAACCAGGCTGATTTGAAAGCAATTCGATAAAATCAAATCTATATGAACTTTCGTATTAGAAGCCACCGATATTTAACATGTCATTTCTAGGAATAGATAACGCCATTATTTCTCACTCGAAACTAGATTTTAAATTTATTATTAGAGTTTACTGTCACTATATTAGATTTTATTTTTTATATAATTAAGCAGTATTTTACTTGCTTTAGACAATCGTTAAATAACGTAAACTGTTATCGGTATTTATTAAGCTTATCTAATCGCTGTAATGCTCTAGGTTCAGAAAATATATCGACCTGAGGGTAATAGCTAGAAACATAGATTACCGGATATTTTAGAAGCCTATACATAATACTGGATTTATTTTAGAAGTATAAAATTAGTACCATAAATATGTGTGTATCGTAGCGTTTATCAGTAGGGGCAATGGGATTGTAACGAGTTCATGTAAAAGGTGAAACTGTTTGCACAAATATCGTTGGAAAAGTTATGAACCATTGGCTTACACTTCTCTAAGTATTAATAGTAAGGTAGACTTAACTTTTACGCCTTTGCTGGCGACCAATATAATGGGTAAACTCTAAAATGTCTGACAAAGGATAATAAGTGCGATGCTGAGATGCCAATACGCATTGGGATGGCCAAAGACGCATGCTTCCAGGCAGAGTATCGCGAGACAAGAGGATTTCTTTGGTAAAAAAAGAAAAGAATACTGAGCTGTTAAGTGACATCTGTCCTTCTTTACGGCAGCGAATGTTAGACAATTTCCTCACAGAGACTCGAGGCAACGGAGATATGGTTCTACAGATGCTTAGGATATCGTGGACCGAGCGTGTGAGCAACGATGAGGTCTTAGAGAGGTTGCAAACAAGGAGGAATCTTATACTTAACATCAGGAAGAGGCAGATGAAGTTTCTGGGACACATAATAAGGAAGGAAGGCTTGGAGAATCTGATACTCACAGGTCGATTAGAGGGAAAGAGAGACAAGGGAAAGCAACGTATGACATACCTAGCAGGCTTAATCAAGTGGATGACATAACTTATCCTGTGGGTAGTAGCAAAGAGACAAAACTTATTGAGAGCTACAAGGGATAGAGGCAAGTGGAGAGCCATGATCGCTTGCGTCCGGAAGGGGCACGGCACATAAAAAAAAGTAGAAGCAGACAAAGCAGGAACAGAAAAAAAATACCAAGAACTCCAGATCGAGACCTCGACATACTACCCTTCCTTCTTAATAGTTTAATATCGGTCTGTCATAACGTAATGCCTGTTCTTTTTACTTATTGATGTAATATTTTGTAACAAAGGAAAGAGTACTGAGCTTCTAGGTGATATCTGTCCTCCTTTACAGCAGCGAATGTTGGACAGTGTCCTCAAAGAGACTCGAGGCAACGGAGGTATGGTTCTACAGAAGTATGCAAAGGATGACATGGGCCAAGCGCGTGAACAATGATGAGATCTTGGAGAGGATGCAAACAAGGAGGAAGCTTATACTTCACATCAGGAAGACGCAGTTGAAGTTTCTGGGACACATAATAAGGAAGGAGGGCCTGGAGAATCTGATACTCACAGGGCGAATAGAGGGGAAGACGCATTCCAAAAGCTAGGGAGAGTATTACGAGGCAGGACGATTTCTTTGGTAAAAAAAAAAGAAAAGACTACTGAGCTGCTACGTTACATCTGTCCTCTTTTACGGCAGCGAATATTGGACGGTCTCCTCAAAGATGAAGAAGAGACTCGAGGCAACGGAGGTATGGTTTTAGAGAAGGATGCTAAGAATAACATGAACCGAGCGTGTGAACAACGATGAGGTTTTGGAGAGGAATGCAAACAAGGAGGAAGCTTATAGTTAACATCAGGAAGAAGCAGCTGAAATTTCTGGGACACTTAATGAGAAACGAGGGCTTGGAGAATTTGATACTCACAGGGCGAATAGAGGGAAAGAGAAACAAAGGAAAGCAACACATGACATACCTACCGGACATCAGCAAGTGGATGACTGACCAGAGCCTGGGGGAAGTAGCAAAGGGACAAAACATTAATAGCTACAAGGGGTAGGGACAAGTGGAGAGCCATGATTGTCTACGTCCTGAAGGGACATGGCACATAAAAAGAAAAAGACGTACGTTGGGTTAGCAAGTCTATTCCGTAAAACCTGGTTCTATAAATCACAACAGAAAAGATTAGCATAGTGAAGATGTAACTGTGGCTATATACTCCCTAGGAGAGTCTATAAGTATGTGATATATATTTAATACAGGATTTTATTTATTTTTTTTTTTTTAAATTCTGGAATTTATGCTTTAAAATGTAACGGATAAATAATAGATTTAATAGAGAGGGGGATTTGTTTCGTCATGTTTCTAAGTGAGAACTGAGAGCTTTTCTCGAAACTTAACATTCAAATATTATTTATTATGTTCATTCAAGTATTATTTATCTCACAGACGTGCCGTTTCTTCCCTCTGTCTTTTCGACAAGTATTTTCATGGCAACTGCCCGGACGAGCAACTTTCGCTGGTTCCCAAACTGCATGAATGTAAGCGTGCTACTAGGTTGGCATATCGGGCCCATCCTTTCACTGTCAAAATGATTAAATGTAGCCATCTCTTCTACACCAACAGCTTCTTATCTCGCACTTCCCCCTCTATGGAACTCCCCCTCTCTTACTTGCTGATAGCTATAATCTTCAAATATTCAAATGTAATGTCAATCGACATCTTCTGATGCCTTGATCTCGTTCTCCGTCCTTCTCTTTATCCTTTCCTCAAGCAAACCTCTTTGTTCTTGCTCTTACTCTCTGTAACCGTTTGCGTGCAAGTGGCCCTCCCGCCTTGCTTGGGATGATATGCTTAAAAAGCCATCATTAGAACATTTGTATCGATTTTTATTCAACTTTCTAACTCGTTTAAATGAATGGGGAGAGTTAGCCGGAAGACTGCTTTTCGCTCGCCTTTCATGATTGAAGACGTACATAGAATATCAGCATTCGTTGTACCTGACCAAGTTGCTGGCAATTGTATTAACAGTCTTTCCATTTCACCTGGCTGAGGGTTTAGAACGTTCACTTTCTGACTATGAAATCCGCGTTCAAATCTCACCATTGTCAAATTTGTCAGGAAGGTTATGCTAGCACGTAGTCACAAGTCATCGTGACCGAGGGTTTGAGCATCCTCGTTGACTGTTGATCACACTAGGTAGATAATACACTCTCTCCCAGAAACTGTAACTAAGATCTGCACAGCATAGTTGCATTATAAGACACAGGTGGGCTCTGCGGGTGTTGAACAAACACAGATGTGCCTGAGAAGGTGTCTGCAACAGGGATTGGATAGCTACTCTCGTAGTCAGGCATTCTCAGATACGAGCCATTATATTTCCCAGTAGCTTATAACAGACAAACCCTTTCATATTCCATCAGACAAAAAGAAAGGACATCAGTGGATGGATGATGTCATTTTTTGATAATCCTTTTCTTTTTCGATTTCTGTTGCTAAACCCATTTTTCATCACCCTTAAGAATCCGAGGCTTGACATTCATGGTTAAAACTACTGCAGACGGTGGAACGTTATGTTCGGTTCTCAACTGAAAGTTCATGTAAAATGGTAAATTCCATCTTTGCACTATAAACGACAGTTCTGTAGAATAGAAGAAAGGATAAACTAATTCTAGAGGTAGTTTTTTAGCATTCAACCTAGGTCCTGATCAGTGAAATTAGTAATTACTTTCCAAACACTTTAATATTATTATAAACTAGTAGCTATATCCAGCTGGATGATCGGAAAAAGCGTTCAATTAGAATGGAGCAAAAATAGTATCATGTTTAGATGTAACAGAGTCTATATTCTTCAATTACTTTAAAGTGTTTTTCATTAAAAAAACATTTATTAATGTGGTTACTGATATAACAGAATTGTCTATATTTATTCAAACAAAGTTAGCTGAGGACATGAAGGGGTAAAACAGGCAACATGAAGACCCACTTCAGACCACAATTATTTTGGAGTTCTTTGAAATTCAATTTGTCAGTGTGCTACCAGGGATGAAAAACAGGACACGTTTATGAAGCAATTGTTAAGTGTGATGAAAATTGGTTGAAAGATCAACGAAAAATAAGAAAGAAACCAGTAAAAATCACCATTTTTCGCTATTTACGCGGGTTTTCTCTATATGGCTGGACTCTATTATCAAGTTAAATGACTGTTAAACAATCAACTTATTGTTGGCTACAATTGAGGGAAGTTTGTATTAGATTGCTTGACAATTGAAATCGATTTTTCGTTTTTCGCGATTTTTCGCTAAACGCAGTAGCGTAGAAATAAAAATGAGGTATCGTTGAGCTTGTCATGATTTAACTAACCTACATACCGAGTTTGAACGAAACCTGAGGAAAAAAGTTGAATTAATTGATATTTGATATGCTTTATCAATTATTGATTTTTAAAAAAATGATCAATATTTTACGCTAAGAACCTATTTCTTATATTGTACAATGGATATGCCAAGTTTGGTCAAAATTTGTTGGATGGATCTCGAGTGAAAAGTGTCACACAGACCGACAAACACAGAGACATACAGACATCCTCTGCTTTATATATATAAATGTGATAGTATTCTACTGAAATAAGTACGTTGTTTATCGGATCAAAATATTTATCGGATCTAACAAATGATTCCATCTTGTCAATGTCATCATTTTCCTTTTTAAATATTTTATTCAAAACGTTGATTTAAGCCTTTCGTGATGAGAAAAGTTATTTTTTACAGCGTGTCAGATTTGATTATGCAAATCATCGCTTTACAATAAAATTAATAATAACCAACTAATGTTGGAAAAATATTCACGATATAATTCTATTTATGTGATATATATATATATATATATATATATATATATATATATATGTTCAATTTGGGCTTTAGATAACTTTTTTATTAAAAGATTTACAATAGATTATTTGAAGGTGTGAGTGTTTATTATGCAAATCGTTGTTTGTTCACAATATTGCAATAAAACACGAATCATCGAATAACGTTAAATATATACGTCGTTTTTTATGTATAAAAACTTAAATGAGCTTAAGAAATAGAAACACAATATTGTAAACTTGTCATGTAAGGGAAGATACAACTTTGGAAACTGAAAATAAGTTGAAACAATCCTACCTCTCTAGTTTCACTTTCAATTTCCAAAAATGATGTTTTGTCTACTCATCCATATCCATCAATTGGACTGAGGTTTCTTTATTACATGAAAGCCATTATAACACCTGATTATAGTATACGAAATTAATCATTTTAATATATGTCATGATTATTAATGTATTTTTTTTTTATTTAACTGTGCTTTACATTCATTTAAAATTAATCCATTTAATATTTTTTTGCAATTGATCTTAAATTATTTGAAATTGTTTGGGTTGGATGTTACGAAAATCAGTCCTTATTGGGTATATTTAAGAAGGTACTACGATTAAGATTTTCTTTTCAAGTTTGTATAAAGGATAACCTTTTCTGAAATAAAGTGTGTAAAAAGTGTCCGAGTGTCTATATTTCCCTTAGAAGAATTATTAAGGAATCCAAGACAATAAAATTAAATTAATTATCTACTATAAAAATAAACTTTAAACAATTACTTATAGTTAACTACAACAACTTACCAGTAAGATAAAAAAAAATAGAGAACTAAAATAATTTATTCGCATGTTCTTTAGAGAAGTGCATTCCTGAAGAAACCAAATTCATTAATAATTATATTGCATATAACAATGCCTGCCTATCAAGAAGACTCACGTTACATCGCTCTGACCATAGGTCAATTAGGGTCATTTAAGCAGACATGGAAACGTACTAAAGTCGATCCGAAACATACTCGAAAGAATACAAATATATTAACCTCATTCACATGTAAAAACAAATAAAAACTAATGGAAGAATTAATAATAAAAGGATAAAATCCAAAACTCAATAACATTAACTATCAACACGGCCACAACGTGCTGACCGTGTTCGGAAATACAATTGGTAACATTCCAGATACATACTGATAAACCACATTCAGTTAAAAAATTCTTTATAATTGCTAACAGAATAGTCTAAAGCGCTCGGATATATAGAAATTTCGGACCGTTTTTACACATCTTTTGTCCAGGAACGAAATAATAAATTGAATAAAAACCAAGTACTTTCGCAGTCGTCATTAATGAAACTTATATAATAATAGAGGGATTGCCGTGGAGAGACCCCGATATATATATATATAAATTGTTAGGAGGATTTGATAATTATAATTAAGTAAATTCATTGATTCTGTAAGAAACCTCAACAGAATGCAGAAAGCACTGAACGGCCGTTTCGTCCTATATTTGGGACTCATCAGCAGTGCGCATCCACTACCGAGAATTGAAACCCTGACGTCATACCAACTGTTCCAATGGGCCTCGGTGACGAAGAGGTAGCAAATCAGACTCAATATAGCGCCGCTCGCTCACATATTCTGTTGAGGTTTCTTTCAGACTCAATGAATTAATTAATTATACATATATATATATATATATATATATATATATATATATATATATATATATATATATATATATATATATATATATATTAAGACATTTTATACGCTTATACGTTCTTTTTATATATACATTAATATTGATTTATATAAGTATATATATATATATATTTATATAAATATATATTTGTATATACATACATGCATATATATATATATATATATATATATATATATATATATATATATATATATACAGAAATATAGTCTTAAAGTGTGCTATATTTATGGGATAAAGTGCTCAATATCAGAGATAGAGCGTGTTTAAATATAAAAGTGGACATGGAGGTCAGCACTTAGAGGCGACAGTCTGTTTCATGCTAGTGCAATATATATATATATATATTAAAGTATTAAATCCGTCGGTATATAATCCAAGTGGATCCCATTAATATAAAATATTAAAACTGATCCACAAAAAGAGCTGAATGTACTTATTATTACAGGCCAAATAATTAGTACACATAAAATCCAAAATTAACTCATATGGGTGCAATATAAAATTAACTGGTATATAATCCACTACTCCCCATACGAGGTAATTTGGAATTTTATTTTGTACTAATTATACATATATATATATATATATATATAGGTGTGTGTGTGTGTGTGTTCATGATAATGAAGAAAATATTGATTCGGTGTTGTGAAAAAGTAACGATAAATTGAAATAAAATTGCAAAAACAAATAATAATGAAGTCTATCAAGCCAGAATGTTGTGACAAAAAGCAAGAATATTTAGATAGAGAAAAAACACTATCGACCTAAGTTGTGATAAAAAGTCAAAATAATAAAAAAAGAAGGATAGAATAAAAACAAGCCAATTCATGGTCTTCTGACGTAAATCTATTCTCACGTAGACCTGCGTTCTTACACCAAGTGCTTGCAAGACTGTTTATTAATGCGTCTTTGTGTAGCAATGCTTCGGGGTTTTTGAACCAGTCTGCAAATGGAGAGAGCATGCTATCTTGAATATCGTCAGCATCGTGACGCGAAATCCAACAAAACATTACTGGAATACAAATGTTTGTGAGAGAATTTACAAAAGGCCGCTGTGGACGAGATTAGTTTGGGGTGGGGTTGTAGGCTAGCGCAAGAAAGTTAAAATAATAATAAATAAATTAATAATAGAAACACCTATCAGTTAGAATCGCAAACACACGCCATATTTACGCTGTCACTAAATTCCTCAGGTCTTACTGGAACAAAATATGGAAAAGAATGACGATATAATTTATATTGATCTCTGCGTAAATTAATATCTCATTTAAAATCTGCATAATTTGGAATCGACCCAAATACAGTGAAATTAATGTTGCATAAGTAATACCGTTGAGATTGAGTTTAACATCAGTTCTTGTCACGTTGTGCGTCATTTATAGTTTCAAAAAGTCGATAACGTAGCAGAGAAGAGGAAAAAAATATTCGTGACTGCCAGTGATGGTTGAGAAAATTGCAAAGCGTCTGATCTGATTTTCTTTAGGGAAACCTTGTTTTAGGAAGAAGAAAAGATTGTAAAGTATTTGAAACATTTTGCTGAAGCTGATCTTCAATAAAATAAATTCAGAATAAAAACAATAGCAGAAATCACAATGTTCACCTAAAAAAGATGCAAGTCTTGCTACCAGATATTTACCAAAAATGTACAAATTCAACGAAGAAGATCCTGGTCCCGGAACCAAAAAGGCACACGTTCAACTAAGCGCATTCAGGACCCGGCACCAGAGACGTACAGGAATACGACAAAGGAACAATACAGATCATTGACAATGCACAGAGTTTTAGAATAGAAGGCACACTGCATTAGTGTCACTAATAGGGAATAAATCAAAGGTATTTTGTCGAATAATTCCAGAGAATGAAGCGCATATTTGAAACATCAAAAATCTATTTTATCGAAGGTAAATCTCCATTTGCCACATCGAAATTCTCCAAGGGCGTGTGCAAAGATTATTTTATGCTAATAACAAATACAAAAACCAGGCCTTATCACTCTGTATCACAGCAGTCCCTAAAAAAAGAAACAAAGACTATATATACAGAAGCTTATTTGTTATGTAACTGGTACGACATGCCGTCTATCGTCCAGTACGAGTTACTTGTAGATAAAACATTATTATAGTCCTGTATTTTTAATAATTGCTGCTTGGCCGCGGGCACATTATTCCAGAAATTGACAGCTTTAGTTTTGATAACGAGATTGAACATCCAATATGATGCAACAAAATCTGAATCAGCAAAATAAACCCAAGATAAATTCAAATCATTAGGATAGAATATCATAGCGCATTCCTTATACTCACCAACTTTTTCAATCTGGATAAGAATGATTGCTAAAAACATTCCCCAAATTTATAGACAAATCGTACAGATGCATGCTGGGAATTCTTCCTAACTAAGATAGACCAGTATCTGTCTATATTTCTGAGATGAGGTATTATGTACATTATTTACATTATTTACAACCTTCAAAAGCTTGACGACACTTCGGAGATATCTCTTCCGTGTAAGAGCCCCCCATAGAGGAGAACATGACTAAAGATTGTGTGTACACTATCCCGTGTAGCTGTGGAAAGAAACATAAAGGGAAGAGAGGCCACCCCCTTAAGGTAAGGCTTCAAGAACATCAGAAATCCGTAACACGAGGGGAAGTGGAAAAATCAGGTGTGGCTGATCACATATGGAGAGAGAAAGGAGATCACCGCCCTCTGTGGGATCAGGTTGAGATCATAGACAAAGGACACCATTGAAAAATTCGTAAACTTAAGGAATCAGCACATATGCTAGGCCACAGAAAACCTGAACCAATCAAGCATAGAAATGAATACAATATGGGAACCAGTAATAAGGAGTGCTAGAGAAAAGCGATAATAACAAAAAAATTGCAATATGAGCTCTGGTAAAAATATGTGTGATAACAGCAAAGATTGCAATATGAGCACTGGTAAAATATGGTTGCTGAAGACACAGATGTCCTCAAGGACATATGGCACAATGGATAAAGGCTTTAGTGAGTGTGAAGTCAATATCCGGCTAAGGCAGTGGAGAACTTTCAGAGCTGAAATTAACAGGTGATAACTGATAACTGACATTCATTAAAAACATGGCACGTGGAACTAGAACAGTCTATCCCAGTGAGCGAAATAAAGGGTTCAGTTCGACATTCCAACCACCTGAAGAAGGCCGGAGCGTACAACGTTGTAATAGATATGGCGACAAAGATGAGGACAATAATGTAAATAATGTAAGATAGACCACTCATCTCATCCGCCATATTTTTGTTTTGAAACCAGAACATTATAATCACTTGACTGTATCCCTTTTGTGGGTTAACACAATTCTTACTTTGTGAAACTTTCGCCTTATTACTGTTGCCTTGTTTAGGCTTGTGCGTATTTATGTATATATTATTTGCTTAGTATTATTTGGCCCTGTTTTTTATTTCCTTCTTTTGTTATTGTTTATTGGAAACTTTATTATAAATTATATTTTGGGGGGCATTTCTCCCAATTACGTGTAATAATGGCCAATTATTCTACACCATCACAAACACTCGTAGTATCAGGATGTTCATAAAAAGGAAAGCCCACATCTCTTGTGTTTCTTTTAATCAAAATACGAGGATTTTATTGGCGGAGTATGGAACAGACGAGATTACATGAGCTAAATGAAATGCCAATCGTGCTGAATGTAGTTGCTATCCATCCAAAAATATGTCTATGGTTGTCTTTCTTTTGAAATAAACTTTACTGGCTCGGATTGTGGAATCGGGGAGCCGAGTTTGAATTCCAGACAAATCTATTACATTCACCTATGTACTAACAATCTTGGGAAGGGAGTGAATCCTCTTCTCCCCCCACCGGCTATGGGGGAAGAAGACCAGGTTCTATAGTCTTGGATGGCACCTGGTCTACCGCAGAAAGGAATGGTAACCTAGTCCGGGAAAAAAAATCTGCATCGTCTGTCATGCATCGAAAGATACCTGATCGCCTAAGCGCGTATCATGTATGGCACATAACTGACTGACAACTATGACAAGGGCATGTTTCACACAATAGCAGTTCTTGGGAAGAGCCTTTCGGAGAGGAATACCTTTATTACCAATGGAATTCGTATTGATTGGAAGTCATTTAACCATATGGGCGGGACATGGCTGGTCTTGGCTGTATTGATCTATGCTGGTGGCCCTAAAGTATTGAAATCGTCAGAACATTTCCCATGGAACTTGCAGTAGAGTATCGATACATTGTTTCTGTTGCGAAAGGGCTTTTAGGCTTGAAAATAGTTTATCACTCACAAGGCTACGTATTCTGTGAAAGCAGGAACGTGGTGATTGTGTAGCTATAGTCTTAAAATGACAGCAATACTTCATTTTGGGTCTGATCTAACTCTTGCAAAGATAAATCATGACAGAAGGGTAGAGTATGTGCATGTGTTGAAGGATTCTAGAGTCCCAGATTCGCCTTCTTGACATGTCATTCCAGATTAAACGGCATGGTGTGTCCCAGAATGGTTATTGACATATCCGTTGCAGTAAATGGTAAGACCATCCTTCCATAGAAGGGATATTGACACACTTGATGACTGGTGTTAATAATGACATCACGTTGCTACGCGATCTCATAGCATTCTGGCAATATTTTGAATTCCGAGTTTCCATCTCTATACAAGTTGTGCATCTTGTCTGCTCTATAATTTTACTCATAGCTGAAAGAAGAGGAAATAACTTCCTCACTTTTCCAAGGGCATTCGTGCGATGTGAACGCATAACCTTGGCCGAAATTTGAATTCGGCTTGCAGATTCCATGTTCTGCCGAAAGCCATCACACCACCAGCACACACTGAGCAAAAATATTTTAACTAAATTATGTTTTATCTATTTTATTCTGTACTAGCAGCATGGCCCGGCGTTGCCCATGATTGATTCAAAAATCGTACGACTCATACAGCAATCGCTATCACTTGACTTAAAATATTTTTGCCCTTCCTTGCTTTTAAAGGAGTGCCCTTTGCCGTGCTGATGTTGCTACATGCCTTAATTCTTGCCTATCTCACACTGCGAATTTTTTCTAAGCTCTATACTAAACATTAAATCTGTTAGGAAAAAAGAACTAAACAAAATGAACACAAAACGATCAGCTTTAAAAAAGGACTCGTAACTGGAAAAACTAAATGAAAAAAGAATGTTAACAACAATACTTTTTCACATCCAACCCAGTTCTGTAGAATTAGAATCAACGTTGAGTTTAAGCAAGCGAATGAGCCAATTGGAGTAAAGTGCCATGCAGATTTAAATTTTTCCCACTTGTGACGAATGCAGCTATCGATATTTTTTGCATACTAGCATGCTAGGTAACATTCGTATCAGTCAGCTGTTGGCTCTCACACTGGCCAATAGAATCTTCCCACGTATTCGTGGCAGCCAGCCATAGGCTCTCACTCTGGCCAGTAGAAAATGGCCGCAAACTACATGAAAACTGCCGTAGAAGTATGAAAAAATCGATCATTTACACTATCGATGGGAGTTAGGAAATGCAAAGTCGGTCTTGGCCTTGATACTAACTTGGAGTATGTGCATGTAAATTTTGGTGCAAATCCGTCGAAAATTGCGGCCGTGCATTCGTTACACACACACACACACACACACACACACACACACACACACACACACATCCTGCCTTTTATAGATAGAGATTTTCGGGAAATATATTTTGAACAAGATAATAGAACCTTGTGCCGCCAGTTGTTAGAAAGTTTTATAGTGAGATGCAATGAAACAAAAATCTTGAAAACAATGTATTGTGATTCAATACACGACTAAAATTGAAGCTAAGGAACCATTTAGCTAAGCCGTTCTCTTCATATTTTACAGACGTTCACTAGTATTTATGATTCATTTAATTCTCCTGGCAATTTAGAAATCGCTTTTTGATCAATATCTTTTCATGTTAAAAGAATGTATGTGTGTAATATAACAATGAAATCTCTCGGAAGAAAAGGATTAGCAACAGAACGACAATGCCCAAGTTGATTTAAGACGATCTCTTAATAGACAAAGGCATCTGAGTGCCTCACATGAAAGGCTTGAACAAATCAGACTGCACTTCTAAGAGAAGTACGAGTAAAGGACATGGTTAATTAAACAGTTCATTTTGCGCAGTAACTAATTTTGTCAAAATGTTGATAAATATTTTATGTGTACAGATAATTAAAACAACTAAGGGAAATAATCACTCATAGATTTACTAACTTTAGTTGATTTACCTCCCTTCCCACTACAAGAGGAGGAGGAGGAAGAGGAGGTAGGTGAGGAGAAGAAGAAGAAGAAGAAGAAGAAGAAGAAGAAGAAGAAGAAGAAGAAGAAGAAGAAGAAGAAGAAGAATAAGGAGGAGGAGGAGGAAGAGGAGGAGGAGAAGGAGGAGAAGGAGGAGAATAAGAATAAGAATAAGAGTGGCCTTGTTATATAAGTCAGTATACAAGAAAAGGTCACAATCTCTCTCTCACTCTCTCTCTCTCTTTCTTTCTTCTTTCGTCTGCCCCTGGTTCAATTATTTTCTTATTTTTTCTAATTGTCTTTTGGGCAATGCGAAGGCAATGTTGGTTGTTTTTCTTGGATATCTCATTGAACTCATGTGCATGCGAAAAATATAAAAAAGTGTAAATATAAATAGATGGATACAAAATAAAATATATAATAAGAAATGAAACGCCAAACTCGGACAACTCTTTTTTCGTTTTTGTTCTTTTCTGATTCACTTGCAGGCTAACATTTAACATTTCTTTGTTTGCCGACCTATATTTAAATTTTTTTATTTCCTTTTTTATTTTTAGCGCTCTTGTACGACGGAGTCGAGAATGAGAGCCAGCGCCATGTTGTATCCGTAAGACGTGCAAACAGTTTAGATTGAAGATTACCTTAATCTTTTCAGAGGATGGGAAAAATGCTTTTGCAATGTATCTTTGAATATCAAAAACAAAACTATCAAAAAAATGTGGCGCATGAAGATATCAATAATTCCATTTGTTGTTGAGGGTCCCGAGTTTGATTGGAAAAGGTTTACACATAGAATGGATGCCTGGTAGCTCATGTCTTAAAAAATACAAAACAATTCTTCTCACAGGTACAGCCCAAAACTTACAAAGGGCTTTATCAATATAAAATGTGTGGGTTTAGGTTGTTTTATTCTTACTTTTATTACGCAAATGTCATGGTGCTATTTCTAACCTTCGGTCCCTGGTTGGGACCCGGAAGGAAAATAATTGGTTTAGATTGTTTTGTTTTACGGCATATCAACCTGAAAGGGTTATTTAATGCCGACAAGATTTTTATTGCTGGTAATATTATCTATCTATCTATCTATCTCTCTATCTATCTATCTATCTATCTATCTATGGGTTATTTAATGCCGACAAGTTTATTGCTGGATACATATTTTCTATCTATCTATCTATCTATCTATCTATCTATCTATCTATCTATCTATAATGCCGACAAGATTCTTATTGTTGGTAATATTTTTTCAAAAATGTATTGCTGGTAATATTTCTTTCATAATTGTACTGCTGGTAATAATGTATTTCTAGTAATAATTTTTTCTTCAAAAATGTATTGCTGGTAATAATTTTTCAAAAAAAGTATTGCTGGTATTAAAACCTATTTTTATACTTTCATATTGTTTAACTCCCCCATTTTTGGAGGGTGTTGGGTTAACTATTTGTTCATATCTGGGACCTTGAAAGTTGTCACCACCGCGGGTCAGGACCTGGGAACACCAGCAATTAAAATGGTGGTTCCACGCTCCTCAAAATGTCCTGGTCAAAGGAATTGCTGTCGGGTGTGGTTTGTCATCTTACCCAGGACGCGGATATAGTTTATCGTCTTACCAAGAAGAAAAGGGACGAAAAGGAAGAGACAACATAAACCTGAGGCCAGAAATGGTATCATAACATTTTCCACTACATAGATAAAGCCCTTAGTAACGTGTAGACTGTACTCGTGAGAACAATCTTTTTGTATTTCTTTAAGGCATGGGTTTCAAGGAATCCCTACAATGAGTCTACTGAAATCTTTTCCAACGAATCCGAGGGCTCCAACTACAAAAGGGTTTGTTGATGTTCCCACATGCCGCATTTGTGAGATTTCGATTTCAAGGTCCCTGTAATTTGATAGCTTTCTGAAGATCTTCAAAGATACATTGCAGTCTGAAGGGACTGCCATCTTAATATGGAGGCAATTTTGTTTGTTTGCGGTCTCTAATAAAAATGTCTGGACGGTTAGTTTGATTGTTCTGTCTGTGTGTATTGTGGAGTCCAATAAAATTGTTACAAGTCCTATCTCCGTAACCGGATGTGGCTGGTGTTCATACCAATTTCTTTCAGTTTCCTTCGCGTAGAATTTGCAGATTTTCCAGTGCAGATATTGGCCCACACTCTCGTGCCGGGTTTTATATTCCATGGGATTAATATTATTATTATTATTATTATTATTATTATTATTATTATTATTATTATATGCCTTTTCTTTGTGTAGTAGAAGTTAATCTAAAGATTCAAGCAGTAGAGTCTCAATTCAATCATTGTTTAAAGACCAATGAAATTTCATTGCTAAGAATTTAAAAAATTCATTTTTTTCATATTTCAGATCATTTTCGTGGTTTCTGGTGAATATAAATTACTTAATATCTGCATAATTTCAGATTTCACAGGTCATTATCAAAAAGTTATTGTTGATCATATATTGAATAATTCATATTAAAATCTTCACCGGAAATGGCCCGTGATAGAAAAATATAGTACTTGTTTTGTTTTTTAATCCAATTTTGCAAACCAACGACTTCTTGCTAAATATAATCTGTTCATGGTTTTCTTGTGTCTCTTGAGGTTTGTTTTTATTATAAAATTCACCAAATACAAGACTCGAGAGCCAATCAAGGCTACTCTTAAATTGCTTATGATGAATGTAATGTGCGATTTGAATGAGGGAGGATGGGGTATAAAATTAACGTTATAAGGTCAATAACGATTGACCTTTGATTTTAAGTGAAACATTAGCAAAAGATACCTGAATAGATCTTTCATCTTACATTTCTCACATTACAGAGGAAACGAGGATGATTCAACTCTGTGGGAGAAGCATGCAATTGTCCTAGCTATAAAGGTCTGAAATGGTAAGGAATGGGGCTAATTGGAAAATTCCCCATTGAAATAGCAATAGAGTTGTGATGGGAAAAAAGTTTATCTATTAAATTTTCTTCTTTTCATCCACTTTACCTCCACTCGCCGCTGATTTTCCTCCGCGATTAAGAGGATAACATATTATAAATTTCAACTCAGAATGTCCAGTATTAAGCAAACACTACACTCCGGTCAAAATTAGAAGTGTAACGGTATTACATAAAAATAAAGAGAGGATAAACTGCTGTCGTTGCTAAATCTCGTGCCATGATGCTGTTGGGCCCACGAGAGCCACCGGGTCCCATCCAGATCTTACTTTCTTGGCAGAGTATCAAAGCATTCACCAGTGCCAGATTAATCTTCTGGAGGTCCTGGCGGACGACATCCTTCCTGGATTTCCTTGATTTTCCGCTACCTCGTCGCCAGTTTGCCAGTCGAAATGGTAGATAACTCTAGTAGGTTGGTCTTGTGACCAAGTATATGGTTAAGAAATAACAAAACAAGAGGTTGCAGATAAATCGTGTATTGAACAGTAAATACAACAGAAATGTGTTACACAACTTGGGAGAGTCTGTCGGTTGACCAGCGTTCAGTCTATCACTGTTATATTTACACCCCCCACCACCACCACGAGGGTTATATGTGGCACAAGGACAAGTTCAACGTAGGTCATCCTAGTCCGTAGGCTTGGCCAAAAAATCCCCGTAAAACCCGCATAAACAGGTCCTGGTCTGTCTATCTCCCCGAACGAAACTCTGCCCTTCGGCACAGCCTCGTCCGGGTTCCTCTCTGCCTAAGGCAGAGAGTTCGACAGGAGCTGCGAACAGTCACAGCCTCGGAAGAGCAGTCTGTCACTGTTAATATTTAACAGCCCAACCCCACGAGGGACGTATGTGGCACAAGGCCGAGTTTACCGTGGGTTCTACGAGCCCGTAGGCTCAGCCAAAAATATTCCCTTAGAACCCGGACAGCGGGTTCAGGGTCTGTCTACCTCCCCGGACGAAATTTTGCCCTTCGGCAAAGCCTCGTCCGGGTTCCTCTCTGCCGAGGCAGAGAGTTTGACAGTATTGAACAATTTGGCACTGTTAATATTTAACAGCCCCCCACGAGGGTGTATGTGGCACAAGGCCGCTTTATTGCGGGTACACCGAACCCGTAGTCCCGGCTAAAAATATTCCCTTTGAACCCGCCTGCATGAGTTCAGGGGCTGTCTACCTCCCCGGACGAAACTTTGCCCTGCGGCAAAGCCTCGTCCGTGTTCCTCTCTGCCGAAGCAGAGAGTTTGACAGATGAACAGTTTTGCACTGTTCCCACGAGCCTTACTTTCCTACTACTTTATAGTAAGTGGAAGAGTCTACAATAGCCTCATTAGAGGGAAGACAGTTGATCATCAGGTCATCGCAGGACGTGATCGAGCTAGCGAACACAGCGATAAGTGATGCTGTGGAGTATCCTTGGCTAGCCGGTCTTCGTACGTAGCTCCTCATTAGACATAAAATCGGACCAGTGGATCAGCCTCGATAGTCTTGAAGTCGCGGAACTCAAAGCCATCGACGTGGGTAGCGAAGGTTTTGCTGGGAGTCCACATTTCTGCGCTGTATAGTAATACAGACAGGACACTGTGACGATGTTAACTCGTAGCTTGGTGAATCAGGAGATGTCCTGACACGTCCATAGTAGCCTCTAGCGTTTTCTCATGACACCCGGAGTCAGTCCACATCTTCTGTTGATTTCCTTAAGGATGTCTCCGATATTGGAAACTTTGCAACCCAAGAATACGTAAGAGGATAAACGTATAGATAAAATACACAATATTAATATATGACTACACCATATAAACCTGATAAATAAACAATGTTAATATTTTATGTCACTGGCGTCATAATATTCAAAATATACAGACCTGAGTAAATCAGATATTAATGTTGTTTTCATTAATCTCGTTGCAACACACGCACATACACACACATTCTCTCTCTCTCTCTAACTCTCTACAGAGACAATTGCTGCTAAATTATACGTAAAACAATTTCCTTCATGGAAACAAAAAATTGTCTAAATTAATTAAGAGTTAATGAGTCGTAAATTATGGCTTTTTAAAATAATTAACACCCATTAACATGCGCCATGTTGTTTGGTCCGACATCAGAAATTTTCTATTAGAACAATTATTAGAATATAAACCGATATCTCGCCTCTAGTGTGTAAATGTGAATATCATTAAAATATGCAATAAACCTCGGACGTTCTATGGTATAATTGAATTCGGCTATGCCTTAGAACACCCGCAAAATGAAATAGACTCTGAACGAGTTTGTCTGGGCAAGGAGTTAAAAATGCATAGATAGTTAACCCTACAAATCAGAGCTTCAAGGCCGACACCCGATGTCCGGAGGAGAGCGGAGTAAATAAATAAATCATTTGAAACTCTTGTGATCAAGTGACACTTGTCCGGAATCTGGGGAGTTCCGGCTGTAGCTTTATACAAACAGAGTCATAGTTAGAACCGTTAGTTTTTGATCGTTTTAGAGGGTGGCAGTCTGGTTGTGGATTTGTAGATTTGTAGAGTCAGACAGCCGCGCGTCATGAAGTAGAGAAAGACACTCTGTGTGGGAGGTGAGAGTCGGCAGTCAGAATGACAGGATAGAAAACAGGTGAGGTATGGATTCGGAGTTCTTGGTGGTCAAAAGAAAGATCTAGTCCATTAGTCTCTCGTGAGAGTAGAAAGAAATAACATCAATATAGACAAAGTGTCACTTACCTACTCACGATTGAGAAATCTGGGTGCCGAGTTCGAATTCTACTCGCGATCGTTGGGAAAGCCATGACTCCATCTCTTCTCCAGCTATGAGATTAATAGCAGGAAAGAATGGGTGCTATATCCTTAGTTAGTTACCAGTCTACTGCAGGAAGAAACAGCAATCTTCCGCATGGAAATGTTCTGTCTTCCTTTCTTTCTCGCTTTGGCGTTGTTTTGCCTATACACCAAACCTTTCCCTGGGGTAATTTGTTCATTCAGTGAAAACGTGACGATGAGTTCCGGTTGTATATTTAAACGAAATTGGACGATTATATTCCATCAATTTCTAAGTCTGCTAGTAGCAATGTCTGCCTGCTATGTCATGCTAGGCAGAAGTTATCTTGCAGATGTATGAATCCCCCATTAATCAGTGCATCGAATTTTGCTGCCATATCTGATTTGGTGCATCTGCTATATATCTAGTGAGTCTTTAAAACTTTAAATCGTTATTGGTTCTTACCTGGCATTTCGGCTTCAGTCTCTTCCCCACTGCCGTAGCGTAGCTTCGCTGTGCCTTTTCCATACAAAAAAGCCACGGTAATTATTCTGATAAGCTCTCCTCTTTGGTACTGCGACTTCCCGAATTTATGTTATTTATAGTATTAGATTGGCATGCATATTCCACCATTTTATTTGTGAAATTGATAGATATAACCGTAAGTTCTATGTTAATAGTTTCTTCTCCTTCGCCCCCCCCCCCGTAAGTTGAAATCACTTTTGGTTTTATATTTTAGTGTCATCTACGATCTTTAAACTTTATATGCAATGTCAATCGTCATCTTCTGTCAACTTATATCATATCCGTTTATTGTCCATTCGTTTTCTTTCATCCTCAATAAACCAAACCAAACAACTAGAACGGTAGGAGCTACCGTTCTAGTTGTTTGGTTTGGTTTATTTTGTTTTACGGCATATTAATCTCAATGGGTTTTTTAATGCCGACAAGATTTTTAGGATAGTTCCGTATGAATAGAATATTTATTCTTTGGTTTAGATTGGTTTGGTTTATTTTGTTTTACGGCATATCAACCTCAATTGGTTATTTAATGCCAACAACATTTTTTATTGCTTGTAATATTTGTTTTGTAAAAAATATCTGTTTCTGGTAATATATTTCCTTTAAAATACAATAATGGTAATAATATTTTTCAAAAAAGCATTGCTGGTAATAGTTAACCATTTGCCCATAGCTGGGACCCTAACAGGTGCTACCACCCTGTGTCAGGGTGGACCTGGGAACACCAGCAATTAAGAGGTCGTTCCATGCTCCTCAAAACCTCCTGATCAGAGGCCTTGCTGCTGGACATAGTTTAACGTCTTACCCAGGACGCGGATGTTGTTTAACGTCTTACACAGAACGAATTGTACTTGTTGATAAATATTAAAAAAAAATAACCCGTAACATGACGAAGCGTAATATGTAAATGAAATAGGTTTTAAGGATAAATAGATTATAGGTTTTCTGCAGGGGTCGGTAACCTACGACGACACGCGTGATACACGTGGCGCACTTAGCAATTTCCAATGGCACGCAGCCGCAAATGACATCACGAAGTCAGAACCAATAACTACTACAACACGAAGATATTAACTGTTTCAATTTTAATATATGCTAAAGTATACAGGGTGCGGCTGATATTTGAGGACAGATTTTATGGATTAGTAAAAAGACTTGCTGAACAAATGAATATAATTATATTTGATTACAAACAAGTAAACACGAAGTTTAGCTCACTATTATTTAATTTTATTCAATAAAACCACCACTAGCATCAATAACTGCCTCTACAGAACGTCGAAATCGTCTGCAAGCTCTGATTAATTAGTCCTTATTTATGTCTGACATTACTCGAACTATTGCAGCTTTAAGAGACTCTTTGGTGTTATGAGGCTGTTTGTTAACCTCCTTCTCAACAACGCTCCACACATAATAGTCTAGTGAATTGAGATCTGGAGAGTTAGGAGGCCAAATGTTGGGTGTGATGTGGTCGTACAAATGGTCAGCCATCCATTCTTGCAACTTTGAGGAAACGTGCAATATCCAAATCGCTCTGATCAGCCTTTAATGCCACAATCACAGCATGTCTTTTCATTTCATTTGTTATCATAGGGTTTGCCATTCTTGATTTCAGAAAAATAAAAGCATTAGAAGTTAGTGGGAAGCAGTATTAATCTTAAATCTCTATGTCCTCAATGTCCGCACATTGAATGATTTTAAAACCCTAAATCGGCACATCGTTAGTAAATGTTGCCGACCCCTGGTATTATGTCAGTTCTCCGATTTTATGGAACCTAAAATATATATTTCACACTTCCTGTAATCCCTGATAGATAGATAGTAGGTTAACGCAAAATTATCTGGCGATATTTTGAAAAAAATTCTTGAATCATTATTCCGTAATTTTACTATTTTCATTGGCTTTCTATAATTTGTATCTACCTTTCAGCTAAAGTTTGTATTCCACAATATGAGAGTATTCTTTAATTTTCAGCATTGAATGACGAAGTTTCTTATCATCATATAAATTCAGAAAAAGAAACAAAATTTTAAAATATTTTAAAAATAATTTTTATTTACAACATTGTAAGTAGCCATCAAAGCCAATAGCGTAGCCGTTATCGGCACAAAAAAGTTAGAGTTCCAACCAAGTCTGATGCGTTAAGCTTTGAACTAATGACCTGGGGAAAGGTACGAATCTATTTCTTCTCACCCCACCAGCTATGAGTTAAACCTCAAGGCAGATATTTGGCAACTGTTGTAGTCTGAATTCAAAATCGTGAAGGCAACGAGAAGCCCCTGCATTATCTTTCCAAAGCTGGCATGGTAATTCACAAAGTACGCTACAATGAAACTGCTGAGCAACCTTGAAATATTTGGGAAAGATATTAGAATAATCAAGAACCTATACTGGTAGCAAACAGAAAACATGCGCATAGAGAATGAGCTCAGCGAATATACAAAAATAGAAAGAGGTGTAAGGCAAGGATGTGACGTCTCACCAGACTTATTCAACCTAAACAGCGAGGCAATCCTGAGAGAAATGGAAATCCTGTCAGGATTCAGTATTAATAACATAGGATACGCAGATGACACAGTACTGATAGCAGACACGGAAAAGAAATTACAGAACCTCCTACAGAAGTTAGAGAAGGAGAACGAGAAGAATGGACTAAACATAACCCACAAGACAGAATGCATGGTCATCAGTAAAAGGATGACCCTGAAATGCGATTTACAGGTTAGGGACACTAAAATGATGCAGGTGCGGAAGTTTAAATATCTGGGAAGTGGGTTTTTTTTTTTTTTTTTTTTTTACAGAGGACGGTAAGTGCGACACTGAGATCCGAAGACGTATTGGGATGGCCAACGACGCATTCCAAAAGCTGGTCAGGGTATAGCGAGACAGGAGGATTTCTTTGGAAACAAAGCAAAGAGTACGGATCTGCTATGTGACATCTGTCCTCCTTTACGGCAGCGAATGTAAGACAGTTTCCTCAAAGATGATGAAGAGACTCGAGCAATGGAGGTATGGTTCTATAGAAGGATGCTAAGGTTATCATGGACCGAGCG
This sequence comes from Acanthosepion esculentum, assembly GCA_964036315.1. Taxonomy (NCBI): domain Eukaryota; kingdom Metazoa; phylum Mollusca; class Cephalopoda; order Sepiida; family Sepiidae; genus Acanthosepion; species Acanthosepion esculentum. Next base: position 108,905,071 of record OZ038488.1, read on the forward strand.
TGTGAGCAACGGTGAGGTTTTGTAGAGGATACAAACTTATACTTAACATCTGGAAGATACAGATGGAATTTACGGACACGTAATGAGAAAGGAGGACGTGGAGAATCTGATACTCACAAGTCGAATACAGGGAAAGAGATACAAAGGAAAGCAATGCATGGCACACCTGGTGTGCTTAAGCAAGTGGATGACAGTATGTAGTCTGGAGCAACTAGCAAAGAGACAAAACTTATTGAGAGCTACAAGGGATAGGAGAAAGGGGAGAGCCATCATCGCATCTATATCCTGAAGAAAGACGGCACATAAAAATAAAATGAAAGAAAACACTCCGCGGTCTCCAGACCCCATACCACTAGACATTTTTATGGGGTGACTTAAAAGGCAAGGTTTAAGGTCTTCTATATATTTACAGCTAGGACAAATCATGACATGTTCAGAGTTATGAGAAAGGAGGGCCTGGAGAATCTGATACACACAGGTCGACTAGAGGGGAAGAGAGACAAGGGTAAGCAACGCATGACATAGCTGGTGGGCTTAAGCAAGAAGATGACAGAACGTGGTCTGTGGGTGGTGGCAAACGGACGAAACTTATTGTGATCTACAAGGGATAGGAAAAAGTGGAGAGCCATGATCGCCTATGTTGTAAAGAGACACAGCACATAAAAAAGAAAAGAAAAAAGAAACCGTAGAAAGCCGTGATCGCTTATGTCTGGAAGGGACATCGCATTAAAAGTATGTTAACAGAATTGCAAAAAAGACAATATTTTTTTAAAAATATTTTACAGTTGTATATTTTTCCTGTTGCAGTATTTAAATATTTTAAATAAATTAAATATAAGTCTGCAATTAAATAAAAATTTACTAAATATATTTTTTCACGATATAAAACATTTTCGTGAAACTATCAAACAGTTTTTAATTCTTTAAAAATATATAATTTAAATGGCATAAAGGTTTTTCACGATCGAGTCATATTTTACTGAGATTTCCTACAGCATATAATTACTTTAAAGAATATATTTCGAGATATGTTTATACATGGAAATCTTTTAATTAACCAATCCTGTATTCGACACAATAAATACAAAAAATTCCTTTTCAATATTTAGTGGAATTATTTTTAAGTGCGAGTGTGACAGACGTTCAAATTTTATCTATCGACATTTTAATTTTTTCCAACTGAAAATTAATTTCAAACAAATCTCCATTTCTATTCATTACGCTAAAATAAACTTTCTATCAAAATATTTTTCGATGATTAATCTTTCTAATGATATAATGGGGATGGTACTATTAGCAGTTTCCTTATAAGGAAACAGTCAGCATTGATTGACTCTGCTTATTATATTAGGCTTTCCTTCACAATTTTGATCATTGGGATGAGATCAAAGTGTGGTCTCTGTTCTCTACAACTCCAACGGTTATGGTAATATAAATTGCTTACTTTTTTGGAAACATTTGGCTTTCACTGACCGAGAGGCAGCAAGGTTACTCGCATTAAGCTTTTCTTCGTCATTGTGCCGGGATGAAAGTGTAGCATCTGCTCTCCTCATCTCTACCGATAATAATGATATTAGGCTCTTTCTATATCTAATCGTTATATCACTTTCCAGTATTGACGGGGGATGCTTTTCCTAACCTGTTTCTGAAGTAGTGTGGAACACCAAAATCTTGATTATGACATTATTGTTGCTTTAAGCTACCTCCGATATCCATTGTAGCTGTTGTTGAAAATCCTCATTAGATATGCTTTCTGTTATTTGGTACAATTCTTCGTGATTCTGTAGCGCCAGTTCACGAATTTTGAAGTAGAATATCCTTCTCTAAGAGTTAATGCCTTCACTCACTTAAAATCATTTTTAACCATTGATCTGTGAAAGCGATTGTATACAGATGACAGTTTATATATTTCTAAACAAGTTTGCCTCCACGTATGATATCCATGTGAAAGTTTTGATCTGGCGAAGATATTAAAGATCATGCCAAGATTTTACGTTAATCTTTTGATCTTGTCTTTTTGTTTTGTTAAGGTTAATGTGGCCGAGTGGTTAGAACGTTCGCATTCTGACCATGAATGAGACCCGGGTTCGAATCACACCATGGTCGATTTACTAGAAAAGAGACTTTCTGGTGTTATCCGACTGGAGGGGTCGATCCCAGCGTGCTTGAAAATATCAATATCAAGCCCTGTGAGTGGAATTGAGTAGACTGAACCGAGGGTTTGACCGTGCTGGCCTTGTTCAAATTGCTGAACACGCTAGATAACACGCTCTCTCCCAGAAACTGTAACTAAGGCTTGTTGTGGTATAATCCACAGGTGGGCTCTGTGGGTGTTGAATAAACACAAATGCGCCTGAGCGAGCGTCTGCAATAGGGATTGGCTAGCCGCCATAGTAGATGGGTCTCCTCAAATTCAAGTGGCCAGCTACATACTAATGTCTTGATGTTGGGCGAAATTACGCGAGCGCAACCAACTCTATATTCAATTTCCTTATCTCTTATACCAAATTTATTATGAATATTTATACATCGAGGTATTTGAAGTTTTTAGGATTTACTAATTCCACATCCTGTATTTCTCTGATGGATTCTGGGTATGTGACGTCACTGGTTTCATTGCAATTCGAAATCATAATTGAGAGGGCATTTACATGTAATCTTAATGGATGTCATTCAGAATGCATAAAAAGGTGGGAAGATTTAACGAGAGTGATGTCGAGAGATGAATAAGATTATAAGGGCAAATAATGCATTTAAGTAGTTTTGCTGGTAAACTTGAAATTGCATTTTTTTATAGACATTTATCTCCATAAAAATGGTGTTATTAGATAAGAGCAAATTAAAGCCAAAATAATTTTGATATGTTAATGTGATCGAACCCTCTATAGTAAGATATGAAATAAATACTGTTAAAATATTTTCTTTTCCAGGAGAAAAAAGATGTGTTGAAATCAAGAAAATAATATGGGGAGGGAGATCAGACAGAGAGAGGGAGAGAGAGAGAGGGAGAGAGGGAGAGGGAGAGATAGAAATAGGGACAGATAGAGAGAGGAAGGGGAGAGGGAGAAGGGGTAGATAGAGAAGGAGAGAGAGAGGGGGAGAGAGAGGGGAGACAAAGGGAGAGAGGGAGAGAGATGGAGAGAGAGGGAGAGAGGGAAAGAAAGGGAGAGACAGAGGGGAAGAGAAAGAGGGGAGAGAGAGGGAGAGAAAGAGAGAGGGAGAGAAAGAGAGAGAGAGAGAGTGAAGGGTGTGAGAGAGAGAGAGAGAAGGGGGCCTTTAGAGTGATCGTTAAATCGCTCCTGAGATATAGTGAAAGAAATGAAGAAGAGGAAAGAAAAGGTTTTATATTGAAATAGAGTAAGACAGATAAGAGAGTATTAAACTATATGAAATGGTGGCAATAATAAGATAGCCATTACCACACTGTTATCGGAACTAGTATACGCACCCCTATCAACACTAGTGCCCACATGGCTTTCAGCAAAAGAATCCACATTGTTATCTGTTGCGTTTCGTGTCGTCTCAGACTTCAATTCTGCTGACCCCCAACGTTACAACGACGACGTACAATCTTTTTTTTAAAATTCCAATTTATTTTATGACGAAAAGTAGTCGTAGCATTGATCTTATGACGAAACGATGGCTAAAATCTCTTCGTCCCATGTTAGTTTGACTCATTAAGGAATTTGTATACGGGAGGCATCTTGGCCCTTCTAATGCTCGCAGTCGTCTCTTTCTTTTTGTACCATTTTGGTCTTATATCGAAGCTTAAAGGCAATCCATGACTGTCAGAATTCCACGTCCTAGGAGTTCAAAACAGCCACACCCATTTCGGGTCATCAGAGTTCATACCAGTCGTTTACCATTCTGGATCAGCCGACGCATTCTATAACATGTCCGTAGTAGTATCCACCTTTTTATTCGAAGTCGGATTCATATTGAGATATCATAGTTTTAGCTTGTTCATATATATATATATATATATATATATATATATATATATATATATATATATATATTTCTCAGGATTCAGCTCTTTAGTAGCACATACAGATATGAATACCACCGGAAATAAAGATTATATATTCGGTTATATTGTGAGAGAAAACGTCTTAGAAGAAAGAACAGACGAGTGTTTATGACTCTCCAAGGCTTAATCTTTATTCTTTGAGATTTCCTTTTTTAGATACACTTGTAGTTTGGATGAACATTTGCCATGGAAATAGCAATAAATTAGGAGGAAAATGAAAACTGTGGGAAGGAGTTGAAGGCAAGGAAAAAACACTCAGCAGGTCGCAGAGACGCTTTTGAACTCTTTCAAATCTGGAAGATGAGGATTGAGTAACTGCTGGGAATATATAAAGTAAATACACTATTTGGGCGCTGATATTACTCACTAAAGACAGAGCATGGCAGAAGAAGTCAGATATTTTCTGGAGATGTACGAGGAACCTCCCATTTGAGTTCTAGAGTGAGCTTGTGTTCTACTAAACGTTACAAACAATTGATCTTAGATAGATAGATAGATAGATATGAGGAACCTACCATTCATGTTCTGGAGTGAGCGCTTGTATTCTACTAGACGTTACAAGCAATTGGTGGTAGATAGATAGATAGATAGATAGATAGATAGATATCTACGAGGAACTTTCCATTTGTGTTGTAGAGTGAGCTTGTGTTCTACTAGACTTTACAGGCAATTGATCGTAGATATATATATATATATATATATATATATATATGTATAGATATATATATATATATAGAGAGAGAGATAGATAGATATGTACGAGGAACCTACCATTCGTATTCTTGCGTTAGCTTCTGTTCCATTAGACTTACAGGCAATTGATCGTATATATATATATATATATATATATATATATATATATATATAGATAGATAGATAGATAGATAGATAGATATATAGATAGATAGATAGATAAAAAAAGAGATAGATATGTACGAGGAACCTACCATTCGTGTTCTGGAGTGAGCTTGTGTTACATTAGACGTTACAGGCAATTGATCGTAGATAGATAGATAGATAGATAGATAGGAACCCACTGATAGACATATATAGATAGGAACCAAAGAGGGTGAAAGAAAGTTCTAGAAAATATAATTTAAAACAAATTATATGTGAGTAAAAGATAGGAGAGAAAGAAGTAAAACCAGAGAGAGAGAGAGAGAGAGAGAGAGAGAGAGAGAGAGAGAGAGAGAGAGAGAGAAAGAGAGATCACGCGCGAGGATCTGAATGTTATCGCCGATGCACGTTTGGCATCAGGGTTTGGAAGATGCTTTAGGATCTTTGCTTTTCAGAAGCAGCAGACATTATTTTAACGTCGTAAGTGAATGCAAGGATTTCTGCAAATGAAAGTGGTTTGACGGAAATTACCAGAGTTGGATGACGGAAATTACTGAAAGGAAATGATTACAGACAAATAATCAAGATTAGCGAGCGGTGTCCTGCACCCGCGTGCCACTACGTTAGCTGCTTTCATCCTGGTGTATGTTTCAATCGAGAAAAAATATCATCTATCTATTTACACTATTTACATTGTTCGGACTGTCGTCCTCATCTTCGTTGCCACATTCACGTCGTTTCGGTCGTTGTACGCTCCGGTCTACTCCAGGTGATTGGAATTTTAAACTGAACACTTTATTTAATTTCACGGTGTAGACTATTCTAGTTCCCCATGCCATGTCTCTTCCAGATGTCTGAGTATAAGTTATCTCCCTTTTAATTCAACTCTCCAAGTTTTTGTTCACCTCTGCTGTCGCCAGGTATTGAACTCACAACTCTTTGGGTTAAGCCACTGGATCCAACAACTATGTCCTTGTGGACATCAATGTATAGAATTTTGGGACTTAGAAGCCTATTGTCTTTTTGATACTCAACATATTGAGATAGTCTGCCAAAATCTTTGTGCTTTCTTCGCTTGATCAATCCGTTGGAAGTTATCCATAATCTTTAGGTCGACTGGCAAATTTGAGCAAAGTACATTCGACAAATGTTCACCGAAGTTCAGGAAATCTAGTGTAAATGTTCTGTCAGTAGAAATATTCTCGTGGTTTTTGGCTGTCAGGCGCGTTTCGCGACCAATCGAATGTCGGTACCTGATGAGTATTTGGCGTGGCCAGTCCTTAGTAAAAGGCCGGAAAACTGAGGAATAATTCGTGAATGAGTTCATGAAAACCACTTACGTATTTTCTTGCACATAAAACGAAAAATCTTGAAAGCCAATTAAAGGCATACACGGGAGTTCGAGTGCACTTTAAAAAAATTATATCTTTATTTGTATTTGCGATAGAAATAATCTGTAAAAAATGTTATAAAGTTTAATGTACCTAGTTTTAAGTATAGCTAAAATAACTAATGTGATTTCAGGCATTACTGTAAATCAGTTGGCAAATGTTTCGTGTGCACTTTAAAAAATGTATATCTTTATTTGTATTTGCGATAGAAATAATCTGTAAAAAATGTTATAAAGTTTAATGTACCTAGTTTTAAGTATAGCTAAAATAACTAATGTGATTTCAGGCATTACTGTAAATCAGTTGGCAAATGTTTCGTGTGCACTTTAAAAAAATTATAACTTTATTTGTATTTGCGATAGAAATAATTTGTAAAAAGGATTAGAAAGAAGTAAATCTATAATTTTTAAGTTTCCACATGTCCTCCATCATTAGCAATGCAAAGGGTAATACGATTTTGCAGTTCACAGAATACATTCGCCAACTGATTTACAGTAATACCTGAAATCACATTAGTTATTTTAGCTATACTTAAAACTAGGTACATTAAACTTTATAACATTTTTTACAGTTTATTTCTATCGCAAATACAAATAAAGATATAAATTTTTTAAAGTGCACACGGACTTTATGGACACCCTGTGTTATCCATTTTCAGAATGTTTTTTACTCAGCGTTATAAATCTCTTATTTGAAAGAGCAAGACCCCCGTATGCACACTGCCCAATAGATAATAGAACACAAAGTAAGCAGGTATTGAAAACAATTCTTTATAAAAAAATATTTGATATATTTGTTCATTGGAAATCGGCGTAATTGAATGTCTCTCGTCTGAAAGACAGGAAATTCACCGAAATTGATTAAAAAAGTTAATAAAGGGAATACCTAAGATCTGCCATATTTTGATAACATTAATGTTACAACAAAACATCTTGTACCGAAAATTCGAAAATAAGTTTTGAAACGGAAATTAGGAGAAGAAACACGCAGTGTCTGAACTTCCGGTTCGTTTCTTTTTCTTTAATATCGTGAAAAATTAAATATTTTAGTGAAATATACGTACGACCTCGAGATTTTAATAGTTAATATGGTCGAACTTAAAAACCAATACATAAGGTTGGCTCTACTAAGGCGGCGTATTATACACAAGGATGTAATTTATTCCTTGATTTTAGCTTCATAAACACAAAGTCGTATTATAGTCAAGTCATGTTCTATATAAAGAAATAAGGTAATATTAATTAAGGTCTATCATCTATTATTTATTGGCCTAATTGTTTCCTTTGTTTAAGAATTAATCTGAACCTTTTTCTATGTCTTCTGCTATTCTCTTGTTTAACTTACGGGTGATTTGTCCTTGAGTGAATTTAAAGAAATATGTGAATGTCCATGAAAAGAAAGGAGGAAGAGCAAAAATTCCCCAAGTTGCAGAAAATGCTTTAATTTCCCGGCCTTCCCAGGAAATGGTCAGATTATTCTAATACATGAAAGCAACCCAACGAAGCATACGTCATTTGTGACTGTTTCAACCTGAAATATTTTGTATATTGGAGACTGATTTGCTTTTAGACATGATTGAATCAAAAAGACAAAAAAAAAAAAAAAATGAAGAATTTAAACATACGATATTTGAAAAAATGCAAGAAACAGAACAGCGGCTCTTTGAAAAATGAACTTGGCTTCTGGCATATGGAAGAAAAACAAAACAAAGAAAGGTGAAAAACGATTGCAATGAAGAATGGACTTATAAATCTTGAAATTCGCAATTGGGGCATTCAAAAATGAAGGCATTCAAAAATGAAAGCATTCAAAAATGAAGGCATCCAAAAATGAAGGCATTCAAAAATGAAGGCATTCAAAAATGAAAGCATTAAAAAATGAAGGCATTAAAAAATGAAAGCATTAAAAATGAAGGCATTCAAAAATGCAAAATTCTTTAACTCATTCACAAACATTCCTTCTCACTCTCGCTCCAACACACAGACATGCTCTGTCTATCGTTCTCTCTTTGTCCCTCTACCCCTCACTGCTATTCTTAATGTGCGGGTGGTGCAACGGATAGACGAAATCGGTGGGTGGTGTTCAATTTCCGGTTTAAATCTTTGCATGTACTTTCACACAAATAACCTTTGATAAAGTATGAATCCATCTCCTCACCCCACCAACTGTGGATTAAATAACACGACAGAATATAATCTCTAGTTGGTTACCAAAGGAGAAGGGAAACTCTAATGTCCAAACTGTATGTAACCCTGGTGAGGCACATACATGATTTGCATCTGCTCAATAAAGTTGCGGTTTCATCTGTAAGTGTTGAAGAAGCACAAAATGTACACCCATTTACATTATTCGGACTATTGTCCTCATCTTTGTCTCCATGTTTATTACAACGTTTCGGCCGCTGTACGCTCCGGCCTTCTTCAGGTGGTTGGAATGTCGAACTGAACCTTTTATTTCGCTCACTGGGGTAGACTCTTCTAGTTCTACGTGCCATGTCTAATGGATGTCAGTTATCTCCTGTTAATTCGCCTCTGAAAGTTCTCCACTGCCTTAACCAGGTATTGAACTCACACTCTTTGGATTACCAGGTAATATGCATATATTTGATGTGAAAAATAATTTTATAAAATTTAAGTAATTCTATTACATTTACTTGTTTTAAAAAGAAATATAGTCTATTAATAATAAAGAGTGGAAATCTTTTAAAATTGTAGTTAAATAAAACGTATTCTAACCTAAACCTTCCCAAAAACATCTTTAAGTATACAAATAGAAAAAATACCGAAATAATTTTTTGCCGTTAACAATAAAATTTGAAAAAACAAACCACAGACGTCATGCAATTAACGGATGTCAGAATTCGTTGAAAAACACACCACTACCCTCCCTAAACTTAACCTTAAAGTTAATAAAAATGAACACGCTACCCCCCTTGACTGAATGACTGGATTTCTCTGTATCCTTGGAAACAGTGAATTATGAATTTTTCTGTGCGTTTAAAACTCAGTAAATTTAAAAAATAAGTTACCCCAGTATTCGCTTGAAGATGAAATGGAACTAACTTTTTAAAATTACAAAATTAAATTTGAATTTTTTAGCTTCCATGTTTGAAACATGGTTATTACTTTGTAGCGAAAAAAAAACTTATTTGAAATCAGTTAATTTATAATATTTATGCTCTGTAAATTTACATTGAGCACTGTTTTGTAAAAATAAAAATAAAAATATCTATAAGAACACCGGATTATATATCTTACTGTTCTTCCTTTTATATATATATATATATATATATATATATATATATATATATATATATATATATATATATATATAGTGGCTGTCAACTCATAAAGCGAGTATGACTATCACTGACATGTCACCCACAACACTGCATTAATCGGTTGTGTAAACGACAGTGTCTCATATAAGCAGTCATCGATCTGCATTTCTTGTCACATATGTGGCATATCAAATCATCTCCGGGGGGTAGAAGTTGACTTTGATCATCATCACTTCCAATGTGCCTTTTCATATGCCCCGTCAGGTCTGATCTGGAGTTGCACACCCTAGGGCATGTCGGACAGAGAAAGCATGACAATATTAAATCGTCATATACAATAGATTGTTGGTGTTGGTGTGATTTCTGGTGACTGAGCAGACTTTCCCTGGACAGATATATACGATTGTATTGGACACATGGCCAGGTTGGCACCTCATGGCAATTCAGGGGTTAGGGTTAGGGTTAACCTCTCTCTTCAGTTCTGCATATTTTTGTGATGCCTCATACTGTTTAAGTATATACATATATACATACACATGAAATTCTTTGAGGTATTTTCTTTATATTCTTTGATGTAAATTTAATTTTAAGCATTACAACTTCAACGATAATATTTTGTTTCTTTTATGAAAAGTGCTACAAACTCCAGACGCCATCAACATGATTTTGAAATTACATAAAAGTTGTCAAACTCATTTTCTGATTTAAACGATGTACATACATCATGCTCTGAACTAAAACCAAAAAAAAAAAATCCGTCATAGACTTTGAATACCTGAGCGAGATTCTGGTCACGTTCCTTCGACAAAAATAAATATGTAATTAAGTAAACAAAATGAAATAAATAAATGAATAAAAAAAGAATGATCGCGCGTGGTTTTACTTTTGTTTTCAAAACTTTTGTCTCTAACTTTATTTTGATTAAATTAAAACAGTTGTTTGTGTAGCCCGTGATGTTACTTGTAGGATCGCTTAAAGAAAATCTGTATTATTACGCAGTAAAATCTGAACGAGTATATACGAAATAGGAGAGTTTTACTTATACATACAGTATGTGAAGAAGATATATTAAATACAATATTTATGATTTAAAATGCAGATTATTTAATATTTTTCAAATAAAATATTTGCTTGAAATCACGCTTAATTTAAAACAATACGTTGTCCTTACTAAAAAAAATTCTAATCTTTCCTCTTTAGTACCTCGATTTTACGAATTTAAGCGAAGTACTAGTTTTCATCACTTAGCTCTTGAAATTGTTAGATGTAACCGTAAGTTCTATGCTAACAGTTTCTTCTCTCGTACTTCCACCTGTGAAACCCTCTTCCGGCTTCCTGCTTTCCTGACATTGATCTCCCAAAATTAAACAATACGTTGTCCTTACTAAAAAAATATGTAAGCTTTCCTATTTGGTAATTCCACTTTACAAATTTAAGCGCAGTACTAGATTGGCAGCTAGGTCTCAGCATGGTACAGCTGAAATTGCTAGATGTAACCGTAAGTTCTATGCTGACAGTTTCTTCTCTCGTACTGCCACCTGTGAAACTCTCTACCGGTTTCTCACTTACCTTTCAACTTTGACATTGATCTCCCAAAATTTAAATGCAATCGTTATCTTCCTTCTTCTTAATTCCTGTTTTTTTATTGTTCGTTCGCCTTAATATTTTTCTCATATTTTTGAAACTCAGCAACCCCTGTGCGTCCTAATGTCTTAATTGCCTTGCTTGGGGTGAAATGATTATTATAACCTTCAGCATCCATAATTCTGTCACTGAAATTCAGGTGAGACAATCCCAGACACGGATGTTTTCATCACTGTGAATACGAAGATTCCTTTTCTGTTGAAATTAGTTGGATTCTATCAAACCTTAAGGGTGCTTCGGAAGTAATGATGACACTAGAAAAACAAGTAATACAGTAAACAAAGCAAATATATATATATATATATATATATATATATATATATATATATATATATATATATATATGGTGTATCAAAAATGCTCTTACAAACTTTGGAGTCGGATTGATCACGCCAAACCAAGCAGAAGAGTGCATATAAACATATATCCGAAAATCCTTCAATTTTGAATTATTAAGTTTAATGTTTACAAACAGCAGCAAAGTTTGGATGAATCGGATGTCTTCGGTCTGGAAATGCAATCTGATATAGCCGTGCAGCCACACGCCCATTACCATTCGCTCGACCGTATATAAAAATCATATCTGCCTGCTCATGATATCAATATCCTACCATTGTTAAACGGCAGACATCTCAAGTAACTCACTACTACACCGGTTAAACTTTTAAAACAATCTAGCAAAAAATGTACAAAAATGACAAATGTAATCTAGTCTACATGGCAACACAGCGATATCTACCATAAACTTTCTTTAAATTTAATAACACAAAATTCGATATATTCTTGTTTTGGTAAGGAACCCACCGCCAAAGTTTATAAATGTATTTTTCGTACACCATATATATATATATATATATATATATATATATATATATATATATAAACAACTGAAACGTTGCAAATTAAAAAAAATTGATTGTTTTTTTGTGAAAGTATTTATTTATATTTATATATATATATATATTTGATATTTCAGATCGACCACGATCTTTCATCAGAAATGACTGTTTTCAGAAGTTTGTTTACCAAATATATATATATTTGTTTACCATATATATATATATATATATATATATATTTACCAAATATATATATATATATATATATATATATATATATATATATATATATATATATATATATATATATATATATATATTTGATATTTCAGATCGACACCGATCTTTCATCAGAAATGACTGTTTTCAGAAGTTTGTTTACCAAATATATATATATATATTTGTTTACCATATATATATATATTGATGTTAGGTTAGAGTAAAGGTATAAATACCGACTTCACATTCTATCCTACCCTGGGAATGAAGGAATCTATATATTTCCTATTTTCAAGCTATGGGCGTGTTAATAGCATGGTTGACTGGCTTCTCCAACCGTGGGTGTCACTCAGGTTAAGAGAAGGCAAACTCTGAATTCGAACCCTTAGAGTTTGGTTGGTTGATTTGTTTAACGACATATCAACACCTTGTGGGTCATTTAATGCCGAAATTGAACTTTCTTGCGAGCTTTGAAGTAATAAAAATATGATACCTGTTATTCTGCTTTCACAGTTGAATACATGATAGATGATACTCAGATTTAGTGCATGTTTCATAGGATATAATTGCTAAAGGCAGTGATGCGTATTTTATGTTATTTAAGCTGTATTTTGGAATACAGTTTGACAGTGTAATTTTATGTTGTTACATGGATTAAAATCATGAATGAATTCTTTCATGTTCTTTGTTTCGTTGGCTGATTTTGTTAAGCGGCACATCAACCTCTATGGTTATTCAATCCTTAGAGAAGGTAGTGTTTAACCATTCCAATAGTCCCATGTGAATTGACGGCAATTTAAAAATGCAAATATATAGATTTGGATATACAATGGATTTGGATATAGACAGTTTGGATATACAATGGGGTTGAATAAGTGATCGTACAGCAAACAAATGCTTGTTATTCTCACTTATGGCGAATGAAATAACAATGTTATATATGTATTTTGGGGAATAGAATCATAATCTGCAATTTAAAATTAGAAATTCATCGATAAGTGATAGTTATGCAAATTTTTATATTTCGAATAGTGGAAAATGTGTTTGTACAGTATCAGCTTTTGCATTTATAATACGGTAGATTTTGGTTGTACGTCAAAGTAGACGATTCTAAACTGTTCTAGAATATTCTCAGTAACTCTATTGCAACATTCAGTTCAAAATTGGATCATTCTGCAGTCACTGTTCACTGATAACGGTTCTAATAATGGCTAGATGTAAGGAAATGACTTGTGCTCAAAAAGAGCTAATTATTAAGCTATGGAACAATGGAAAAGTTACAGAAACATCTCCAGTGACACAAACATACCTTTTTCAACAATTGGTTCATTTATTGCAAGATTTAAAAGACGTAAAACAGTTGAGAACAAAGGCAGACCCGGTGCTCCCAGGAAGATCTCTCCCAGATTATGAAGAAAGTTGATGCGACAGGTCCAAAATAACCCAATGGCCATCAGACAAGACCTTCAGAACGATCTTAGTTTGTCAGGAGTTAGCGTAACTAAGCAAACGATTAGTAATGAACTACGCAGAGACGGTATAAATTCGCGCTCCCCAAGAAAGACACCACTCCTTTTGAAACGGCATAAAGATGTCAGGTTGAAATTTGCGACAGAGGATAAAGATAAGGAAAATGCTTATTGAGAAAGAGTTCTTTGGACAGATGAGAGTAAAATTGAGTTGTCCGGTCGCAATTCCCTGAATCATGTATGGAGGAAAGACGGCGAAGCATACGCACCCAAGAACACCATACCAACTGTCAAATTTGGTGGCGGTAGTATCATGGTTTGGGGCTGCTTTTCGATGCGAGGTGTTGGCAAACTAGCAATTATAGACGGTAGAATGAATGCAGAAAAATATCAACAAATCCTAAGCGAAAATTTATTGCTTTCAGTAGAGAATCTTGGGCTTCCTCTTGACTGGATCTTCCAGCGGGAAAATGATCCCAAGCATACTGCTAAGAGTACGAAGAATTGGCTTGCTAATAACAACGTTAACATCTTACAATGGACCATTTGTTCTCCGGATTTGAATTTATGGCGGTTTTTGAAAAATAAGATCCGTGATAGAGGTCCAACAAACATCAAAAACCTGAAGACAATTACTCAGGAAGAATGGGACAAAATACGTACTAAAGTATGCGAATCGTTAATTAAAAACTACATGAAGAGATTGGTTGCTGTTGAACTTAATAAAGGCTTTGCTGCAAAATATTAAATGAAGAAAACATGTTTTTGTTCTGCTGTACGATTGTTTTTTAAACCCCTATAAATTTAAATTTTGCTATATTTTCTTAACCATGGAATATTATTTAGTTTTATATGCATACATTTTTAGTATGCAATCTGATACAGTAGATATATTCCCGTTTTGTTAATTTAATATGTTACAAATAAAAATATGAAACATTTTCATGTGCACGATCACTTATTCAACCACACTGTAAGAATGAACTCTCGGGGGAATTACAGTTTCATGACTCAGTGCCATATTCACATAAAAAGAATTACTACATCCGGCAGCAAAGGCTTGGAACTACTTCTTAATATTCGTTCTTTTACATTCCACCTTAAACGGGGTGGTAGCATCTGTTAGGGTCCCAGCTATGTGCAAATAATATTAAAGTATAAAAATAGATTTTTATAGTAAAAATATCATCATTATATTTAATATATATATATATATATATATATGTGTGTGTGTGTGTGTGTGTGTGTGTGTGTGTGTGTGTGTATTATCTGCAATAAATATTTAAAACAAAATATTGCTAGCAATAGATTTGATTCACGGTTAAAACCCTCAGGTTCAACATACATGATCTTCAATGAGAACATCTTCGACTATGTTCTGGATGGGGTGGCTCTCTTTGATGCTGGCGCTTTACATTCACTTTGGCAACCTCCAATGTGTTATTGATATTGTGGTGTCGCAGTCTAGCTAACAAGAGACGAATTTGCTACGTTGCAAGCAAGAAGTATTTGGCGGGGGCGGTGTGTTAGGCAGCGACGACATTACTGGCATAGACAAGCGAACTATTTTCCTTAACAACACACCGACCTCCCATTCCCGACGTTGTCGAAAAGGAAAAGGCTGTCTGAGTGGAACTTCCTGACAATTAAAATACAGAGGGTGGTTCAAAACTATCTATCTATCTATCTATCTATCTATCTATCTATCTATCTATCTATCTATGTTTTATTACAATACAGAGGGAAAGTGGGTGGTTCAAATCTATCTATCTATCTATCTATCTATCTGACTTCCTACTTCCATCCAATTGAGTCGTTTTTTCCCAATCCTCTGTCTCTTTGATTCTGTTAATTTAATTATGTTCCCTAAACCTTTGTTCTGTCTCTGGTTCTCTTTTCTCCCTCTTTGTCTGTCTCTCTCTGTTCTTAGATCCAGTTTGTTGATAGATCTGTCTGCTCCACCAATCTCTTATCAATTTTCTCTTCAAGGCACATTGCAAAATCTAACGGAGTCTTCTTGATAAATATGATAATGTTCACAGCACTCACCTTGCAATTTATTAGCCTATTATTGAATCATGGTAGATAGTGACAATCCCCAAATATGCTTTATATAGTAGATTATCTTCAAGAGACGTTACAACTTTGCCCGGCCATTCTTATCCCTAGTTGGCGTAATAAGATTATTGAATAATGCTACTTTCAAACATTTTATCACACACACACACACACACACACACACACACACACACACACACACATATATATATATATATATATATATATACATTATGAAATGGACAAAGTCCGACAATTATTTAAAGACATTTATATGTTTAACATTCTTTTTATAGATGCAAATATTTAAGTAAATGCTGTGTTTATAATAAACAGTATTAAATAACATTTACCGGCCTGAATGTCCGAGAAACTTTCATAGAAAATATTCGTTCTTCGACAGGATTCGAACCTGTATCCTATACGGAACCGTCTCTTCGGAGACTGCGTAATTTAATTCATTTAAATTTTTTTTAAAGCATTTCACCCCAAGCAAGGCGGGAAGCCAATATCAGGCAAGGGGTTACAGACGATATTTAATAAGGGAGGATCATTAAGGGGTACCTTCACATGATGTAATGGTCAACAAGCTTGTCTTAGGCAGATCAGTTACGACTGAGTAGTGAGCTCGAACGTCACTGGGTACTTTCGGCTTGCGGCTTTTTGCCACGTCTTAGATATGCTTAATAAATTTATTAGCGGGTGAGGCATATAGTAAAAAAAAGATGACAGAAACTATTAATAAGAGAGATTAGGTGCAAAAGTAAAAAATAATTTATATATAAAAAAATCTGTAGCTTATATTTTTATAAGTAGTAAAGATATCCCTTGCTGTAAAAAAGAATTTCTGATTTTTACACGCAGGGCAAATCTAAAGGTTCTTTGCTTAGAATTTTTAACAAAATGGCGTCAGACAAACATTAGGTAAATATTTTCGATTTCGTCATCCAAACTAAATGATTCGATTCCGCTCGCTGCTTATAAACATGATAAGTTAGAACGTTAAAAACATGTCAGAAGATTGTCTTTGGAGACTGTTTTTATTTGCTATCCAATTAGGAAAAATATAGCATATCATTGGGTTTTAGTTTAACGCCATTCGATAAGGTACGCGATTGATGATCGTAGTTTATGGCAAGTCATCTCTAGACCGCCCTCCTACTTTCATCTTTGTTGTAGACATTTAGTGCGTACTTATGGCGCCTGGAAAGAAGAAATGTTTACATGGCCTCTCTTTTCAGTTATTTGTATTTCCTAAGGAAAGATAAAAAAAGGCCAAGGGGATTTTTTTTAAACATTTCACCCCAAGGCGGGGTTACAGAGGATGTGAAGCGAGAGCAGATAGGAGTGATAGAGGAAAGGAGAAGGATAGTGGATAGATCAAGGCAAGGGGTTACAGAAGATTTGGAGCGAGAGCAGATAGGAGTGATATATATATATATATATATATATATATATATATATATATATATATATATATATATATATATATATATATGTAAGTAATTATACTCATCTGGAAAAACTTTAAGTGTTTTGGCTTGTAAATGAACCAACCAATACCCGATTAAAAATAAGGGATAAAAAAAGAAAGAACGAAGGACATGAAATTGAGTCGAAAACAATTGTCCAGAATCCAAGCTCCGAGTCCAAAGAAAAAAACCTCCAACACGAGTAAAGCAAAAGTAACTAAGCAAAGTGCTTAATACACTAAGTAGAGCAAATCTAAGTATGAACCTAAACCAGGCAAACCTACCTAGGTTTCAGGTACGCGGATCGTCAGGGTACCCTGACGATCCGCGTAGGTGAAACGTAGGTAGATATGCCTGGCTCTTTAGCTATATATATATATATATATATATATATATATATATATATATATATATATATATATATATATATATAGTATATATATTATAGTAATTCGCCGAGTTTAGAATCCTCAACAGAATGCAGAAAGCACTAGATGGCTGTTTCGTCCTATCTGGGATTCATCAGAAGTGCGCCTCCACTACCGAGAATATATATATATATATATATATATATATATATATATATATATATATATATATATATTTATTTATATATATATATATACATATATATGTATATGTATGTATGTATGTACATATATATATATATATATATGTATGTATATATATATATATATATATATATATATATATATATATATATATATATATATATATATATATATATATATATATATGCTCACAATTCTTTTACAGTGAACGTTGGAGTAAAAGCATCATTGTCAAATACTCTTCATCACTCATCCAACCACAGCTAGGTCTACCGAACTCCGAACACTCAGTTCAGAAGAACATCCACATATTGAGGTGTTCTGCTAATATGGTAATGATAATATTAGTCGTTTCCCTACAAAGAATTGACTGAGCGGCCATTAGTGCTTTCGGTTGAAATTTACAAATTCTTTCTCTTAAAACAATTTCTTAGGAAAACATGTTTCTCAAGTCCGTTAGCTGTTGTCACTATTTGCACTACTGACGGGAGTTTTTTCCTAAACTGTATATCAGCCTGATGCGAGCCATACAACTTCTAGTATTCTTCAGCGGACAATCATCTGAGTACTGAACACTCAAAGTTGCTTATTTTCCCTAATCAGATGAAAACCGAAGATTTATTATTATTATTATTATTATTATTATTATTATTATTGTTATTATTATTATTATTATTATTATTAGTAGTAGTAGTAGTAGTATTTGTGTATTTTATGTTTCCTGCTTTGGTCAATTTCTCGATAATTTTCATGGAGGTGTTTCTCACAGATGGCACTGATATGTCAATAAGCAGACACTTCCTGAATTTCTGTTCTTTTATGATAATATCAGGTCTGTTGGTTTTTATTTATTTATCATTTTGAATTGGCATGTCCCAATTTCATTATTTTAGTTAACTGCGTCTGGTTGGTGTTCATGCCATCTTACACCGCTTAGGTTTTTCTATTTCTTGCATATCTTCCAGTGCACATATGTCGCTACCTTTTTATGTTTACGGACATATTCATTTATGTCTATGGCTATTATTATTATTATTATTATTATTATTATTATTATTATTATTATTATTTCCTTTGATATCTGGCGTTTACATATTTCTTTCGGAGATTCGGCCAGACCTAAGGTTAGAAATGGTATCATGACACTTTCCACTGCAAAAAAAAAAATTACATAGATAAAGCCCTTCTTCGTAAAGTGTGAGCTGTACTTGTCAGAACAATTTTTTGTATCTCTTTGGGGCATGGACTTCCAGGAATCCCTTCAATTAGTCTACTGGAATCTTTTCCAACCAACCCTATGGCTCCAACTACAACAGGGATTGTTGATTTTCCCATGTGCCACATTTTTGAGATTTCTATTTCAAGGTTCTTGTATTTTGACAGCTTTTTGAATATCTTCAAAGATACATTGCAGTCTGCAGGGACTGCCATATCAATAAGTAGACACTTTTTTTTGCTTGTGGTCTTTAATAACAATGTCTGGGCGGTTAGCTTTGATTGTTCTGTCAGTGTGTATTGTGTAGTCCCATAGAATTGTAACAGGTCCTATCTCTGTAACCGGGTCTGTGTGGTGTTCATACCAGTTTTTTTCAGTTTCCTTCCAGTAGAAGTTGCAAATTTTCCAGTGCAGATATTGGCCCACTCTGTCATGTCGGGTTTTATATTCAGTGGGTGCCAATATCGTGCAACCTGATACAAGATGATCAATTGTTTCTGGATATTTATCACAGAATCTGCATTTTGTGCTAACACAGTATTTTAGTATATGTGCTTGATAATTCCTAGTTAACAAGCATTGGTCCTGTGCAGGAATGATAAAACCTTCAGTTTCAGCTTTCAACCCTGCACTACGTAGCCACTGATGGGTGCGGTTTTTGTCTACGTCAGCTTTATTATTATTATTATTATTATTATTATTATTATTATTATTATTATTATTATTATTATTTCCACTGATTTCTGTTTTATACACATTTCTTTCCGGGTCCTAACCAGAGACCTTATGTCAGAAATGGCATCATAACATTTTCCCCTGAGAATTTTAAAAAAAAATCACATACAAAGATAAAGCCCATCGTAAGGTGTGAACTGTACTTGTGAGTACATTTCTTTGTATGTATTTAAGGCATGGCCTACGAATGATTTCTTCTTTGAGTCTATTGGAACCTTTTCCAATCGAACCACGGTCTCCAGCTACTATTGGAATTGTTGATGTCCTCATGTGTCACATCTTTTAGAATTCCTCATGTCCTCATGTGTCACATCTTTTAGAATTCCTTGTATTTTGAAGATCTTCAAAGATGCATTACACACTGGAGGATGTGTCATGACAATAAAAATGCATTCTATTTTCGTGGTTTTGATCACGATGTCTGTATTTTAAAGTCTCATAAAATTGTTACGATTCCTGTGTCTGTAACCCGATCTCGGTGGTGTTTGTCCCAGCTTTCTTGCAGTTTTCTTTCCATACATTTCCAGATTTTCCAGTGCAGATATTGGCCCACTCTGTCATGCTAAGTCTTATATTCAGCGAGTGCTAATACCGTGCAACCTAATACAAGGTGGTCAATTATTTCTGAATATTTACCACAGAATGTGCATTTCAGGTTAACACAATTTTTCAGTATGTGTGCTTGGTAATTTCTAGTTAGCAAGCATTGGCAAGCATAAAACCTTCGGTTTCAGCTTTTAACCTTGCACTACGTAAGCACTGATGGGTAAGAGGTTTGTCTATATCAGTTTGTTTGGTATGTGCAGATTATTATTATCATTATTATTATTATTATTATTATTATTATTATTACTACTACTACTATAATAATAATAATAATAATAATAATAATAATAATAATAATAATAATAATAATAATAATAATATTTCCTTTGATTTCCGGTGTGTACTCATTTCTTTCCGGATCCAGAGACTAAGGTCAGAAATAGCATCATGACATTTTCCAATATCAATTAAAAAACAAAGCAAAAAACACACACATATTTTACATAGATAAATCCTTTCGTAAGGTGTGGGCTGGACTCGTGAGAATAATTTTGTGTATTTCTTTTATTATTATTATTATTATTATTATTATTATTATTATTATTATTATTATTATAAAATACAATGTATGGTCATTATCTAGTTGCTATATTGCCTTCTGTGTTGTTTCAATGTCTAATTGACGAATGTATATATAATTGGTTTAGTTGGTGTGGAAACGAAAAGCCTAAGTAGCGAATGTCTCCAAAGAATTGTACAGACATTTTACAATTTGTTAGAAAGACAATGCAATAAGTCAAGTGCAAAAGGGGAAATAAGTATGTAAATGTAAACTTGAACGTGAGGAAAGTATAGATGGGAGGAAAAGGAAAAAAATCTTTTTACATAAAATCGGGCCAGGACGAAAGTACAACATCATCAGTACGTTATAAAAACAAATTCCGTCTTTGCAAATTATGTTTTTGCATAAATGAAACCCATATATTCTCATAATGTCAACAATATATATATATATATATATATATATATATATATATATATATTTTATTATACTGTTTAACACATTAACTGCCAACCACAAAGGTGGTAGTTTTTGTTATCTCATGCTACGTGATATCATGTGCGAGGCATTTTCTGATAGGTTTTCTTATGTGGAATCCAACAATGAGCATTTCAGGTTAGCACAATTTTTCAGTGTGTGCTTGGTATTTTCTAGTTAGCAAGCATTGATCCTGTGCAGCAAGCATAAAACCTTCGGTTTCAGCTTTTAACCTTGCACTACGTAAGCACTGATTGGTAAGAGGTTTGTTTATATCAGTTTGTTTGGTATGTGCAGATTATTATTATTATTATTTTTATTTCCTTTGATATCTGGCGTTTACACATTTATTTCCGGGTCCCGCCCAGGGACCTAAGGTTAGAAATGGCATCATGACACTTTCCACTGCAAAAAAAAAAAAAAAAAAAAAAAAAATAATTACATAGATAAAGCCCTTCGTAAAGTGTGGGCTGTACTTGTCAGAACAATTTTTTGTATCTCTTTGTTATTATTATTATTATTATTATTATTATTATTTATTTTCTTTGATATCTGACGTTTACACATTTCTTTCCGAGTTCTGCCCAGGGACCTAAGGTTAGAAATGGCATCAGGACACTTTCCACTGCAAACAAAAAAAAAAAATAATTACATAGATAAAGCCCTTCGTAAAGTGTGGGCTGTACTTGTCAGAACAATTTTTTGTATCTCTTTGAGGCATGGACTTCCAGGGATCCCTTCAATCAGCCTACTGGAATCTTTTCCAACCAGTCCAAGGCTCCAACTACAACAGGAATTGTTGATGTTCCCATGTGCCACATTTTTTAGATTTCTATTTCAAGGCCCTTGAATTTTGACAGTTTTTCGAATATCTTCAAAGCCACATTGCAGTCTGCAGGGACTGCCATATCAATAAGGAGGCACTTATTTTGTTTGTGGTCTTTAATAACAATGTCTGGGCGGTTGGCTTTGATTGTTCTGTCAGTGTGTATTATTATTATTATTATTATTATTATTATTATTATTATTATTATTATTTTATTCTCTTTGATTTCTGGTGTGTACACATTTCTTGGGATTTTGTAGTTAGCAAGCATTGATCCTGTGCAGAATAAAACCTTTCATTTCAGCTTTTAACCCTGTACTTCTTAACCGCTGATGGGTATGGGGTTTATTTAGATCAGCTGATTTTGTACGAGCAGAGTATTGGCCATGAAGAGGTTTATCTTTATTTCTTCATTTGGCCCATTGCTTTTGCATATAATTAGTATTAGTAGTATTACTGTTGATTTTGCTGTTGTCAATAGGATTTTTAAGATGTTAAATAATACAAAATAATAGATTATGCAAAATAAATAATAAAAATAAACATTATAAAATAAACGTTAGGATTCGAAACGCCTCACCTACAATCCACAAAAGTACATTCTCACCTTTAAAAACAACAAACATGAATAAAGATTAGTCATTGGTGCCAAATATATTAGTTAGTATAATAAAGTCGTAAATAGTCGTCATAAAATAAGCCTTTAAAAAAAAAAGACAAGCGATGGAAACCGATTAACCTAAAGAATAAACAAACATTAAACATAATCTTCTATTATGTACCGTGTCCCTTGAGGAGGTTGGCGATCATGGCTCTCCACAATTTCTTTTCTTTTGTAGGTTTTAATAAATTTTGTCTTTTTATTTCTCTCCTAACACTGTCCCGCAATTTATTTATAAAAGATCGCTAGGGTACGTCATGCTTTGCTATCCTCTGTCCCTTTTACCTTCGACCTGCCCTGTGAGTTTCAATTTTTCCAAGCACTCATAACTTATTATACGCCCTATTAATTTCAGTTATCTCTTTCTGGTGTTAATTAGATGTGCCATTTTTGTGTATTCAATATGCCGTGTATAAAGGCGGCCATGTTTATTCTAGAATATTCACTGCCAGCCTTTGATATCGAAGACTGAATAATTACGGAACAGCTGCTGGTGGTATTGGCGATATAGTCAGATTCAGTAGAGTGTCTGACTCGTGAGTGTTAATCTTTAACGTTGTTTCATTGAACAGATTACGTACTGCGCTGGATTCTATATTCATAGACTATGGTGAACATCGCCAACATGGTATTGCCAGCACCCTTCTGTAGAATTTCCGTTTCTGCAAGTCTCTACTATGTCAGTAAGTAGATTGTCCAGAATTCACCGAATAAAATATATATTTTCATGAATAAAAAAATTAATAAACAGACATAAAATTAACATTATAAAAAGGGTGAATAGATAAACAAATCATCAAATCTTTCTTTATTTTTCTTTGCAAGCTCATCGCTTTCTTGGAGCGATGAAAAAGATATTAATTCACTGGGACACATCGGATATTATAATAATCAAATTACTCAGTCCTGTCTATTTGCGAAGACTATATACAAACATAAAAATTTCTTTTTCTTAAACATACTTCTAAATTAATATTTAGTAAGGATGAAGGACGGTAAAAAAAAATAAAATAAAATTATAAAAACTGATCTGACTAAACCATAAAGAAGAGAAGGCCTTCCTCGGTTTTACGTGATGGAATACAGAGGCGGACTGCAAACGAATATGGTAGCGGAGCAGATTAAGAATAATCCGAAGAAAAAGGGGGAGATGAAAGAAATCTGCCATAAAAACAGAGGAAGCGACAGAATCGAACCGGTGTCAAAGTTAATTTCCCACGAGAATCGACGTTAACCTAAACCTGAAAATGACAGGCTGAAAAACTGATGCTGACATTTTCCAGACGTTATCGCCTGGTCGTGCGTGAATGAACGGAAGTGACATTTACGCACGCGCAACTAGCGCCGTACCATTTACAATGAACTGTCATTTTCAGCACGGGTGCATACGTGTCTCTCGAATCCATGACGTCGAAACAAGGAAATCTCAAAGTAAGACTTAGATCAGTCGCTACCTCTTCATAACATGAAACAGAAAATAATATGAATATAAACAAGTAAAAGGCTGAGATAAGTACATATATTAAGAGATAACTTAATATATTTACTTATCTCAGTCTTTCAGTGAGTACTCGAAATATGGCTTGGAGCGAATTAAGCCCATTGATCTTAGCGAAGTCCACCCTTTTTCGAACCTCGTGGACTGTCGCTACAGAATCACAAAGAACTGCGCCGACGAACAGATACCGCGTTATTTGAGGACTTCCAACAGCAGCAACAACTAAAATAGAGATCACATGTAATTTGAAGAAAAATATTGACATGATATTGACGTTCCACACTACTTCGAATAAAAGGTTAGTAAGGAAACCCCCGTCAAAACTGGCAAGAGCAATAACAGATACTGGACATTTTTTCCTGAAAAATTGAGATATTTTTTAAAAAATTCCAAGCGAAAGCATCTCCATCAATGAATACCGAATGTTTCCTTATAAGGGAACGGTTAATATTACCATTACCATTAGAGATGAGGAGAACAGATACTACACATTGATCTCAACCCGATGTCCAGAGTGTGAAGAAACGCGTAACTCAAGTAGCATAGGCTGCTCGGTCAATGAATGCCGAATGTTTCCTTATAAGCGAACGGCTAATATTACTATTACCATTAGAGATGAGGAGAACAGATTCTACACATTGATCTCAGACCGATGTCTGTGGAGCGAAGAAAAGCGTAACTGAAGTAGCATTGGCTGCTCGATCAATAAATACTGAATATTTCCGAATAAGCAAGCAGTTAATATTATTAATATCAATACCATTATAAATTAAGGAAAGAATAATTTCGGCTACAAAATAATTTAATTTTGGTGAAGTGTTTATTGGTCAATGACTGCCAGAATAGCCCCTTGATACTTACAATGATGGCAATCAACCACGTCAGTGTTGAAAACAGATCGTGGCCTTTATACCACCCGTAGCACGCCATAGTGGATAGACGGTGTTTTTGTTTTATGTCAAGTAATCACTTGTTGCTGGGTTTATCGCGTCGCGATAAACATTTTGTTGCCGGTGGTATAATGGTCCGCAAACAGATATCAAATGACAGAAGACAACAACAAGCAAAACGAAGGCTTGAGGAAAAATATATCACCACGTTTATTTTCGTTAACGAAAATACGTCAACAAAAATAAGTTTACAGTGCACTAGGAAAAAAAAGTCTCTGCTTATTAATCTAGAGAGTGATAAGAGCGTTATCGTGAGAAGGACAGTTTTGGTAGTCGTTGAAGAGAGTTGTAATGAAAAGAACAGTTTTGTAGTTGCTGAAGAGCGTTGTCCTTAAAAGGACAGCTTTGTAGTTGCTGAAGAGCATTGTCCTGAAAAGGACAGCTTTGTAGTTGCTGAAGAGCGTTGTCCTGAAAAGGACAGCTTTGTAGTTGCTGAAGAACGTTGACCTGAAAAGGACAGCTTTGTAGTTGCTGAAGAGCGTTGTCCTGAAAAGGACAGCTTTGTAGTTGCTGAAGAGAGTTGTAATGAAAAGGACAGCTTTGTAGTCGTTGAAGAGTGTTGTCCTGAAAAGGACAGCTTAACGCATATTGTTGCTGCTGGAGTTCTTTTGGAGATGGCTGGATGGAGCGTGGGCCGACAGCGAGCTGGAGTTTCGGCTTATGATGGTTGAAGCCGTGAGCAGGTTGTCAGAACAGATACCACACTTTGATCCTAGTCATCTTGACTGTGGATTGGTTACTTACTCCAGCCTCCCCACTAAGACGAGATGCGACACGAGGTCGGGTTTAATGTGAGGAACCCTAGCAGCTATTTCCCAGGACCGGGCACCTGACAGCTTTAGTTTTCTCAGCGGGGTGTCTATTCGCAGACAGAACTAAGAGTCGCCCTCTGTCTGAAGACAGGTATGAAACTGAGAGATGACAATCCTTCACCCCGACATGAGCTACTGCATGGTATATTTATATCCCGGTCTCCTCACTGAGACGTGTTATGACAAAAGGTCGAGTTTAACGTGGGGAGAAACAGAGAGAAAGACAAAAGGAGAAACAGAGCAAGAGAGAGAGAGAGAGAGAGAGAGAGAGAGAGAGCGAAAGGGAGAGAGAGAAAGCAAAATAGGAAGGAGAATGAGAAAAACAGACTGAGACAGATATACAAACAGTGAATGAGAGAGAGAGAGAGAGAGAGAGAGAGAGAGAAATACAGAGAAGAAGAGAAACAGAGAAGCAAAAAGAGAAAGAGCGTCAAACAGGCAGATAGAAAAAATGAGGCAGAAAGAAAGAAAGCGAGAAAGAGAAAGAGAATAAAGTGAAACGAATAGGGAGGGGAAAAACAAAGAGAAAAACAGAGAGAAACACATGGAAAGAAGTAAAAAGTGAAAGAGTAAGAGACAGAGAGTGAGAGAGAGAGAGAGAAACACAACGACAAAGATGGAAAATGAGACAGCGATAAAAGAGGTGGAGAGAGAGAGATAGAAAGAGAGTGAGAGTGAATGGTGATTTTCATTCATTGTTTGCTTTTCGGTGCAGTAAAGAAAAGAAAAAAAGTATAAAAAGAAAAAAAGTATAAAAAGAAATTAAAAAAGAAAGAAAAATTGAAATCTGTTTTCATCAAATATTTTATCTGGCGGCTGGACTTAATCTTAGACCGGGTTCAAAGTTCAATCCAGTCACAATACATTTCTTGTCTGCATTCAGTTGCGAGGCTGCCGATAAGAAAATAGCATTGGTTGGTAAGCCTTCAAGATTTTAAATCGGTAAAATATTCATCAAAATCCCGTAATGCTTTACCCTTTTCCTGACTTGGTTGAGCATGCGCATTGGATATGACACAAGGTCGAGTTTAACGTGGAAAATCTGAGCGCGTACATTCAAGCCAAGGACAAAAATTGTCCAGCCCCGCAACATTGAGTCGCGCTGGCATCGGTATGACTACCGATTCCCCATCTCGAGTGCAATGGGCACAGAGCACCACACTATTTTTATTTTTTTATTTTCCACACCTGCGTCTCTGATACAACTGAGTCGCTGATAAACACTATAAGTTGCGGCTCTCTCGTTTTACGTCAAACGCAAGCGACCAGCACGTACATGAAGACAGACCCCCCGCTTATCATTAAAAAACTACCGTGCGCTATTCAATTCCCACGTGACCTCGTATTTACATTTTTGTATATCAGATTTTTTTGAAGTATAAAAAACGTATCATTTCACTTTCATTATATGTTTAGGTTTTATTAGAATCTTAATCACTTTTTAAAACAATAGACGTTGCCGAAGAATGAAAATAGTTAAAATAATAGTGGAGTCAAAGGAAAAACTTTCCTTTTGATATTCCTTTCTTTGCCAGCAGGAAGGTCCATGTTTTTCCAACATTTTTAAGGCAAGCGGTCTTTATAATTATAGTGTACGATATCAAGAGATGAAGCATTAATACTAATAAAATAAATTATTATTATTTCCACTCGTCAATTATTATTATTATTATTATTATTATTATTATTATTATTATTATTATTATTATTATTATTATTATTATTATTTCCACTCAAAACATAGGGGAGAGACACACACATATATATATATATATATATATATATATATATATATATATATAATTAATAAACATAAAATTATATATATATAATTAATAAACAATAAAATCCCAAATCACTTCATATGGGGAATAGCCTATTTCGGTAGACGAAGATATCAGTCGTCTGTCTTATCAACTCAGTTTTTGTCACAAATAGAAATTTAACTGTAAAAGCTAAAAAAAAAATGAAAAAAAAATTAACCTGTCGAAAAACTAATACAGAATTTATCCATTTAAATATATAAGTCAGACGAAAGGCACCAGGGAGGGGCCGGGGGTGGGTGGAAACAGGTTTATAAAATTATACCCAAATATTAGCCTTATGACATTAATTCGGAGGTTATATGAAGAATGAAATATTAATTTGCAATTAAAAGAGGAATGAAAAGGGGTTTAAAAGTAGCTTTAAAATATATAGATAAAAAGATGTAATGGATTAATACCCTCTTTATCTATATTAATTATAATCTATAAACTTTTCCATCCTCTAAGATCTCCCCAAATCTCTTTCCATTAATCCTTTACAATCTTTTATCTACATATTTTAAAGTTATTTTTAAACCCCTTTTTATTCCTTTCTTTAACATTAAATTAATATTTCATTCTTCATATAAACCTGAATTAATGTCATAACGTTAATATTCCGGTTTAATTAAATAAAAAACTTCTTGTTTTCTTTTAGCTTTCACAGTTAAATTTCTATTTCTGATACGAACTCAGTCCACACCGGGGTTGATAAGACAGACGACCGATATCTTTGTCTGCCGTATAAGAGATTATTGTGGATTTTATTGTTTATTAATTATATGGCTCTGTATTAATAAATACATAGGGCTCTTTTTGTGGATCAGTTGTAATGTTTTATATTACTAGAATCCACTTGGATTATATACCAACGGATTTGTTACCTTCAATATATATATATATATATATATATATATATATATATATAAATATAAAAGTGGACATGGAAGTCAGCACTTAGAGGCGACAGTCTGTTTCATGCTAGTGCAATCGTCAGGCGATTGCACTAGCATGAAACAGACTGTCGCCTGACGATTGCACTAGCATGAAACAGACTGTCGCCTCTAAGTGCTGACTTCCATGTCCACTTTTATATTTACACACGCTCTATCTCTGATATTGAGCACTTTACTCCATAAATATAGCACACTTTAAGACTATATTTCTGCATATATATATATATATATATATATATATATATATATATATATATATATATATATATATATATATATATATATATATATATATATATACCACATTAGCCTTGGAGCGGGTAGAATGGCGATCAACGTGTTTTAGTGGACTCATCAGTTTTCAATCTGCTTGTCTGAATCATCTTCAAGAAGCGAGAGCAAGATCTAAAAGGTCAGCCAATCTAACAGTGATCTCATCTCACAGTCCTCACTCTTGTTCCATATGTGACTTCCTTTGTAAATCACTAGCGGGTCTTAAATACCAGTTAAGATTATCGCACAAAAGTTCATAACTGAATCAACTAAGCCGTCAGATCCTCATTACGTCGAAACCGACGGGAGAGAGTCCATTATATATATATATATATATATATATATATATATATATGTGTGTATGTGTGTGTGTGGGTGCGTGTGTAAATTTCATTGTATAGAAAACCTGTCGAGCAATATTTACAATCCTGAAGAACAAAGCAATGACTACAGAAGTGTCGATTAAATTCATAGAATTTGCCATGTAAAGTATTTTGGTTCAGAAACATTCCATTTCATAGTTTCAGTAATTCTCTTTCATTTTGTGCGATCAGTCATTTTAGACAGGATACAGTAATTCTTTGCCGACATTGTCTGTTGGAATGATTTCGAAGCTTAAAAGCCATCCATAATTTTTAATTCTTTATCTCGGAAAGAAATAACTCGATCTTAAAGATTGTAAAGTAGAAGTAGGTTTTACTTAAATAAACCTATTTACAAAATTAATTATGTTTATAAAGTAAATTCTGGAAAAGGCGGGGATTTAAAAAGAAAAAAAAATGTATAAGATACAAAAACCTGAAGCTCCTTACACCAATTCTTTAGACTTTCTAAATGACTGTCTGGTAAGTTTAAAAAGGAATGAATAACATGTTTCAGAATTATTTGTGATATAAAAATTGATTTATGTTACAATGTTATTATTATTAAAAAAAATTAACTTTTATATATTATTATGATATATGCAATTATGAATATCTTTAAAATATGAGTCTTCAATCTGAATTTCATCTGAATGTGGCCAGCATACAAAATAATTTCTATTTCTAATTTCTTGGCAACTAGAAAGTATGCATAATATATATTTATGTGTACCTTATAGACATATATTCATATGTAGGCTTTCATATGTGGATTTCAGGTTAACAAAACTGAAAAAGCTGAAAAATAAATTACGTACATGATTTATATATATATATATATATATATATATATATATATATATATATAAACTATACTTAAATATGAAAACAATAAACAAAAACTAAAAATTCTGAATCTATATACATAAAACAGGCGAAACCTAACCTGAACAAAACAAACTATGAAATCTCCACAAATAATCTTAAATACCTATATAACAACGGCATCACATACATACTTAATACTTCTCGTTTTCACTCTCGCGTGGTCATGTTTGACGTCATGAGCTGCAGTGCGATTTTCACTTCCAGCGTCTTGTATGCACGAGTTTGTCGTTGCTTGGAAAAACATTATTGTCTTGTCCGTGTATTGGTTAATATATTTTAATGTAATTGTCGTCTTTGATAATGGCTTATGTAAGCCGAAAGCTTAGATAGGATTAAGAAATATGTATCAATATTGTGATTTTCTTTCTTCTTTTAATGATAATGTTATTAAGCTTATCAGATAATATGAAATTAATTTACATAAAATAAATAGATAACACTTGTCTATAGTATTTAATGAAACATGTATCAATGAAAAAATGCTGCCTAAATAAACACAATATATATATATATATATATATATATATATATATATATATATATATATATATATATATATATATATATATATATATATATATATATATATATATATATATATATATATATATATATATATATATATATAATTTGGACTTTGCTAACCAGGCGCTTCCTTTGTACTTGAGTGGGAAAGCACGTCAAATCAAATGACCGTTCCGTGTAGGACACAGGTTCAATTCCTGCCGGAGGACACCTATTTTCTAAGGTAAATGTAATTAATACTGCTTATTATAAACAGACCATTTACTTAAATAATTGTCCCTATAAAAATAACGTATAAACAGAAAACATTCAAATAATTGTCGTACTTAGTCCATTTCATTATATATATATATATATATATATATATATATATATATATATATATATATATATATATATATATATATATATATATATATATATATATATGAATCTGTGATGATTTGGTTCTGACCAGGTGGATCGAATTCAGTCACTTTTTCCCTGCCGTAACGTAGATTCCCTATAGCTTTTCCCATAAATATAAGTTGATTTTCTGACCTGTTTCTCTTTTTAGTACATCGAATATACGAGTTTAAGAGCAGATTGACAGCGAAGTCTTATGATTTCACTGCTGAAATTGCTTCTTGTCAACCTAAGTCATATGCTGATAGTCTCTTGCAGTTCTCTTACAGTTCTCGCCTGTGAAATTCTCTTCCGGCTTCACTTCGTTTCCTGTCAACTACAATGTCCATAAATTTACACTTTCATAACGTTTTGACTCCAGTTTAATTTGCCTATAGCTGAGACCCTGACAGGTGCTATCCCTCAGGTCACGGTGGACATGGCGAACACCAGCAATTAAGATGTAGTTATACGCTCCTCAAAACCTCCTGATCAGAGGCCTTGCTATCGGATGTAGTTTATCGTGGTGCCTAGGAGGGTTAATTATATGCAAAGTAAGTGTATTCATTAGTTGGAAATTCAATAAATAAAAATTTTGTATGTGTACAAATATTAGTTTCTCGGCACTGTATTTGAAAAGCATGTTTTTGTAGTGTGGTATGTTAACGGCTGTGAAAATATAACTATTTCTTTTATATTAAAATTTGCTACTCATTCTGTTACTGTTGTCGAAAATGCACAAATATCTGTTTTTTTTTCTTTTTGTTATTTCGTAAAGATCAGTGGCGTTTGATGGCGGATTATCTCTTGGAAGATTTATAACATTAATCCGTTTGAAACCATCTTTAGCCGTTGAATTAGTTGCATACAGATGACAGTCGACAAATTTCTGAACGTGTTGAACGCGATGCATATGGAAGTTTCTGAGGAGTCAATTTAAGAACATGACTCGAGTTTTTAGATCAAAATTGTAGTCCCGTCGCATCTTACAAAAGCCCAAATCATTTAAATCGTTTGGAATGTTGCCCTCATCTTCTTTGCCATATTCACGACGTTTTGACCGTTGTACACTCCCGCCTTTAGCAGGTGATTGGAATTTCGAACCGAACTCTTTATTTCGTCCACAAGGGCAGATTGTTCTAGTTCGACGTGCCATGCCTCTTCCGGATATCTCAGTAATCTCCATTTAACTCAACTCGCCAAGTTTTTTGTTTCCCTCTGCTGGCGCCAGGCAATGAACTCATAACTCTTTGGGTGAAGTCATTGGATTCAACCAACGCTTTTATCCACTGGGTCATATATCAATGTTGACCTGAATTCTTATAGTTACAAAGGAATATGGCAGGGTGCTGTAGAATATGAATAAATGACTATCAGACTGTGAGGTTTAATGGATTTTCTTATTCGGCCCACCAAATCTCACGATGCATATACAATAGATGTGCAGTTGGTGTAATACGTGGTTCGGAATGTAAAATCGGAGAACCGTGTTCGAATTTCAGAGGAGTTAATCAGAGTCACTTATGCGAAAATACCGTTAGAAATGTATGATTCCTTTTCTCCTCCCATTTAGTTTCAATATTATGAATAGAAAACATTGATATTATAAAAAATATCAATGCAGTATTCACTCGCAAAAATTAAATAATTATTTTTATAATTCAAAAAGATATTTCACTTTTAAACAACGTCATTGTGGGAGGAAAAAATTTATTTATCAGTCGCACGTCTCAAGAACTCGTCCTCCATACAACTTAACGATTCGTAGACAAACAATATTTATTACTGTAAACAATACAGTAAATGTGGCACAAGGCCAAAAAAGGGGATGGGGGAAAGAACGGTCATCATTTGTCTTAATTTATAACTTAGCTAGTCACAACCACTGACCCAATCAAACCAAACAATAATCCTAGCACCAAAACAACACATTCATACTTACCTTTCTTACTACATTCACCAAAATACCTTATTGTCTCAATGAAAATCCTAAATAGTCCCCATATGTACAAATCGTTGTCTATGAGGGGAGGGGAATACGATTCGTAGACAAACTCATCGACTGCAATCAAGCTACCCTTTCAATAGAAAACTAATTTGCATAGCACAATGTGAATCTCGTTAAAAATTTACATATGCTTCGAGATTCACACTGACAACGAGAGTTTATGCAGGTCACGCGCGTCATTTTTCTTCAGACACTTATACCCAGAATCAGAAAGAGTTAGCTGAAATTTGTAATGAGGAAAGATGGCTTAGTAAATTTGACACTCACATGACACATCGAAGGCAAAACTAACAAGGGAAAAAGAAGCGGGAGAACTACCTGACGAGTTTGCATGAATGGGTGGAGGAACGGATAAATTGTTGGTAAAGAACTGCAAGTTACAGGAGGTTGTGGAGAGCTATGGTTTCAATGGGTGTTCCACACTTTCAGTCTTCGGTTAGACTAAGAAAATTTACTAAATACATTTAGGTTTTTTTCTCTCTTAGGCCGTCGTTAGCGAGATAGTCTTACCGAATATTCTGGCTGAATTCGACCCCCCCACTTGGGTCTTCGGCACTGGTAACCTTGAACCTGATGAATTTAAACTTATTAAATACTTCTGAACATACAAAGGTAAATATATTGAACATACGTTAAGGGTAGACGTTGAAATGTATGTCAGCATTTGGAGTTTACACTTTTAATTGAATAATATATAATTCAATTCTATAAGTAAATCTTGGTATGCCCCGGCTTGATCTCGCCCGGGACGATATAAGAGCCCTATCGGTTCTAAAAAAGAATGTCAAGAATGTCATTTAGATCAAAAAGGTCGTGCGAGAAGAGGTGAGTAGTGGACAGTTCCACCAGTTTAACAATGCAGAGAGAAAGATAGAGAGAGAGAGAGAGAGAGAGGAAAAGAAAGGGAGACACGGAGAGCAGAAGATCGAGAAAGAGATACAGAGAGTGTAAGAGAGATAGAAATAGATAGAGAAAGAGAATCCCAAAGAAAGACAAAAGGAGAAACAGAGCAAGAGAGAGAGAGAGAAAGGGAGAGAAAGAAAACAAAATATGAAGAAGAATGAGAAAAACAGATTGAGATAGAGATACAAACAGAGAATGAGAGAGAGAGAGAGAGAGAGAAATACAGAGAGGAAGAGAAACAGAGAAGCAAAAAGAGAAAGAGCGTCAAACAGGCAAATAGAAAGAGCGAGGGAGAAAGAAAGAAAGCGAGAAAGAGAAAGACACAGCTAAGAGTCGCCCTCTGCCTGAAGACAGGGATGAAACTGAGAGATGACAATCCTTCCTTACGTCATGAGCTGCTGCATGGTATATTTATCTCCCGGTCTTCTCACTGAGACGTGTTATGACACAAGGTCGAGTTTAACGTGGGGAGAAACAGAGAGAAAGACAAAAGGAAACAGAGAAGCAAAAATAGAAAGAGCGTCAAACAGGCAGATAGAAAGAGCGAGACAGAAAGAAAGAAAGCGAGGAGGAGAGAGAATAAAGTGAAACGAAGAGAGAAAAACAAAGAGAGAAACACACAGAGAGAAACACATGGAAAGAAGTAAAAAGTGAAAGAGTAAGAGAGAGAGAGAGAGAGCGAGAGAGAGAGAGAGAAACACAACGACAAAGATGGAAAATGAGACAGCGATAAAAGAGGTGGAGAGAGAGAGAGATAGAAAGAGAGTGAGAGTGAATGGTGATTTTCATTCATTGTGTGCTTTTCGGTGCAGTGAAGAAAAGAAAAAAGTATAAAAAGAAATTAAAAAAGAAAGAAAAATTGAAATCTGTTTTCATCAAATATTTTATCTGGCGGCTGGACTTAATCTTAGACCGGGTTCAAAGTTCAATCCAGTCACAATACATTTCTTGTCTGCATTCAGTTGCGAGGCTGCCGATAAGAAAATAGCATTGGTTGGTAAGCCTTCAAGATTTTAAATCGGTAAAATATTCATCAAAAGCAATTCTGTAATGCTTTACCCTTTTCCTGACTTGGGTGAGCATACGGATTGGATATGAATTTCAAGAATAAGCTACTATCCATTCCAATTTATAATCGATTATATCCGTGCTTCTCAACCTTTTTCATCCCATGGACTAAGTTTTTCTTAAAAAAAATGAAATGAACCACTCCTACTTTTACTTTTAGGCTGTTCAGTTTTCACACTAAAATACTCAATGAAAAAACAACGTAGTCTACTTACATTTAAAATTTATTTTTAGTAAACTAGGATAAACACAGGGTATCAAAATCAGTTTTAATGATGACATTCAGTCTTAGTCCATTCAGCTAGTGACTACCTTGATCTTGGTGTTTCTCACACAAGATATAATCAATTTTGATGGTGTCATTCAGTCCACTATTGAGATCTAATTTATTTCTTTTTCTACTGAAAGCATCAACAATATCCGAAAATCCAGATTCCGCTATGCATATGGTAGCGGACACCCTGGAGGGGAGGCGATATGATACCACGGCCCGAAAGGTCAAGGCTGTAATGCCCTGTTCACTTCTGCTTTAGTGAGCAGCCAAAAGCGGCTGCGATACATGTGATAGCGAAAGAAATTATATTTGCTTCTACATGCTGAAAAAATAAATAAAGCACTGCGTAATATGTAGGTAATTTCGAAATTTTCAAATACGAGGCTCATTCAATAAATAAGTTGAATTTTTCGGTATAAGGACTTCTAATACAGATAGAAGCTTACTCTTCTTTATTTTTTTTGTTTTACTTCTTTTTCACATGGATTTCATTTCTTTTGCAGATTAAAAAAAAACTTTGAGAGTTTTGGCGATTAACAAAGATGGCCGACCAAGAAGCATGCTCCAGGATTGAACAGCGGTCAGTTTTGGTTGCTGAAGGGTGCAAACCAGTTGAAATTCATAGGAGAATGTCAACTGTGTATGGTGCCACATGTTTCAGTCAAAGAAATGTCTACAAGTGGGCTAAATTGTTTAAAGAAGGACGGAGCAGTGTTGAGGATGACGACAGGCCTGGGAGGCCTACAGAAGTGAGGTCTCCTGAGGTGATCGAATCAGTCAATGTCCTCATTCAATCTGACAGAATGGTGACAGTGGATGACATTGCAAGGATTTTGAAAGACATAAAGAAAAAACGCAGGGTTCATCAGTCAGAAGGAGTCATCTTGCATCATGACAACGCAAGCCCTCACACAGCAGCCCAAACGGTGCAGACCATCAACGAGCTGGGCCGGGAACTGCTACCTCATCCGCCTTACAGTCCAGACCTTGCTCCTTCAGACTTTCACCTGTTTGGTCCCTTGAAAGCGTTCACGAGAGGCACGAAGTTTAAAAGTGACGATGAAGTCAAAAGTGTTGTGAGCGACTGGCTGAGACATCAGTCCAAATATTTTTACGCTGAGGGAATACGGAAGCTTGTGCACAGATGGGAAAAGTGTGTGACAGTGCTGGGAGACTACGTTCAAAAATTAAAAAAAGAGTAAGCTTCTATCTATATTAGAAGCCCTTATAACGAAAAATTCACCTTATTTATTGAATGACCCTCGTATAATGGACGTGTGTGTAATTAAACAAAATATATTTTTTAATACTTCAAAATATAAATAATTTAGTAGTGAAATGGCTACATCTTTTGTGGCTACGAATTCTCTGTGGAGCACTAGACATTCTATGTGGACCACGTTGAGAATCACTGGATTATATATGTACTTTTGAGAAACTCAATAGTCACACACACTGGGAGAATTATACATACATACATGATAAAAAATGTTATATCAATTTTTCACCTTTGTTGGCAGATACTCTATTATCAAAATGTGGAATATTTAATAACAGAAGTGATGAAAATACGAAAAGGAGACTAAATGAAATTGACTAGACTATATAACCAAATACATATTACAAAAGGAATTCTTATTGAAAAGTTTCAAATTCCAGCATTCCCCACTCCTTCATGCACATATGTAGTTACATCAACATAAACATCAATTTAGTCCGAGGAAGTCTTAAAGGACGAAATAGATCATACAAAAACCTTTTCCAATTTGTCATTAATTTTCATCTGAAGTATATGTTTCAAGGGTCTCAGATATTCTTCTTGAGAATCCATAGTCTATATAAGGCTCAAACACTAATATTCCATGGTTATAATTTATTACATTGGGATCGTAATCACGATCCAATTCATCAGACCTACAAATTCAAAAAGAAATCGGAAAATATAACTCCGGGTATAAGAAACAAAACGCAAAATTTTAGTGATATTCTTGCTTTGTCCTGGACATTGTGCTCTACCTGGATTCTATCCTCTTTGATATATATATATATATATATATATATATATATATATATATATATATATATATAAAGAGAGGCGACAGTCTGTTTCATGCTAGATGCAATCGTCAAGCTTGATTATTGAATCTAGCATGAAACAGACTGTCGCCTCTAAGTGTTGACTTCTATGTTTACTTTTATATTTACACACGCTCTATCTCTGATTTTGAGCACTTTATCCTATAAATATAGCACACTTTAAGACTATATTTCTTCATACACAAACTGACACACACACACATATATCTATATATCTATCTATCTATATATATATATATATATATACATACATATGAGAGAAAAGAAACTTGAAGCCATACAGTTGCGCTAAAAAAATCAACCAACCAGAAATGGAAACACTAAGTGGGACACACTAAGAGAAGCTTTAGTCACATCAGCAACTGAGATGAATAAAGAAAGAAATGAATGGATGACTGATGAAATTCTTGACATACTGAAAAGGAGACAAAAAACAATGCCAAGGCACGGAACGGAATATAGAACACTACAAAAAGAAATAGGGAACAAATGCATGCAGGCTAAAAACAATTAGATAAAACCCAAAAAAGTACAGAAATAAAAAGAATGAATATCAATGATAAAGCATATATGCATAAACAACAAGAGAACACATCGGAAAATCTCAAGCTCATCAACAGATTTCATAAAATCCAAGGACGGAACAATAATATTAGAAAAAGAAAAATATTTCAGAGATGGAAAGAATATATCCACACATATAACGACGGACCGGAAATAGTAAAAACTGAAGTGGAAATTGCTCTGGCCAAATTGAACAGAAACAAAGTGGCAGGGCCCGACAGAATTGTCATCGATATCCTGGCAGCCTTAGATGATTTCGGCATAGACAAGATGACAGAAATAATAAATGAAATCTACAACAGTGGTGACATCCCGGAAGTGCAGTGTATATCTACAGTGCTGTTCGATAAAAGTGACTCACCTGATTTTTTTTTACTAAATGTTCTCTTCTCCGATGAAACGAAAGTTGAGCTAAATTCAAAAGATAAGCGATCTAAAATCCGAAGAAGAAGCTTTGAAAGCTCTTTGAATTTGGCAGTAAGTACTGTCAAGGATCCGTTCAGTATAATGTTCTGGGGATGCTTTTCTTTTCATGGAACTGGTTTCTTAAAACCTTTTGAAAAGAACCTAAGTAGCGAGCAGCACAAGAGAATTTTATAGTCTTGTCTGCTCCCTTCTTCCTGAAAGGGTGCAAATCGTTATTTTTCCTAAACCCTGATGCGCCATGTATTTAGTCAAGCTTATCAAATATGTTATACGTATTTTTTCTTCTGTCCCTCTTGCCTTCAATCTGTCCTGTGAGTATCAGATTTTCCATTCAAACTTACAGCAACTTGTATTCTCAAACGGTCAACCATTTTGACGTTGCTTAACTTTGGTGATCGTACAGGAACCAATGTTTAAAATGTGATACGGCCGTAAGCCGAGTACTAATTAATATAGCTCTTCTAAACAAATGCTATGAAAATTGCGATAGAATAGTCATGGCCTTGTGACCTTTAGTTTTGTTTTTGAGGATTTTTTAAATTCCTTGGATATTTGAATAAGTATTTGGTTACGGGCTCTTTAAACTTTTTTTGTTGCTCCTGTCAGCTTTTAATCCAATGGATTGAGGTTTCCTGGACTCTTTTTTTAGAGCGGTCCGTGAGCGATTCTTTTCTAAACTGACTGAATGATGGATTTTCTCTGTTTGCAGATAATCTTTGAGGATTTGGTGACTTGACAGCTTTTTGAAGGATTGCAATTGGAGTCGTGATAGCATGTAACTTGGTAGCGATTTCTTGAAATACAAATCTGATACCCTAAAATAGCTTAAGAAATGATGAATAATACAATGGCAAGAATTTAAAAATATTTAAATGTGGTCTACACCATACAAATACACATGTATTCACATGCACGAACATATTAGAATTGATCAAATTGATAGATCATTAAATAAAATATATGAATTGATAGCAAAAAGCAAGCAGATCAATAATTATTTCCTCTGCTACCTCATACGATTCATTTTTTTAATTTTTTCCATTTCTTTCTAAGTTTATGATTTTTGCATCTTTCGTCTTCTGGACATTTTAATACAATTATAGTGGTGCCAGGCATGTTGTTTCGATGTTTTATTTTTCCTTGATTATATTTTCATCATGTAAGTGATAGTTTCTCGCAGATTAAAAAAGAATTATGGTAGGTATTAAGTTTGAGGTTCTATTCTTCCACATTTCGTTGTCTCAAATGTTATGTATAGGTATATATATCGCTTTTCAGTTATGAATTGAGCGCTTTTGGCTACTGGAGTTTGTATACAAAACGTTAAAAATGCCCGTTTCTCTGCCCTGCTTAGGGGTGGAATCTCTGACTGATATCAAGTCGGTTTAGTTTCGATCCCGACTTGAAGCAGTCGGATGTCTAGTCTAGTCACACTGATGAGTTGCGATACAGCGAAATAGGCTTATATATATATATATATATATATATATATATATATATATATATATATATATATATATAAGTGAACATAGAAGTCAACACTTAGAGGCGACAATCTGTTTCATACTAGATCGTCAGGCCATCTAGCATGAAACAGACTGTCGCCTCTAAGTGTTGACTTCTATGTTCACTTTTATATTTACACACGCTCTATCTCTGATATTGAGCACCATAAATATAGCACATCTTAAGATTATATTTCTTCATATATATATATATATATATATATATATATATATATATATGAGCCAGGCATATCTAAAGATATTAACTTTCTGTAGTTAAAAGCTTCACGGAACAACTGCAAACAGTTAGTTAAGAGTATATATATATATATATATATATATATATATATATATATATATATACATATGAAGAAATATAGTCTTAAATTGTGCTATATTTATGAGATAAA
Organism: Acanthosepion esculentum; assembly: GCA_964036315.1. Taxonomy (NCBI): domain Eukaryota; kingdom Metazoa; phylum Mollusca; class Cephalopoda; order Sepiida; family Sepiidae; genus Acanthosepion; species Acanthosepion esculentum. Next base: position 108,945,613 of record OZ038488.1, read on the forward strand.
GTGCTCAATATCAGAGATAGAGCGTGTGTAAATATAAAAATTGAACATAGAAGTCAACACTTAGAGGCGACAGTCTGTTCTGTTTCATGTGAGATGGCCTGACGATCTAGCATGAAATAGACTGTTGCCTCTAAGCGTTGACTTCTATATTCACTGATATATATATATATATACATATATATATATATATATATATATATATATATATATATATATATATATATGTGTGTGTGTGTGTGTGTGTTTTGATGCATGTTTCATAAATAATATAGACAAGTTTTGTTTATTTATTTTAAGTAAGTTCCTTTCATATTGTTTGATAAGCTTAATCATTGAAAGACGAAAGGAAATCACCATATTGATATATATTTAAATCCAATCTAAGCTTTCAGCTTACATAAGCCATTATCAAAGATGACAATTACATTTCAATACATCAAACAATACACGCACGAAACAATAATGATAGTCTGTTTTTGTTGCATGAAAAAATTTCAAAGCAACGACAAATTCGTGTATACGAGACGCGGAAGCGAAAATCGGGTCGCAGCTCGGGACGTCACACATGACCACGCGAGAGTGAAAACAAGATAATGTTATTATGCTTATCAGACAAAATGAAAGGAATTTACTTAAAATAAATAGACAAAACTTGTCTATATTATTTAATGAAACATGCCTCAATGAAAAATTGCTGCCTAAATACACACACACACACACACACACACACACACATATATATATATATATATATATATAAATAGTATATAAAATTAGTAAAACATTATTTTGGTATATTGATGCGAATTGGGTCAATTGATGTACAAACACTTAACATTTTAAAATAAAAAAAAATTATGAACGCTATATTTAAAAAAAATAATAAGCGCACATTACATGAATTTGAGGAGGAGCAGGAAGAGGGGGATTGGAGGAGAAATCAAGTGTATTGTAAATGTATCGGTGGGGGATTAACTGAAATATACATACTTTCTTTTCATCCCACTTCATATGAACTCAAAAGGAACTTTTTAGTACGAATACAAGGGGACATAATTTTCGATCTCTGGTTTCAAGAGATAAAAAGAACGTATGTATATTTCATTTAATTCCCTACCGATACATTTCCAATGCAC
>OZ038488.1:108951748-108999248 GCA_964036315.1 Acanthosepion esculentum
GCTTAAACTCAACGTTGATTCTGATTCCGCAGAACTGGATTGGGTGTGAAAAAGTATTTGTTGTTAACATTTTTTTTTCATTCGGTTTTTCCAGTTACGAGTCCTTTTTTAAAGCTGATCGTTTTGTGTTCATTTTGTTTAGTTCTTTTTTCGTAACAGATTTAATGTTTAGTATAGAGCTTAGACAAATTTCCCAGTGTGAGATAGGCAAGAAGTAAGGCATGTAGCAACATCAGCACGGCAAAGGGCAATCCTTTAAAGGCAAGGAAGGGCAAAAATATTTTAAGTCAAGTGATTGCTGTATGAGTCGTACGATTTTTTAATCAAGTACGGGCAATGCCGGGCCATGCTGCTAGTAAAACTTATAATTTACAAAAGCTTTGTAAATTGTATATGGACAAGATGCATAGCACATGTAAATTATTACTAAATCATTCTTCCGTGAAATAAGACCTTCATTTACTTCGAAGGGGAATTATACTGAAAAATTTAGTTGTATTCTGGTATCAGTCAGTTATGTGCCATGCGTGATACAGGCTTAGGCGTTCATGTATCTTTCGATACATGACTGACGAGGCAGATTTTTTCCTGCAGTAGGTTGCCATTTTTTTCTGCGGGAGATAATTTGGCATCCAAAGCTATAGAATCCTGTCTGCCCTGCTATTTACCCATAGCTAGGGGAGAAGAAGAGGAGTCATAACTTTACCAATGGTATTAGCAAGTACTTTCACTTACTTGCTAATACCCTTGGGAATTGTACAAATCCTCTTCTTCTCCTCCAGCTATGGGTAAATAACTGGTATAATATGTTATAAAGTGCAGTAGTTTGAGTTTGTTTTAAAAAAAAAACAATGCAAATTTGAAACGTTTTGTCTTATAACTTGTACCCAGTGATATCATGGTGTTATATACATTTTTATTTATTTTGTTTTTATTAATTATGGTCTATCAAATGATCTTAAAGATCTTATTCATTGAAGTAGCCTTGTTTGTTATGTTTTATATACTTTACACGCTTCTTACTCATCGAATGCAGTAAAAGGAAGTGAATATTTTGCTTGTGGTATTTCGTAATTAGAATTCTGGTTTGAATATATTTTCCGTTCAATGTATCTAATACAAAAAATATCAACTTTATTTGGATTTATTCTTGGAATGGTAAGATTTTGAAGTCAGTTTGTAACAAAAACTAAAACAATTAGGTATTTCTGTATATTTTTCCAGGTGATCGTTAAAACTAAATTCTCAAAAATTGATAAAAACTACGAGTCTAATCTTTGGTGCCTGTACTTACCAACATACACCACAAATTTCACTTGTAGTGCGGTGTTGATTTCGAAAGAAAGTGAGAACTCAACCTGCCCCACTACTGCAGGTGTTTCGTAATATATAAACCGGGGATAACGGAGAGGTATTGTACTGGAACATAAAGAGTACTATTTGATCTCTAGCATCGAACCGAATATCGCTAATGTGAATATGAGCTAGTAATAAAAAATAATGAAAAACGGATTTATCAATCACCGCTGAGATAAAATCAACTAGCTCAGAAACAGATCTTTACAGAGACATAATTGTTGTGGTAAACCATCCTACAGTAGAATGAACTCTTCCTCTGTTGTGGCAAACCCACACACAGTAGAATGAACTCTTCCTCTTCTCATAAATACTGTGAGACTTCCTAGAAGAGAGACGTGAGCAGCTGAGACATGCTTAATTTCCTCCTTGGAGGGATTTCCCCATTATTTATCAACTCTCAGTTGCGTTTCTGTCCTTGGACAGAGCGCGCTCAAGGGCTTCTCTGTCGAAGAGCAGAGAGGCAACTGAGAAAATAATACTGAGATGTGCTCAGCCCTGGGGAACAAAATTGATAAAAACTATGAATCTATTCTTTGGTGTCTGTACCTACCACAATAAACCATAGCTTTAACACCGAGTGCAGTGTTGATTTCCAAAGAAAGTGAAAACTCAACCTGTTCCTACTGCAGGTGTTTCATAATAAATAAGCCGCGGATAACGGAGAAGTATTAGAACATGAAGACTACCATTTGATCTCTAGCATGGAACCGCATATCGCTAATGTAAATAAGCAGGAGAAATACAAGGTAATGACAAACAGATTTATCAATTATCGATGGGATAAAACCAACTTGCTCAGAAATAGAGCTTTACAAAGAAATAATAAACTCTAATCTGAATCGCATGTTGTGAAATATTAATTCGCCATTTTTCCAGACGATATTTAAAATTAAACGCTCAAAAATTGATAAAAGCTATTAATCTGAATTTTTAATGTCATTTCTTACGACATCAAATCCCAGCATTTACAACAAGTACAATATTGATTTTCTGAATAAAGTTGTTTTTTTTTGTATTTTTAAGCGTTTCACCCCAAGCAAGGCGGGAAGCTACTAGCACGCAAAGGGTTACAGAGAGCTGGAGCGAGAGCAAAGAGGAGTGATAGAGGAAAGGATGAAGAGAAGGATATGGAATAGATCAAGGCATCTGGAGACGTCGATTGACATTACATTTGAATAATTGGAGATTATAGCTATCAGGGAAACAGGAAAAGTGGAAGGATTTCCACAGGCGAGAAGTTCGAGACATGAAGCTGTTGGAGTAGAAGAGACGGTTACATTTAACAGTTTCGACAGTGAAATGGTGAGAGCCAGATGCCAGCCTAGTTGAACGCTTAAATTCATGAAGTCTGGGAGCGAGCGAAATCAGCTCATTGGAGCAATTACTATTTAAGTACTTGTAAAAAAGACAGAGGGAGGCGACGGCACATCTGTGAGAGTGCGACTGCAGACGAGATGCCAGATCAGAGCCAATTACATTGCATATCGGTCTCTGGATTTTATCAAGAACCTTGAGACAAACAGAAGGGGCTCCAGACCATATATAGCAGCAATCAATCTATCCTATTGAATCAATCATTGAAAATGTCATTTTACCAGCCGACTACTAATTGAATCCTATAAGTGTTGCACTTTGTCGGATTTTCTACGACTAGTCAGTTTGACCCCACGATGTGTTCGATTCAAGTTTGTGTCGGGGAATAGGCCTGGTGTAAGTTCAACGTATAAACGGAAGGTGGAATAACGCTACGACGAAAAAAGAAAACAGGGCCGAGTTCCGAGTCCAACCTAACCCTCTGGGGGTATATAGGTGCCACTTAGGTCTCCTGGCACCTTCTTTTTACCTCCACTGAATAAATGCTATCGACTAACCGTGATTCATCACTACGTCTTCGACTGACGCCTCATCACTCACAAAAAGACGGCTTCTCTATCGCCATTCTAGAAAGTATCCTAAGTATTTAAGTCCATTTTTCGCGGCTGAGTGTCACTTGATCACGAAGTTTTTATTTATTTAAACATTTTTTTATACTTCCGGACATAGTGTGGTTGCTGTAAGGCTATCACATCACAAAAGGAACAGAGAAAATCATTTACGGCCCACTTGGCTACATGGGAGTTCTAAATCAGTCAAGCGATTAGTTTACCAAACAACGATTCTCAGTATTTTTCAGGCATCTGTTGCATTAATTAGTGTTATGGTGTTGAAACCATAGAAAAATAACACAGACTCGGATATAAAGTTAAACGGTATATTATTCACGGAAACGTAGTACAAATTATGTGGACTGGAGAGTACTTCTCTCACTGGTGTCCTGACTCACTCATTCATACACTCACTCCGTGATACACTCTTGGTGACTCACACCTGGTGACTTCCGATATTTAACAACCTCCCCCACAAGGCCGGTTTAACGTGGGCTTTCCGAGATCGTAGGCTCGGCCAAAAATATGCCCATTTACAACCCGTATACACGAGTTTAGGGACTGTCTACCTCCCCGGACGAAACTTTGCCCTGCGGCAAAGCCTCGTCCGAGTTCCTCTCTGCCAAAGCAGAGAGTTCGACAGGTGTCACACCTGGTGACTTCCGATATTTAACAACCCCCCCACACGGGTCGCATGTGGCACAAGGCCGGTTTAATGTGGGCTCTCCGAGCCCGTAGGCTCGGCCAAAAATATGCCAATTAGAACCCGTATAAATCTACCTCCCCGGACGAAACTTTGCCGGTTTAATGTGGGCTCTCCGAGCCCGTAGGCTCGGCCAAAAATATGCCAATTAGAACCCGTATAAATCTACCTCCCCGGACGTAACTTTGCCCTGCGGCAAAGCCTCGTCCGAGTTCATCTCTATCAAAGCAAAGAGTTCGACAGTAGTCACACCTGGTGACTTCCTCCTTACTAGAAATTGGTAGCCACATTATATAAGTGTGGAAGAGTCCATTTGTAGGTATGTCAGGTTCCCACAATAATTAGGTAATGCTGAACGTAAATTTTTTTCATTCTTATATATGAGCTTTCACGACGTTGGCGGTCATGTGTCTCCGCAATGTCATTTCTTTTGTAGATCTTAATAACTTTTGTATTTTGCCATCTCTCCCAAACCCTGCTCCGCCATGCATTTCTGTTTCACCTTCGGTCTATTCTGTGAGTATCAAATTTTACAAGTCTTCTTTCCTTATTATGTACACTAGAAATTCAATAAGCTCTTCCTTGTGTGAAGTATAAGAGATCCTTCTGTTGTCCTTATCGCTAGAACTTGGTCGTTGCTTGATTATCCGGTCCAAGGTATTATCAGCATGTCTCTGTTGCATTTTCTTTTACATCAAATCTCTTCGCGAAGAATATCCATCAATAACTGCCATATTGGAGGACTGATATTCCGTAATATGTCAGTACTCTTATCTTTGTTTCTAACAATGTTTTTCTGTTCCTTATACTTGGATTAGCATTCGAAAGGCATATCGAAGTCTTTTGACAGGGTTTGGTATGCCGGCCATCTACACATGATTCAGGGATACGCTATTCAGGAAGATTATTTGATGTAATCCAATCATTCCTGTTAAATCGTGAAATGAAGGTCGTCCTGAACGGGTTCTCTTCCAGTTCCTTTCATACGAACGCTGGTGTTCTCCCAAGGCTCTATCCTGGTTCCTACATCAACGATCGTCCTGATGTCATCACTTCTCAAGTAGGCATGCAGACGAGATCACCATTTACTCCAGTCTCAATAGTAAATTCAGCATTGTTAACCTAGCCGTCGGTCTCGAAAAGGGCCTCCAATCTGTGGTTGACTGGGGCAGGGAATGGCTTGTAAATTTTAATGCACCCAAAACGAAATTGCTGTCATTTACTCACCAGAGATAAACTTCCCTACCTCCTATCTGCATGATTGATGCTCAACTTCTCAAGAGCGTCCAACTGCGCCTCCTTGCTCTCACGTTTTCCACTGACCTGAAGTGGAACAATTACATTGAATAAATAGCTGCATCTAACACAAGGAAATTTACTTCTCTGTGTCGCACCAGAAGTCTTTTTCTCGTCTGAGTCGATCCTTCAAATCCAACATTCGTCCATGCATGGAATCCTGTTGCCATATACGGTCTGGTGCAATCGCTGTTCATCTAAAGGTTCTCGACAAAATCCAAAGACGGATTTGCAATGTGGTTGATCCTGACTTGGGATCTCGTCTCCAGTCTCTTTCTCACAGACATGAAGTGGCTTCCCTCTGTTTTTTTCTACAAATATTTTCATGGCATTTCCTCTGTTGTGCTATCTTCACTGGTGCCCCGACTGCAAGAATGCTACTAGGTTGGCATCTCGGTCTCACTCTTTTACCGCATCTTCTACTCCGACAGCTTCTTCTACTCGCACTTCCCGACAGTGGAACTCCCTTCCTCTTACTTGTTTCCCTGATAACTATAATCTTCAAACATTTAAATGTAATGTCAATCGATATCTTCTGTTGCCTTGATCCCAATTCTTCTTTTTATCCTTTCCTCAACCCACCCCTCTACCCATTCCTTTTTTCTTACACATATTGTAGCCCCTTGCCTACTAGTGTCACTCCAGCCTTGCTTGGGATGAAATGCTTAAAAATCTGATCTATACATTTACATATTCGGGCACTTCCACATGGTATAATAGTTAACAAACCTGTTTCGTTAGTACAATTACGACTGATTAGTGAGTTTAATCCTTAATGGGCGTTCCATACTTTCGGCCTTGTGCTTTTCATCTAAGCAACGCTTAGTAAATCGGCATACACTTAGCATTTGAACTATTTAGCATTTACTAATTTTATATCCTGACTTTTCATGATGGATTCAAGATATACAGTGCTGCTCGATAAAAGTGACTCACCCGATTTTATTTTTTTTTACTAAATGTTCTCTTCTCCGGTGAAACGAAAGTTGAGCTAAATTCAAAGTATAAGCGATCTAAAACCCGAAGAAGAAGAAGCTTTGAGAGCTCTTTGAATTTAGCAGTAAGTACTGTCAAGTATCCGTTCAGTATAATGTTCTGGGGATGCTTTTCTTTTCGTGGAACTGATTTCTTAAAACCTATTGAAAAGACCCTAAGGAGCGAGCAGTACAAGAGAATTTTAGAGTCTTATCTGCTCCCTTCTACTGAAAGGGTGCAGATCGACCCCACCAAGCTCATTTTTATGCAGGATAATGCTCCCTGTCACAAATCAAAATTGATGAAGGAATACTTTGATGAGAAGCAGGTAAGTGTTATGACCTGGCCGCCCCAATCACCTGACCTCAACCCCATAGAAAACTTATGGAGCATTATAAAGTACAGGTTCTCGAGAAAGCAGTTGATCAACAAAGAGGATTTCATTGTGAATTTCATATTTGAATGGAATTCAATGCTTGGAGATGCCAAAAAGGGTTGAAAAGGTTACTCAAAATAAAGGAGGACCCATAGATTATTAAACGTTACGAACTATATTACCTATTATAAATAAATTATACCTCTATTATTCTTTATTTAAAGCTGTTCGGTTATGTTTCTATTGAATACTAGTTGCAGGAAATTAGTGAGTCACTTTTTTTGCACAAACCTTTTCCCTAAATTTCATTTATATCCAAAATTATAATTATCAATAGAATACCTTAGGGTGAGTAAACTTTTTTACTAGGTGGTCAGGAAGGGGTCTTTATATTTGTAAGATTAAAAATTAGTTTGACCACAAAAACAATAACAAAATTTTAAGTAAAAAAAAATCAGGTGAGTCACTTTTATCGAACAGCACTGTATATATGAAATAAACATATATCTAAATTTTCATATATACATTTACTATGGGAATAAGTTGAATACTTTATCTCAGAAGTAAATTAATATTATAAAGACATGTATAATACACTAAAGTTTCACAAATTACTTTACCAAATAAAACAATATCAACATCACTTGAGGACTTCTAACAGTATTAGTAACTAAAACTAGAAGGGCAAGTAATAATACAACCAATATGTTGAAATTCCACACCACATTAAACAAAAGCCTAAAAAGAAAACTCCCACAAATACTAGAGATAAAAAAAACCCTCATTTTCTTGAAAATCTGTTTTAATAGAAATAGTTTATAAATTTCAACCACCAGAAACCTTAACTCTTCGGTCAAGGAATGCCGAATGTTTCCTCGTTTGGAAACGCCCAATCCCACCATTACAATTATAATTCATACTTCAAGGGTAGGAAACAACTGTGCATCACTCATGTTGTCCTGAGGCACCAGGAAGATTTTATCAGGCGATGAGATAGGATACCAAAATAGTTCCAGTCAATGCGGTCGATGTGGCAAGGCGTGACAAAATCAGTTCTAGATTGTCTGAAATGTGTTACATTATTATGATAAAGAAGCCAAAAGAAATCCTTTTCTAAAACCATGATGTCTGGCTTGTAGTGATATTTAGAAAGCCTGTCTGAGATTCTATAAGTGATTTTGATTTATAACGAGACCATGTTGTGGGGTCCTTGAGCCAGATTATGTTAAGTTAATATTTAAAATGAAGAAAGCAGACACGTTGATGCACACATCAATTCTATTTACATGAAAATTGTTTTAGTCGCATTGATGTGAAGAAAATTGCAGTAAAAATCGATGCAAAGCAAACGCATAACGATTTTAAGAATGAAAAAGTAGATATTTTTAAAGTGAAAAAACAAAACAAAAAGTACTAAACAAAACAAAACAAGGCATTTTTTCAGTTTCGGGGAAAAAACATATTTTAAACGTAAAATAAATTTAAGAGTTCAACCTGACATATTACTATTAAAGAAAGGAGTCAATAAAAGAAATCGTGTTCCGGTTCTCTCAGTAAGCTGAAAATGTATCGAATGTTGATTTTTTTTATATCACTGGAAAGAGCAGTTAACCAAGAGGAAGAAGCCATCTTGTTTTTTCTTTATGCATTCATATGGATATTTCAGTTAAGAAGTCCCAAATATAACTTCAAATAGTACAAATAGTTTGAAATTCTGAAGTGTCCTCAGTGAAACTTGTATCACACAGACGAATATCCCCATTTTTTGTATTCAGCAAGGCTGTTGTACTCTCTGTTATTTCTCTAGTTGTCTCGTGTTCCATGATCACGTTTTATCATCGTACCCGGATGCATTCGGACGAATATCCTCATATTTATTGTCTTATCACGACGCTACAATATTTCTCTTAGTTGTCTCATATATATTTTATATTTTTTATAGTTGTATCGTATATATATATATATATATATGTATGTATATATATATATATATATATATATATATATATATATATATATATATATATATATATATATATATATATATATATATATATGTATGTATGTATATGTAGTCATGATTCTGTAAATTATACGGAAGAGTATCCTCTTGTCGGCAACTTGTTTTGAAGATATTTTATGTCGGCAAGTTTAATTACCTCTCTCTCACTTTCTCTCTCTCTTTCACTTTCTCTCTCTCCATCTCCCCCCCTCTCTCTCTCGGATTAATAGAAATTTGTTACTTAACTGATGATTTATATTATATTCAGCACCTCTACTCCGGAGTTTGGGAAACGAACTTTTGTACAATTGTTCGGTCAACTCGTCAGAAGATATCAGTAAGTGTCTGTCAATTTTATTGTTTTCGTTAGTTTTATATTAAGTTAAAAAAACATCATTTAATCATTTTTGTTGGTGTTAGGCTGATTGTTCTTCTTTCTATGCGTGTGTGGATGCATGCGCCAATGCGTCTACGCCTGTACGTGTGCATATATGCACATGCGTACGATGTCTTGGTTATTTCTTCACTCTATAATTTACTTTTCTCCCCATAATTCGTCATTATTCTTTTTCTTTCTTTTCTTTATCTTTCTGTTCTCTGTGTCAAAGGGTCATGTACCGAACTTGTTTCCGTGTTGGAACATGATTTAAAATTAGGCTAATATTTCAAAATATTCTGGTGTTTTCAAAAGTTTTCAAAACATAGGTGCATTCTATTTTTTGTTTATTTCTTGTTTAAATATTTTTTTAATAAATGATTAAATGACAAAGGAAATATTTGTTTATATGTCTTCACTTGCACATTTTTCGTTTCTCTTGTTTAGTAGTTAATAGTTTGTTTTTACCTGGTTTGGTGTCGTCATAGGGTACTAATTAATAATGGAATCATAGGTTTATAACTGTACTTCATGTAATAATTTTGTATTTTGTTGGGTAAGCTTTTGCTTTAATAAAGGCCTTAATTCTTAGTGACATGCTATAGAATGAATTATTTAGTAAGCCAACGTTCTTCGCCAGATTTCTCCAGTATTCCTTTAAATTGCGAACAAGCTTATATTCCTATTACAGACACGCTTGTCCATTAAAATCCCAAAGCTCAGGACTCTGAGTAGGCCACGGGAAGAGTTGCAAATTACCCTCGTCATGCTTCCTCTCTATATAACGTACATTTTTTAAGGCAGTGTGCTTAAGATCGTTATCGTTACTAAATCATTTTTGACTTGTATAATGTACATACAGTGCTGTTGGATAAAAGTGACTCACCTTATGCTTTGAATTTAGCTCAACTTTCGTTTCATCGGAGAAGAGAACATTCTTCCAGTCTTCTACGGTGAAGTTTTTGTAATAGAGAGCCCATTCAAGTCTCTTGACTTTGTTGGCTTTGCTTATTAGCGGCTTAAACCTTAGTGTACAAGATTTGTAGCCTTGTTCTAACAGCCACCGACGGACTGTTGAAGAGGCAAGATTAACACCTTGCTCTTCGCTTAGACTGACTGCAATTTCTTAGCTAGTTATAGTCCTATTCTTCGCAACTTCTCTGTTGATAATCCTACCAGTTCTATCATGAATTTTTTTCTTTCGTTCCCTTGTTTCCTTCCTTGGAGCAGGAGTGGCGTCATTATCTGCCCTAAGGACTCGGGAGACAGTTGATTTCGAGGTTATAGCAATTTCTGCAATTTCTCTCGTAGACTTGCCTGCTTTTGAGAGAGCATCAATAGAGGCCTTAAGTGGTTTTGATGCGTGTTTGTACCCTTTCATCTGGTTAGTGACTTGAGTGGCTATTTCAAGCTGTATGAGGCTTTCTGGAATATTCTAGAATACTCTAGATTTAATTTAAGCTGTTCTTGAATTCTCAAGAATATTATTCTGAGTGTATTGTAAAATAGTTTTCAATATTTTGTCAAAAGGTCTTTAAATTTACCAGTTTAATCATTAGAATGCAATATTTGAGTAATTTTTTTTTTTGCACAGAGTTTTTCCTGAATCTCATTTATATCCAAAATTATAATTATCAATAGAATACATTAGGGTGAATAAACTTTTTTCCTAGTTAGTCGGGAAGGGGTCTTTATATGAGTAAGATACAAAATTATTTTAACCCCAAAAACAATAGACAAAAAATATTTTTAGTAAAAAAATCAGGTGAGTCACTTTTATCGAACAGCACTGTATATAGACCTGTATTAATACCCTGTATTAATAAACGAATTCATTTACATAATTGTCTTGGTAAAAATACAAAAATCTACTTTATATGGGTGCGTCCTTTTTTTTTTTTTTACCTCGTACTGTATATACGCACTTAATGACTTATAACGGTCTAACGATTCCGGAGTTGCAATGAACTTGAAATTGAAATTTATTATGTATTATATGAAATTAAAAAAAAAATCAACCAGTCGGTATTATACGTTGTACGAAAACTTTGATCGTGATGTTTTTTCTTTCTTCAAAAGGAATCTAAACAAATAAAATGAATAAAGTGAAAACTACTTACGAACACATGTACAGAATATAGAGTTGGTTTTCGAATTCGTTTTTTATGTTTATATTTCACTACACAACTGTACTGTATAATCATTTAGAAATCAATATGAAACGCAACAGATGGTGCAAAAGCGACATTAAAACTGTCTGATGCTCGTTGTCCAAACCCATTACACGCGTACGTTGCCTGAAATAGCGGTCAGCAACAACTATTTTTGCCACCTGGTCATTGGAACGCAACCCTGTTCCTTATTTACATTATTCGGACTATTGTCCTCATCTTTGTCGACATGTTTATTACAACGTTTCGGCCTTTCAGTATCTGTCTATATTTCTGAGATGAGGTATTATGTACACTATTTACATTATTCGGACTATTGTCCTCATCTTTGTCGCCATATTTACTACAACGTTTCGGCCCTTCAGTATCTGTCTATATTTCTGAGATGAGGTATTATGTACACTATTTACATTATTCGGTCTATTGTTCTCATCTTTATCGCCATATTTATCACAACGGTTCGTTTCTTTTTGTTATTATAGTCGTATAGAGCACAAATGAGTGGAATCGTCCGTTTATGCAAATAAGCGGAGATAAGATGAGTTGAGTAGAGTTAGCATTCGGTCTTAGGCGCGCGCTAAGGTCTTAGTGCTTGTTCAACTCTCTGCCTTACGGCAGAGAGAAACCGACACGATTCTATGCCGACAGGCAGAGTATCGTCTGGGGAGGTAGACAAACCCGACCCCTTTATCATGGGAAATTTTTGCTCGAGCCTACGGGCTCGGAATCGCCCCACGTAAAAACTAGCCTTGTGCCGGACCCTACCTTCTGGGGAGGCTAGGTAAATACCGAGTCAGCATTAGGTCTTAGCCGTGTGTTAATCACTTCACTGGAGATAACTGATAACTGGCATTCATTAAACATGGCACGTGGAACTAGAACAGTCTACCCCAGTGAGCGAAATAAAGGGTTCAGTTTGACATTCCAACCACCGTACAACGGTCGAAACGTTGTAGTAAATATGGCGACAAAGATGAGGACAATAGTCTGAATAATGTAAATAGTGTACATAAAACCTCATCTCAGAAATATAGACAGCAACCCTGTTCATAAGTGAGGAATGAGATCAGGGCTTTATATCTATGACTCGCCACGGAATGCCCACGAAGTAGAACACTTTTGTCTAACCAAATTCATCCACAGGGCTTGGTGGAAGCTGTAGTGTCGTTTTCAGGCAGTTCGCAAGAGAATATTATGAAGAAGTCACCTCCACACTAAATATGGCGTGATTTGAACTCATATTTCTGGGGCTAAACTGTAAAGTTTTAACGCCACAACCCCTCGCCTGGGTCGCTGTCAGGCTCAGTTAAAAAGGATAAAAGTGCAGAGTGTGAATCATTGACCCCCCCTCATAATAGTAACTTTTAGCGTACCATTTCATTAATATCAAATCTTGATTTTATAAAATATTGATAATATAAAGAATTTAAATAATAAAAAAAATAATAATGTGTTTTTTAAGGTCAAATCTTAACCGATTTTGAGGATTTTTCAATTAATTTCAAGACGAATTTTACAATTTGCTGAATGTACTCACATTTTTGGACGTCAAATGCAAAGATTACCGAGTATAAGTCGAGATTTTCAGGCGAGATTTTTAAGCTAATCGGATTCAGACTGAGAATGCATATTAGTCGAAATCGATACACGATAGGAAAATCGAGAAGCAGTTCTTAGCTACAGGCGAAAGGAGTTCACCAGTAAGATATAATCTTCTTATTATACAATGTTATGGAAATCCTAGAAGCGGTTCCAAAATTTTATCCTGCTCTTGGGAAGTCAGACAACTAAAGTACATCGTTTATACAGGTTATCCAGACTTCAGAAGTTGGAAACATTGGTTCAGTATGAAGTTAGCGAATGTAGTTAGATCGGCTTTTAAGAATGCATCGTATCCTTATTCAATGCGGCGAAAATTCTATTTTCAAAACCACTATTTCATAGTCATGAATAATGCTTCTTTAACGAGAATAATAAAGAAGAATACTATGGTTAAATTTAGTATTAACTTGCGTAAAACTATCGCAACATAAATGCGGATGTTCTAGGGTAAAATGTGCCCGGGGATTTTCAAGGTTCAAAGAGAATTTCTTATGAATTGCTGGCTATGTTTAATAACACAATGGAAGGGAAATAGTTTTTTCTCTATGGAGGGAAACATTTAAAGGAAATACTTCCTTACATTTTCCTTGAACATCGTAAGAAGCACTGAGATGTATTGGTTATTAAATCTAAGTAACTGTCTATATTTCTGAGATGAGGTATTACGTACATTATTTACATTATTCGGACTATTGTCCTCATCTTTGCCGCCATATTTATTAAAACATTTCGGCCGTTGTACACCCCGGCCTTCTTCAGGTGGTTGGAATGTCGAACTGAACCCTTTATTTTGCTCACTGGGGTAGACTGTTCTAGTTCCACGTGCCATGTTTCATGGATGTCATTTGTCAGTTATCTCCTGTTCATTTCCCTCTGAAGGTTCTGCACTACCTCAACCGCGTATTGAACTCCCACTCAAGAACACATGGCACAGTGGATAAAGGCGTTAGTTAGATCCAGTGACAGGGCCCAAAGATTATGAGTTCAATATCCGGTTAAGGCAGTGGGGTGCTCGGGTAAATACCGAGTTAGCATTGGGACAGTTGCTAAATGTATCTTGGTGCCGTAAATCTTCTATTTTATTACTTACTTACGAGTTTGTCTTCCTTATTTATTTTCATCTTTTAGAGATGCAACAATTATACATAGTTTAACTAAAACTTGATGGCTGAATAATTAAAAAATTAAATGAAATAAAAAAAATTGTCAAAAGATTGCTCTAATTTTTTATATAGTAATTATTCATAAAAAGTTGGGCACTGCATTTTCCCGCTAAATCACACAATAGACCGCTAATTATATTGTGGCTTGTGTTGCAACCCATACCAAAAGCAATGTTTCAAATGCTGATTTTCCGGGAATCAGGTTATTCTCAATTGATAGCCTAGCGAAAGTTCCTGCCTACGTCAAACTATCTTAATTGACGTTGTTTCGTACTAAATTTACCTCCTTCAAATACCGATAAAAAAAATTGGCACAAAACACTGCTTTACCAATTAAAATGAACGGATCACTATAAGACTTTCCCCGAGACTATGCCAAGACGGAGGAATGAATAAATGCCAAAAGTTCCATGCCTGACAATACGTCCCAAGCCATCATTTTCTCTCTGAATATGAGGCAAATGTTTTCGGTAATTCACTGGTTAAAAACGAAACATAGGAGGTACTGTCTAGAGAAGAAAAATTCAGGGCGAAGCCAAAACACAACTATGAAAGCCGACACAGTGACTGCTAGTCTTAGTTTAATTCAGGTAATTTAGGGAAAGATTCATCATTCCTTACCAGTGAAAAATATTTATTCGTTCTTGCATTGAATATTGCTGACGTATGGTTTGGTACGCGCGCCGTTCATCTCGAAGTCCTTGACAAAATCCAGAGACGTTATGCAATATGATAGGTCCTGAGATGGCATCTCGTCTACAGTTCCTCTCTCGAGCTACTTTCACTGGTTCCGAAACTGCAAGAATTTATGCGTGCTACTAGATTGACATCTCGTCCCACTCTTACACTATCGAAACAGTTAAATGTATCCGCCTCTTCTACTCCAACAGCTTCGTATCTCGCACTTCCCGTCAGTGGAACTCCCTTCCTCTTAGTTGCTTCCATGATAGCTATAATCTTCAAATATAATCTTCTGATCCCTTGACCCTGATCTCCGTCCTTCTCTATATCCGTTTCTCAAACACCCTTCTGTTCTCTTGCTTTCACTCTCTGTAAACTCCTGCGTCCTAATGCCATTTCCGCCTTGCTTGGGGTGATATGCTTAATATATATATATATATATATATATATATATATATATATATATATATATATGGCGGCGGCGGCGGCGGCTCCCAGTCGTGTCCGAGTATCGGGTTCCGTCATGAGTCCTATACGACAGAATGGCAATCTCTGAGGAAATTGTTTTAAGTGGTCGTGGCTGCGCGACGGCCACACACACTTTTTGGAGGGGCGAATACAGGGACCTGTTGCACTGAGTGCCACAAGGTCCCAAAACGACCATCCTCAGGCTTTGAATTCAGAGTTGCCCTTCTCCTAGACCAGTTGCCAACCAAGGCTATAGAACCCAGTCTGTCCTGCTATTTACCCATATATATATATATATATATATATATATATATATATATATATATATATTTGTCATCCACAGACAGACTGTTTCGTTGTTTCACAATATATATATATATATATATATATATATATATATATATATATATGTCTTGATGGGGGAAATGTTTTTTGTTATTTTTAATGTTGCTTTCGCCTTCTCCATGGAAATATTTACCGAGGTTAGTTTAGTGCCAAGACCAAATATTTTGGCTATGAAAGGCTAATTATTGACTTTTATTTCGAACTTATGTCAGCAGATTTACGAAAAGATTCAACGTTGCACACAATTGAAGAAATATTTTGTCAATATATCTTGTAATAGGGAGGAATGGATTCATGCTTTTATAATGTAATTATTTACAAACTTACACTGGCATAGCTCTGTAAATTTAGAGACTAGTAAAATACGAATTTAGCCTAACCTGTCACGCTACAGTATATGAATTTAGGTAATAATGGC
Organism: Acanthosepion esculentum; assembly: GCA_964036315.1. Lineage (NCBI taxonomy): Eukaryota > Metazoa > Mollusca > Cephalopoda > Sepiida > Sepiidae > Acanthosepion > Acanthosepion esculentum. The sequence goes on from OZ038488.1 coordinate 108,967,609, forward strand.
ACAGGTAAAATGGCACAGGTAAAATGGTACAGGTGGGAAAATAGGATAAAATGCCACAAAGTGAAAACATACAGGAAAAATGAAATGCAAAAGTTAACTATTCAGTAAGTTCTGAAAAAATATATAAATATCGAACTAGTAAGTCTATTGTCAGTGGTTCAATTGCGGGAATTTTGGTTCAATTATTGAACAAAGCACAAAACTAGAAAGCATCTTGCTGAATTCAGGATTAGAAATCGGTTCAGTTGTCCTGGAGCCGTGAAACACACCATTGATATCAGTGGCTCTAGCACAATCCCATTGTGGAAATTATAGCAAGTAATAAAGGAAAAGAGAAGATTTGCTTCCAAGGGTAAAAATTTATACAAAACACATTGCAAGAGCGACTACTATCAGAAGGTCATAAATATCTTTTTGTAAAGGTACCATGATCACCAGCTTTGATATAACTGATGCTGTACCCTGATCACCAGCCTTGATATGACTGATCCTGCAACATGACCACCAGCTTGATATGATTGATCCTTTACTCTGATCAGCGGCCTTGATGTGATTGATCCTATACCATCTAAAAGCCACAATCACGCTCCTGATTATGCAGCTGTTGAATCCACGAAACGCTTCAGTATTATGAAGAGAAATGCAACAGAAACATATCAACCCAGCCAGATTTATAGCAATAACCTGGATGACTCATTTTAACTTTTCCCACGTGCCGTTTTTACCTGTGATAATTTTACTTGTGCCATTATTAATGTGCACCACTGTATATAGATGAAGTTATTTGAAAAATTAAATTTAGTCTGGCACCAGTGTGGTTCGAAATCCTTGAGCTCGGGAATAGCCTCGCGGAAATGGTTTATTCAAAATCAGATTTATATACGATTAGGAAAATTTAAGGTCAGCAGTATTGGCACCCGCTGAGCATCAATCTCCCACCCGAATATGCCTGCGTGTAAAACTTTCCGACGCTCATTCCACGGCATGGTTTATCAGATCAAAGTTGTTGAACAAAAAGCAACGTTCATCCATCGCCATTTGCAGGCTTTGGAGTAATCTCGAGATAATGAGCGATTTATCAGATATTTAATTGAACGTAGAAATCTTTTACCATTCTAAGAGCTCACATTATTCCAGCATTTTTTGGTCTCTTCGCTTTTGTCTTGTGTTTATCGAACAATGAAGTATGAATAAGCGCTTAAATACAATTATATTTCCTCAAGGGAGTCAATGTGATCAGCGGTGTCACAGACTTTTTCGCTTTAAAGTGATCGACCTCATGGGAGAAAACAGTATCAATCGGATCGTTTTCTTTCTTTTCTTTTTTGTTTAATCAAAGACCAATAATGACAGGTTAACATCCGAAGAATTCGCAGAGAAATTTCCGATTTAAATCACGTCAGTAGATATTCGCTTTAAAATGGTAGTTGCCAATTTTAACACTGTCTAACTGGTGATTTGGGATGAGCTCTTCTTTACTACTGGTATTTCATAGGTTTAGAAAATATACAAAATTCATCAACTGATCTTTCCAAAGATTGTTCGGTGTGGCACAAGGCTAATAGCTTTATAGCCCTGATTTATGATAACATAAGATTAATTTATATTTACTAATCTTATGTTAACATATTTAGAGCCACCTTTATCTACTTAATGTCACCTACTTGAAATTGGCCATTAGCACAAGAATTCCAGGCATGATGGTTTTTTATAGTAAAGTTCAAACTGATTTCCTCTCAAGATAAAGCATTACTATTAATTTGGTTAAAAATGAGGTCATATTAAGTGGCAAAGCAGGTGGTAGAAAATTAAGATTATGTGGATAATGTGGGCAGATAAGGGTTTAATTCTAGAGGTGAAGATAGTAATGTTCTGGAAAGCATCCCCACAGGAGTCTGTATCATAAAATAGCAGTTATGGGGGAAAAGATGTCTGAATGAAACATTCCCCTTAAAGTTGCAATAATGGAGAAATCAGGGTAGGTAGCATAGTGTGTACTAGTAGTAAAGTTCTGAATTATGAATTTAGGTAATAATGGCACAGGTAGAAAGGGCACAGGTAACAATGGTACAGTAAAAATGGTACAGTAAAAATGGCACAGGTAAAAATGACACGGGTAAAAATGGCACGAGTGGAAAAATAGGAAAAATGGCACAAAGCAAAAACATAGAGGAAAAAATGAAATGCCCACGTTATCTATTTAGTTAATTAAAAAGAAAAATATATCAACATTTAGAAGTAAGAAATTTAGACTAAAATCTGATGTTGTGACCAAAGTCCATTTAACATTTGATCCAAATCTTTTTTTCCTTCTGGGCAGTCACTGCATAAAGTTTTAGTCTTTATTGTAAATCAATATATATTTTCTTAGTTTTCTTTCTTGGTGGTTCACCAGCTACGTTCGTTGCTATCACTTCATTCACAACAGCCTCTTTTTTCTGAATCATTCTTATCAATTTCCAGATAGATGGGTGCTGATAAACAACAAGAACAGGTAACATTTGTTGTTCTACCCTTCACATAAAATTTGTTGTTCCACCCTTCATATAAAATTTGTTGTTCCACCCTTCACATAAAATTTGTTGTTCCACCCTTCACATAAAATTTGTTGTTCCACCCTTCACATAAAATTTGTTGTTCCACCCTTCAGATAAAATTTGTTGTTCCACCCTTCACATAAAATTTGTTGTTCCACCCTTCACATAAAATTTGTTGTTCCACCCTTCACATAAAATTTGTTGTTCCACCCTTCACATAAAATTTGTTGTTCCACCCTTCAGATAAAATTTGTTGTTCCACCCTTCAGATAAAATTTGTTGTTCCACCCTTCACATAAAATTTGTTGTTCCACCCTTCACATAAAATTTGTTGTTCCACCCTTCATATAAAATTTGTTGTTCCACCCTTCACATAAAATTTGTTGTTCCACCCTTCACATAAAATTTGTTGTTCCACCCTTCAGATAAAATTTGTTGTTCCACCCTTCACATAAAATTTGTTGTTCCACCCTTCACATAAAATTTGTTGTTCCACCCTTCACATAAAATTTGTTGTTCCACCCTTCACATAAAATTTGTTGTTCCACCCTTCATATAAAATTTGTTGTTCCACCCTTCACATAAAATTTGTTGTTCCACCCTTCAGATAAAATTTGTTGTTCCACCCTTCACATAAAATTTGTTGTTCCACCCTTCACATAAAATTTGTTGTTCCACCCTTCATATAAAATTTGTTGTTCCACCCTTCACATAAAATTTGTTGTTCCACCCTTCACATAAAATTTGTTGTTCCACCCTTCATATAAAATTTGTTGTTCCACCCTTCACATAAAATTTGTTGTTCCACCCTTCACATAAAATTTGTTGTTCCACCCTTCAGATAAAATTTGTTGTTCCACCCTTCACATAAAATTTGTTGTTCCACCCTTCACATAAAATTTGTTGTTCCACCCTTCATATAAAATTTGTTGTTCCACCCTTCACATAAAATTTGTTGTTCCACCCTTCATATAAAATTTGTTGTTCCACCCTTCACATAAAATTTGTTGTTCCACCCTTCAGATAAAATTTGTTGTTCCACCCTTCACATAAAATTTGTTGTTCCACCCTTCACATAAAATTTGTTGTTCCACCCTTCACATAAAATTTGTTGTTCCACCCTTCACATAAAATTTGTTGTTCCACCCTTCATATAAAATTTGTTGTTCCACCCTTCACATAAAATTTGTTGTTCCACCCTTCACATAAAATTTGTTGTTCCACCCTTCACATAAAATTTGTTGTTCCACCCTTCACATAAAATTTGTTGTTCCACCCTTCATATAAAATTTGTTGTTCCACCCTTCACATAAAATTTGTTGTTCCACCCTTCACATAAAATTTGTTGTTCCACCCTTCATATAAAATTTGTTGTTCCACCCTTCACATAAAATTTGTTGTTCCACCCTTCACATAAAATTTGTTGTTCCACCCTTCATATAAAATTTGTTGTTCCACCCTTCACATAAAATTTGTTGTTCCACCCTTCATATAAAATTTGTTGTTCCACCCTTCACATAAAATTTGTTGTTCCACCCTTCAGATAAAATTTTTTTTGTTCCACCCTTCACATAAAATTTGTTGTTCCACCCTTCACATAAAATTTGTTGTTCCACCCTTCAGATAAAATTTGTTGTTCCACCCTTCACATAAAATTTGTTGTTCCACCCTTCACATAAAATTTGTTGTTCCACCCTTCACATAAAATTTGTTGTTCCACCCTTCACATAAAATTTGTTGTTCCACCCTTCAGATAAAATTTGTTGTTCCACCCTTCACATAAAATTTGTTGTTCCACCCTTCATATAAAATTTGTTGTTCCACCCTTCACATAAAATTTGTTGTTCCACCCTTCACATAAAATTTGTTGTTCCACCCTTCAGATAAAATTTGTTGTTCCACCCTTCACATAAAATTTGTTGTTCCACCCTTCACATAAAATTTGTTGTTCCACCCTTCATATAAAATTTGTTGTTCCACCCTTCACATAAAATTTGTTGTTCCACCCTTCATATAAAATTTGTTGTTCCACCCTTCACATAAAATTTGTTGTTCCACCCTTCACATAAAATTTGTTGTTCCACCCTTCACATAAAATTTGTTGTTCCACCCTTCAGATAAAATTTGTTGTTCCACCCTTCACATAAAATTTGTTGTTCCACCCTTCATATAAAATTTGTTGTTCCACCCTTCACATAAAATTTGTTGTTCCACCCTTCAGATAAAATTTGTTGTTCCACCCTATACATAAGTTGGTGGTTCTGGGACAGTCATTTATTCAAAATTTTCTCTTTGTTCCATTTTTCCTATTTTCCTACTTGTGTCATTTTTACCCGGGCCATTTTTACCCGGGCCATTTTTACCTGGGCCATTTTTACCTTTGCCACTATTACAGTGCACGCTGAATTATATATGGTATAAGTACAAGATAATTAAAGTGCATTTTCATTCTAATAAAACTGTCTAATATATTTTTGTTTAAAATATTCAGTTATATAGCCGGGGCTTCCATACCATTATCACATATTTTGGCATACAGAAAAATAAATGGATTCCGGACTTTAACCCTTTGAGCATTGACCACCGCTTTACCGGTGTTAGAGAAAAGTGACGTAATGCCCGGCCACGGGTTGAACAGTGGTAGAGAAAAATGACTTAAAGCCCAGCTACCGGTTGAACGGTGGGTAAACACTATTTTTATATCTACCGTGAAACATTACATACCAATTATTTGCGAATTTTGGCTCAGGAGCCTATGCAGAAGGGTTAAAATTGTTCGGGCACCCAGGGCTCAAAGGGTTAACGGTATTAAGGTGAAATGAACACAACACAAAATGCTTGTTCACTAACGTACTGGACAAATTTTCTCGCCTGAATCTATCACATTTATAATTCTCCCGCGTATAGAAAATTATTACCATATTTGGCCTGGTGCTTCTGCTACGGATCTATCAATTATTGACAGAATCCAAAGAAGATTCTCCACTTTTATCGGTCCTGACCTAGCATCTTGCATTCAATCCTTTTTCTACTTCTCGTCCTGGGTATGACGATAACCTCCACCCGCATCCAGGGTAAGACGATAAACTACGTCCAACAGCAAGGCCACTGATCAGGTTTTGAGGAGCATGGGTCCACCTCTTAATTGCTGGTGTTCCCAGGTCCACCCTGACCTGGGGTGGTAGCACCTGTTAGGATCCCAGCTATGGGCAAATAGTTAACCCCCAGACTACATCCGCGTCATGGGTATGACGATAAACTACATCCGCGTCCTGTGTAAGACGATAAACTACATCCAGCAGCATGTCCTCTGATCAGGAGGTTTTGAGGAGCGTAGAACCACCTCTTAATTGATGGTGTTTCCAGGTCCACCCTTACCCGGGGTGGTAGCACCTGTTAGGCTCCCAGCTATGGGCAAATAGTTAACACACAAACTTGTGTAAAAATAGGTTTTAATACCAGAAATACTTTGTAATAAAAAAATATTACCAACAATAATTTTTGAAGGAAAAATTATTATCAGCAATACTTTAAAAAAATACCAGCAATACAAACAGCTATACATTCTTTGAAAAAAACATGACCAGCTACAGATTTCTTCAAGGAAAAATATAACCAGAAACAGATTTTTGAAGAAAAACATATTACCAGCAATAAAATTTTGTCGGTATTAAATAACCCATTGAACAAAACAAACCAAAAACCTTTTCTACTGCTTTAAATAGATCTCCTGTGGCTTTTCCATAGATAATTTCGAGGTAATTGTTTTGATAAGCTTTTCTCTTTGCAACCTCGAATTTAAGCTCAGTGTTAGATTAGCAGTATCGTTCCGTAATTTTACTATTCAATTGATAGATATAACTGTTCTCCACTGCCTTCAATACTCGGTTAAGGCAGGGGAGAACTTCGAGAGGGGAATTAACAGGAGATAACTGATAACTGACATCCATTATACATGGCACGTGGAGCTAGAACAATCTACCGCAGTGAGCGAAATAAAATGTTCAGTTCGACATTCTAACCACCTGAAGAAGGCCGGAGCGTACAACAGCCAAAACGTTGTAATAAATAACGACAAAGATGAAGACAATAGTCCGAATAATGTAAATAGTGGTGAATAATGGTGAATATATATTTTTACAGTAGGATTCACGTTGTACAAGGCCCGAGGACACTCGAGGTAGAGGATTACGGTAAGGGGTAGTTTATATGAATAGGAAGGGAAGATAACGATTAAATCTAGACTTGAACCGGGTAAGTTTGTCATGATTGGGAAACATCCTCTTGGGAGTCTGTTCCACTGAGAAGTGGTTCGCGGGAAGAAGCTGTTCGAGTGGAACTTACTTCTCACCGATGAAATACGGGGGGAATGTGGGTGGTTTGCTACAATATAAATGGCATGGTGGGTTCTTGCCGTGAAGGTTAGACCTAACGGAACCAAGAAACGTAGGTCGTCTGAGTACTTTCCATACTTTATTTGTTGGAGAATTGGTAACAACAAGCAAAAAGTGTTTACGACTCATTTTAAAACAGCTACAACTTATCAATGGGATCTGGAAAGGCGGATTTGCCTAGTAAGAAGCACTATGGCAAAACTGTTTGAAACCTGTTGCGCAATAATAACTCGCAAAAGTGCAGAGCAATTCAAGATCGAGACGCGCGTCGCATCGGTTCAGATTTGGCTTAAAAAGCAAACTCTTTTGTGCCGACGGTAGCCACAGAAATTTGTTTTTCAGAGCTTTTAAGTTTTTTCCGAATTTAGGACTACCTTCAATATTTAAACATTATGGAGATTATAAACGAAAAAAAAAAATTGATGCTGATCTCTAGCACTTCTTTTCTAGTTTCTTACGTAACTCTAATAATAATAATAGGGATAATAGGAAAGAAGTAGTAGTAGCAGCAACAGGAGTAGTAGTAGTAGTAATAGAAGAAGAAGAAAAGGAAGAGGCGGAGGAGGAGGAGGAAGAGAAGAAGAGAAGAAGAGAAGAAGAAAAGGAAGACAGATGAAGAGGACGAAGAAGCAGCTGTCCCGACTAACAAGTAAGAAATAAAAACTAAGCGATCAACTAGGCTGGCATCTCGCTCACACCATTTCACTGTCGAAACTGTTAAATGTAGCCGTCTCTTCTACTCCAATAGCTTCATATCTCGCACTTCTCGCCTGTGGAACAACCTCCCCATTTCTTGTTTAGCTGAGAGCTATAATCTCCAACTATTCAAATCTAATGTCAATCGACGTCTCCAGATGCCCTGATTTGTCCCCTCTCCTTCTCTTCATCCTTTCTTCTATCACTCCTATTTGTTCTCGCTCCAACTCTGTAACCTCTTGCGTGCTAGTGGATTCCCGCCTTGCTTGGGGTTGAATGCTTTAAAAAATAAAATAAACAAAAACAAATGAAAACACAGAAAATTTCATAAGCTAAAACGAACAAAACATAAACTCAGCCTTTTAATCTTAGTATTTATCGTCATTCATTCATATAAAAATGTCTGCTTTCAGAACGACTCTTTTATTTATTTTTTTTATTGACAGTGGTGTTCATCCTGATCAAGGCTCGAGGGTCACTCAAAGCAGAGGATTACAGAATAAGATGCACAATTTATGTGCATATGTAGGGAAGATAACGGTTAATCTTAGAGTTGACCAGGTAAGGATTGTAGTGATCGGAGAAGCGACCTTTTGGAAGTCGGTTCCACGAGACAGTTCTTCGTGAGAAGAAACTGCTCGAGTGGAACTTACATCTCACTAGAGGAATACGAAGGCAATGAGGGTAGTTTGCTACAATAAGCATGACATCCCGAGTCTTAGCCAGGAAGGCTTTACTTAGGGAGTATCTTTGTTCTTTTTGACGCAGGTATTGGGGAGGTTTGCCTTGAGGAATAGATCTCTGCTGCCCAGGTTAGTAAATTTACAAATTTTAACTATTCCAATTCAAGACAGCTGAAAAAAAAATTAAGGATGTAATAGTTTTTTTTTAATAGATCACTTTAACATCTCATCTTCAACAAGTATGGCTGACAACACGTTCCAAGCAATCACTCCTCCACTTTTTTTTCGGGGACATTTTGTCAATAATTCATTGATCATAAAAAGAGCAGAATAAAAATAAAAAGCGTGATGGAATACTGAATTGGACATGATATTTATTTATTTTAAGCTTTTCACACCAGGCCATGCGGGGTTGCCACTAGAATGCAAAGGGATTACAGAGAGTGAGAGCAAGAGTAAAGAAGGGTGTTTGATGAAAGGATATAGAGAAGGACGGGGGCCAGGATCAAGGAATCAGATGTCGATTGACATTACATTTGAATATTTGAAGATTATAGCTATCAGGGAATCAACTAAGAGGAAGGGAGTTCCACTGTCGGGAAGTGAAAGAAAAGAATATGTTGGAGTAGAAGAGGCGGTTGCAAAAATTATCGCCGAGTGAGGTCTGAAAGCAGATTTGGTGATAAGGCTTTTTAGTCATTTGTGTATTCATAGACGTGAGTATTGTTTTCTTTAACTTTGTTTATAAAATAAAACATCTCTCTCTCTCTCTCTCTCTTGGATTTCTTTCACATGAAGAAGATTTCATCGCTAAAACGATGTTGAAAGTGTCATACATGGCGGGGATTGTGTTAAAGTGATTCAAATATGTAAAAATGAAAGGAAGGCGAAAAGAGATTTGTAAATGAATAGTAAAAATATGTAAAGAAATAATTATCGGATAGAAAAATTATAACCCAGAAAAATGAATCAGAAAAAGGAAAAATAATAAAACAAAATAAAAATCATCGATAAAGATGAAAAAAACTGCCTAACAACAAAGGACATTAAAAAAAAAAAACATTTAAAAAAGATTAAAAAGAAAAAACAGTGATTTTGGAATATGAATAGGGAAATTAAAAAAGAAAACAAAAATAGAATTACCGTAATTCCCCATGTATAATACACCTTCATCCATAATATGTAACTCTAAAATTGTGCTGAAAGTGTGGGGAAAATTATTCTACTCACACATAATACGCACCGCTTGTTTTGTAATCAAACCCTATAAATTTTACCTCTCCAATTTCATTACAGCCAGCGATTCCTACTCTTACTTAAAAAATGGTTTTAAACATAGAATAATATTATTCTAATTTAGTTTTATGATAATTCTTATTTTATTTTACATTTGTCAGTATTGTTAGGTATATATGATTGTATTTGTCATCCTTAAGGAGTCACAATCACAAAGTTAGTGTCAAATTGTCATATGTTTGTGGGGAGTAGTCATTTCGTAACTGAAATCGTCCTATGAAACGGCAATTTTTAAAAGATTTTTTGTAGCTGTGCAAAATACACACTCCTAATTTTGCTTTTTTTTGTAGAAAAATGCGTATTATACATGGTTAATTACGGTATATGCATAAGTTTTTTACAAGTAGACAATGGAATGACATATTAATGTTGTGAATCGGCATTTTTAAAATTACCATTATTTGAAAGGTATACATAGTTGTTTATCCAAGCCTCAAGCGCCTTTCGAGAGCCATTTACTGTAAAACGTTACTGACTGAGGTTGTGGCACGGAAAGAAGAGGATGTAAGAAGCGCAGTTGATAGGCATATGTGAGAAAGATAACAGTTACCTTAAACTTGAATAGGTTAAAATTATAGCGATCGGGGAAGCATCCTCTCGGGAGTCTATTACACAAGTTAGCGGTTCTTTGGATGAAGCTTTTCGAATATAAATTCCTCCTTAGCACTGAAATACGAAGGGAATGAGGATGAGCCGTCTCACTGAATGTATCATGGCGTGTCTTAGCTGTCAAGGTTAGGGCGAGTATAAGGAAAACTAAGAAAACATAGCCTTTACATGGAATCGACCATGTAACAAAGCCGAATGAATTTGCCAAATAAACCACATCAAACCTCTAAAATAAAATCAGTTACCGAAATGAGGAGTCACGGTAGAGTAATGGATAGCGACTCGGACTGAGGAATCGGTAGAGCCGAGTTCGAATCCATTACATTCACTTACGTGTTAATACCCTTGCTTTCTAAGATAAATGGTTAAAATATCTTTGAATGAGTGAAACCCGAAGTTCTTGGCAATGACAATTCTTTTTTGAACATTGCGGATCGGCGTTACATAACCACAAAGAACTGTACCAAATAACAGAAAGCCCATTACTTGAGGACCACCAACAGCAGCAACAACTAAAATGGATAGCACATGTAACTCGAAAAGCATATAATGACATAAGCAAGCTGTTGACATTCCACATTACTTTAAATAAAAGGTTAGTAAGGAAACTCCCATCAGTACTGGAAAGAGCGATATTGGACTTGAAAAAAATTCCCTGAAAAATTATTTTAAGAGTAAGATTTTATAAATTTCAGCCGAAAGCAGTACTGACTGCTCGTTCCATAAATGCCAAATGTTTCCTTATAAGGAAACGGCTAATATTACCATAACCATTACAGCGGTTAATATTACCATTACCAATAAAAATTCCCATCAGAATAATTAAATTTGAAAAAAAAAACACATAAAATAAGATTAACAAGAAATTTTTCGAATGAAAAATTTGGGGAGTGTCTGAGAAACGAACTCGCTAAGGGCATATATAAAAAGGGATTCGCTACCAGCCTGTGGCTACTGTGAAGAAGCGGACGATTGTCAAGGTCTAGGACTCTATACCCTTTTAAAATGTAGAAGGGCGATTACTCACTAAAAATCTGCGAAAAGTATCTTGTGAAGTAAGGAATTCCAGAAGTTGGTAAAATAAGCTAGAATGAATTCAACTATAACCAAGCCTGAAGCTAAAAGCATTGAAGAAAAAGGACGATAAGTCTGAGAAACACTCGTGTGCAACTTTCTCAGTACTAACAAGTAATACAATTTATCAATGGTTCCAATCGAGCCCAAAAGCCGATAGATCATAATGGAATGGTATGCACAGCACGGCAGCTATTCACTGATCACTCCCAGGGTAAATTTATACTCTGAGATGCGATGATAACGAGTTTTTCTCTGGCACCAGTAATTGATGGTCGGATGCAGGTAAAAGCTGAATGCTCAGTTCCGAATTTCGATACAAAAGGCCTCCCTTGTGGTGACAAAAACTTCTTACCCCAGCTGCAATAAGTATGTTCACAGAGCGGGGCAGGCGTACAGTGTTACTGTCTTGATTGTCTGTCTATCGTTTTCAGATTCCTTCTTCTTGCTAGGCTGCTTGTTGAAAGTCGTGATCAGCTTACGCACACCGTGTACCCTTTTCAGTTTTGGTGCTCTTTCAACGTAGCTCAGCGAGTCGGGACAGACAAGCAATACGGTTTGTTTCTAAAATTAACCTCTGAGATGGAATCATTCATAGAGCTGAACTAATTTCACTCACAAGGCTTGTGCTAGCCTGCGGTATATTTGCCAGAATGCTCCTCTGTCGCACGCTGAAATCATCTTCATAAGACGATCACAGGGTCATCACTCCCCATCGCTCCCTCTTTGTATTTTATATATATATATATATATATATATATATATATATATATATATATATATATATATATATATATATATATATATATATATGTAAAGATATTTTTAAAGGTACAAAATTTTATCATATCAATAAAAGTATTAAGCTTAATATTACTAGACATATTAAAAAACGAGCGAAGCAACCGGTTTCGCTCCCGCTCATCAGGCTTACAACGGGAGATTTAAATTTAAAAGACAGAAAATGTACAATAAAAGGAAATGTGGAGGGGGATAAAAAAAAAATAACGGGACGACACAACGCTTGGACATGAGAATTAAACAGCACGTTCCTACCAAAATCAGGAACCACATTTTGCCGTTGAATGGACTCGTCCCAAACGCCTACGGGTCCGCCATTTGTGAGCACTTATCAAATAGCAGATTGTGTGCAGTTAATTTTAGTGTTGACCGGTTCACCGTGTTGTCCCGGTCACACTCGTTATTTCACCTGAAGGTGCTGGAGGCACTTTACATCGGGTCCCCCAAGCCTTCCTTGTGTAAACAATGTGAGTGTTTGTTGGGGCTCGCTGTCATTTGCCTCTAGCTCCTTTTGCTCATAATTTTTTTTAATCCCCCTCCACATTTCCTTTTATTGTACATTTTCTGTCTTTTAAATTAAAATCTCCCGTTGTAAGCCTGATGAGCGGGAGCGAAACCGGTTGCTTCGCGCGTTTTATAATATGTCTAGTAATATTAAGCTTAATACTTTTATTGCTATGATATATATATATATATATATATATATATATATATATATATATATATATATATATATATATATATATATATATATGCACATTTCATTAAAAACGACTGACAAGTTGCTTTTATTTAGTTTTTTTATACAATTTCTCATGCGATCTAATAATGTTTTACTTTTCGGATGATAAATTATATAAAAACTGTTCTTTTTATCCGAGCGCTTTCGGCTATACATTTAGCCATTTTCAAGAGTTATATTTTAACTGTTAGAATTAGAAATAATTTGTTATATATATGTTTTATAAAATGTTTCATTTTTTTTATTCAAAGCACGGTCAAGATATTATGTCCATGTTCAAAGTTAATGTTATTAAGTGTTTGTTTGTTTTTATTAAAAGGTCTTCCATTATTATTACCCTTTTTTGCATGTGGATGATGCTATTATATTAGTTGAATGGTCACAAACTCATATTCATTCAATTCTCCATACATATATACATGTATATATATATACACACATATATATATATATATATATATATATATATATATATATCAATTCTCCACATATATATATATATATATGTATATATGTGTGTGTGTGTGTGTGTGTGTATTTATAAATATGTGTGTATGTGTATGTGTCTGTGTTTAAAGTTTTAAAATAGAGGGTGTCCATAAAGTTCGTGTGCACTTTAAAAAATTTATAACTTTATTTGTATTTGCGATAGAAATAATTTGTAAAATGGATTAGAAAGAAGGAAATTTATAGTTTTGTAAGGTTTTATTGAAATTTTATTTAAGTTTACACATGTCCTCCATCATTAGCAATACAAAGGGTAATATGATTTGCAGTTCACGGAAAACATTTGCCAACTGATTTACAGTAATGCCTGAAATGACATTAGTTATTTTAGCTATACTTAAAACTAGGTACATTAAACTTTATAACATTTTTTACAGATTATTTCTATCGCAAATACAAATGGAGTCATAATTTTTTTAAAGTGCACACGAACTTTATGGACAACCTGTATTTTTCAATTTTTCCAATATTTTTTCAATTTTCAAACACGGCGTACACCCAAATCAAATTTGGCTGTAAACTGTCCAAATATTTTTCTGGTTTCTTTTTGTTCCATAACTTTCGACTTTTTCAATCAATATCAAAAGCTAAATGTTGTCATTATGGTAGATAAGATTTGTTGGTTACATACTGACATTTTTTTAGGAGGCTAGAATTAACATCTATGTATATAATAAATGCGAATGTCAGTGTGTCACACTTTTTCAACTTTAATAACTTGGAAATAAATTTGAGAATAATCGAAATTAATTTCGAAATCCAGCGAAACACACCCACGAAATAAAAATAATTGTTTCTAGAGAAAATAAGGACCTACGTACATAAAACTGTCTTTAAATTAAATGGCGGCAGAAGAATTATCGTTGAACTTTTAAAAATAATCTTGAATATTAATGCAATACTTAAATGCAGCGATCAATTCTGAGTACTTCTGTAGTTTATTGTATCTACTCCTCCCTACCCTATTGTGATGAAAGTTCAGTCAAAAGCCCTTCTCAGGAGCTAGCTGAAATGCCACCCTTTTATGCTAGTATATAAATATATCACGTACAATGACTATTAGAATATAAATTATTAATGTAAATAAATCAATTCCATTTATTTGTGGTAAATTTCCGATGATTAAATACCATTAAAGTAGAAAATATAGTTTGGGAATATGGATAACCTTTTCAAAGAGGAAACATATTTTTATTTTCTTGATCATTTATGAAAGATAAATTGCACTTTTGCATCGAAAGGGTGCACCTCATATCGAAGATTAAAAAATTTTTATGTCAAAACCTGCATGCATCATAAATTTTAAGGTTGTTAACAAAAGTGTTTGGGCTTGGCTGTGTATAGCGAAAATATAAGAAAATGCTTCACGAGGATCTATCTATCTATCTATCTATCTATCTATCTATGCATATAGTCATAGTAGAGTATATATATATATATATATATATATATATATATATATGTATATATATATGTATTTCATATCTATGTACGTATAAAGATAGATAGATAGATAAATAGATAGATAGATAGATAGATAGATAGAGAGAGAGAGAGAGAGAGAGAGAGAGAGAGAGAGAGAGAGAGAGATGGGGTTTGGACATACGAATCCAATCTACATGTTGACAATCAGTTTTATGCCTCACTGCGATTTCCAAAGTTGGTATGAAGATTGTATGAAAGCGTGAAAATGAGAATTACTATGCACTGTTGATTACTATGACAACACTGTCTCTATCTATAAGCGCTATATTTCCTATACTGAGAACTTTTATCTTATATACATACATACATACACACACACACACACACACACACACACATATATATATATATATATATATATATGTGTGTGTGTGTGTGTGTAGGATTAAAAAAAATAACATATGTCAGTTAGCTGATTGGTGTTACCTCCAGCAATCACTCCATCCTCTCGTCAAAGGATATCAGCAATTCTGTGTTTATTTTCTCGTTTTTCTTTTATATATGCACGTTCCATTCGTGTAAGGTTGATTTTTTCTTTTCCTTGTGTGGCTGTGTGTGTGTGTGCGCGCGCTTGTGCTGGCGTCTGCCTATGCATATGTGCGTAGGTTTAGAATATCGTGGTTATTTCTATTTTTCGTCATTTTTCTTGTTTCCTTATTCTCTCTACTTACTAGTTTTTAATTTTTCTCTCACTTACAGTTATAGCAATACACTCACACACACACACATACATATATATATATATATATATATATATATATATATATATATATATATATATATATATATATATATATATATATATATATTATAACATTTTTAAGCCTTTTATATTATATTCTTCTTCTGTCCTGGACACTGAGCTCTACCTGGATTCTATCCTCTTGGAAATTTACACACACATACACACACACACACACACACACACACACACACACACACACACACACACACTCACTCTCTCTCTCTCTCACACACACGCACACGCACAAACACATAGAGCTTAAATTATAATTATTTTTAAAAAAATATGATTCCATCGCTACATAATAGTTCTTATGTTCAGAAATGAGAGCCGAAACCCTCAATATAATTATTAAAATTAAATTGAATTAAGGTATCAAGCCCTGTTTCATTTTCAAGTTTGGTTATTCCTAAATTTTCGCTTGAGGATGAAACAGGGCTGGATACTTTAATTCAATTTAATTTTAAAAATTATACTGAGGGTTTTCTGGCTCACGCTTTTGAAACATGAGAACTCCTATGTAGCGATGGAATCATATTTTTTTTAAATAATTATAATTTAAGCTCTACTTCTGTATGGAGCACTGTTTTTAAAAAATATAAATAAAAATACTAAAGATCTCCGGATTATTTACCTAACGTGTTCTTTCCTATTTTTCTACATCTACCTGCACACACACACACACACACACACACACACACACACACATATATATATATATATATTGACACCTAATATTATCAATATCTATCTATCTATCTATCTCTGTCTCTCTCTGTCTGTCTGTCTCTCTCTCTCTCTATATATATATATATGAATAAAGACGAAACGGAAACTTATCTTAGCCAACGCGTTTCGTCCTCTGAAGGATTTATTAAGGCAAATGCAAGCTTTTTATTTTGTTACTAGTATTTATATAGAAAATTGCCTTGGTAGAGTCCCTCAGAGGAAGAAACCCGTCGACTAATATATGTTTTCTTTTTCTACTTTTACAGACATAATATATTTGTAATTTTTACACACACACACGCACACACACACACACACGCACGCTTCTCTCTCCCTCTCCCTCTCTCAGTATCTCTCTCTCTCTCTCTCTCTATATATATATATATATATATATATACACACGCATTCGCTTCATGTAATTAGAGAAGACATGGCCGATAAGAAGATATCGCGCCCAAGATGTAATCAGTTCGCTCTATTTCTTCCTAAAAGGTTTTTACACATGCTGGCGACAAAAGTTGCGCAAAATGAGTTGTCGAAGATGGAGAGAGCCAATTCTACGTCGAACCGGAAGCGAAGTTCCGAAAACCTTATTACTGCCTACCGCCTTTATTTGCAATGTTGCTGAAAATTTGCTGATGATTCGGTGAAGTGTTGAACGAAGCGGCGAGCGGGCGGGGAGCATTTTTTGCGGCGTTTCTGTTCGCTGAAACTGACCCGTCGTGTTCGAATGAAAAAAAAAATCCATTGGGTCGTCTCGCGTGTTGTTCCTATTCTGGAATGATCGTTCGTATCTTTACGTTAGCAGAGAGACGAACGGAGAAGATTCGAGACAGTGAGAAATTGGAGAAGAGGGTTATTAGTTAATGCGTAAAGTATGGCAGAATAACCGTGTAGTTTCGGAGAAAGGGAAAAGTAAAAAGAAATGGACTGTTATAGTGATGAAGGGTACAAAAATAAAATTAAAAAAATGAGAGAATTGTGAGGAAAGAGAGAAAGATTCAAGTAAAATATTAGAAAGAGAGAAAGGAGATAGATAAATAGAGAGAGGGGAAGTGAATTGAACTAGTGAGAATGAAAGAACGACTAGCTCGGTAGAGTAAAAGAAGATGGATATCGATAGAGTAAGAGGGAAAGAGAGAGAAAAGGATCTAGGTAGGGAAATGGGAGATATTCGTGATAGAAAATAACGAGAGAGGGAGAGAGAGAGAGAGAGAGAGAGAAGTGGGGTCTACAGGAAATATTTAAGAGAGAAAAAGAGAATGCCCAGAGAGGAGGACAAAGAGAGAGAGAGAGAGAGAGAGAGAGAGAGAGAGAGGAACAGAGATGTCTTTTTACTAAATAATTAATATATATATATATATATATAAAATATATAACGAAGTCGCGGGAGAGCATCAGTATTTGAGTACCGCAAGAAAAGTTGGTTCTCTATATCGCGCCAGAAGGTTTTTTCTCGTCTGAGTCCATCCGTCAAATCTACCATTCGGCCTTGAATTGAATACTGTTACCATATATTGTCTGCTGCCCCCGCTGTTCATCTCGAGGTTCCATACAGAATCCAGACGGATATGCACTGTGATAGGTCCTGACCTGGCATCTCATCTACAGTCACTTTCTCACAGACGTAATGTGGCTTCTTTCTGTCTTTTCTGCAAGTATTTTCATGGCAACTGCTCCGACGAGCTATTTCCACTGGCGCCCCAAATGCTTGAATTTAAGCGTGCTACTAAGTTGGCATCTCGGTCCCACCCATCACCGTCGAAACAGTTAAATGTAACCGCCTCTTCTACTTCAACAGCTTCTTCTCTCGCACTTCCCGACAGTTGAACTCCCTTCCTCTTACTTGCTTCCCTGATAGCTATAATCTTCAAACATTCAAATATAATGTCAATCGACATCTTCTGATGCCTTGATCTTGATACCCGTCCTTCTCATTATCCTTTCTTCAAACACCTGTCTTTCCTCTTACTTTGCCTCTCTGTAACCCCTTGATTGGGGTGAAATAGGGAGAGGAGTAATGAAGAGTGTAAAAGAGGAAGACAGGTAATAGACACGAGAAAGGGAATAGTGAGAGTGGGAGAAAGAGAGAGGGAAAGATATAAATAAAGAGCGTAACAGATGAAGACGGATAATAAACGAGAGGAAGGGAAGGAGAGTGAAATGTTGAAAGAGTGGGTGGAAGAACGAAAGAGAAGGGAAAAGAGATAAAGAGCGTAAAAGAGAGAAATTGGTACTAGAAAAAAGAAGGGTGATAGCTAAAGTGCGAGAAAGAAAGAAAGAAAGAAAGAAAGAAAGAAAGGTATATACAAAGGGCGTAAAAGACGCGGAAGGAAAATAGAGAAGAGAAAAGGAAATAAAGACACACACGTGTGTGTGTGTGTGTGTGAGAGATAGAGAGAGAAAGCGAGAGATAACGTAAAAAATGGTGGGCAAAGAAAGAGTGGGTAAAAGAAGTTTATTCATAGAGGTGTATACAGAAGAACGGTCTAAGTGAAAGAAAAAAAACGGACAAAAAGAAAGAGAAAGACAAATATGAACTAAAATTTGAATAGAGATAAAACATGGCGTACGTGTCCGTGTTACAGGAAAGGAGAAAAGCAGAAAAAAGTAATGTGTAGTTTGACAGTAGGTGCGAACAGGAGACGATTCAACGAGCCTGATAGTAAACCAAACAAGTTGGCAGTCTCAGATACAAGAGAAAAGTAGAAATTACTCGTCGCTTTTAAAATGCATGAGTTCACAGGAAAACTAAAATTATTACCTACGTGTAGGTATACTACACAGTTTCTATCTCCATTGTCTTTTGTGTTTCAGCTTTAGCGACTTGCGTTGTTGGTGTGGTAAAAACGTTCATTCTCTAACATCTAAATAATAAATATTTTAGCAATGAATTTTGACGTACGAAAATGCAACTCTATTCAGTAACGTTTGCATTAATTTTTTTTTATCAGTCTAATAACTTTTGCCCTCTTTGCCAGACTCAATATACAAATCAAGTTTTGAAATTTGTGCATATTTTACGTAAAAAGTCCTTTTCCTTACCTTTAGAAATATGTACCTTGTTAGCGTGACTTTTATTCTCTGAGTGTTACTGGAACCCTGTAACTCAGTACTACCAGACGTGAGCCTTCAGTTTTAAGAACATCGGCTGTGGACTGACCTGGAGAGGGATGGGCATCACCAGGTTTATTTGCCCAATTTGAACGAATACATCTCCGGCTTTCAACCCAGTTATGTGGAGGTAGCTGGTCAGGTGTTAGGCAGTGGATTAACCCCATGACCAAACCCGGTCATGGGACAGATAAAGTTGCGTCAAAACACTCTTCCCTAAAAACTATTCAATACGTATTTCCTGGAGCTTTATTCAATACATATTTAAATTCAATTTCTATTCAATACATATTTCCTGGAACTTCATTCAATACATATTTCAATTTCTTTTCAATACATATTTCCTGGAACTTTAAAATATTGAATTCACAAAACCGATTCAATCGTTGACAGAAATTTTGAGGTGATTCGCGCGTAGCAAAATAATCCTGTTAAAAAAACTGACATTTAATTATTATTTTTTTACATTTAGTTTCACCCTCGAGTTAGACGGTTTAGTTAGAAAGCAGATTATACAGATTATACGGGAAGATTAACCCTAGACTTGAAAAGGTTAAGATCGTAGTGATCGGGGGAAAATCTTCTTGGGAGTCGGTTCCACGGAGCAGTGGTTCGCGGGAAGACGCTGTTTGATGGAATACACAGGTAACGTGCGTGGTTTCAAAGTTTGAAACAGAAAGACAGATATAGCGTCACCGTTCAATACTCTTTACTTAGGGTTTTAATTTCATGTTGGCGAATATGGTTCTCCACAGATTCATCTTTATTATCTGTGAATTGATATCACCTCCTGGGATAGTGGATTTGTTTCTCGTTGCTTTCTCCACTAATTTGAATTCAGAGTTTTCCATCTCTAGAATTCGATACCAACAAAGAATAGAGAGTCCTGTCTACGTTGCGAGATGGTAAGGGGAGAAGAGGAATTTTATTGCCTTTTCCAATGCTAGTAGTACTCAACTGAAGACAACAGACTAAGCGGAGCTCTGAACTGGGTTCGTCAATTCCACTGGCTTACTCGTGTATAATGCGCATGTGTATAATGCTTACTCGTACATAATGATTACTCGCGTATAATGCTTTCTCGTGTATAATGCTTACTCGTGTATAATGCGCTCGTGTATAATGCTTACTCGTGTATAATGCTTACTCGTGTATAATGCGCTCGTGTATCATGCTTACTCGTGTATAAGGCTCACTCGTGTATAATGTGCTCATGTATAATGATTACTCGTGTATAATGCGCTCGTGTATAATGCTTACTCGTGTATAATGCTTACTCGTGTATAATGCTTACTCGTGTATAATGCTTACTCGTGTATAATGTTTACTCGTGTATAATGTTTTCAAATGTATAATGATTACTCGTGTATAATGCGGTCGTACATAATACTTACTAGTATATAATGCACTCCCTTCTTCTCGGCAACGAGATAGTAAAAAATAACTCTATTACCTAAATTAACCTAAATTAAGAAAAAAAAACTTTTCTACTTTTTATATGGTTCGGATAGACTAAAAATCGGAATTTATATAGTTTCTATTATTTTTTACAAGATAACCTTTACCCCAAATTTAAAGCAAAATGACAGTCACGTTCATACAAATATGCAAGAAATTTTTATTGAAAATAAGCTCTGACTTGTAGAAACAATATCGTAACCAAAACATATTCCGGGAACTAGTGCTTCTGTAGTGGCGTAAAAATAAGTAGCCATTACTAGTATCCCTTTTATGGGGAAGAAGGATAAAATGACTCTGTGAACGACAACAACATCAAAGACATATTTGAAGGTGACATGACGTCGATTTTTGACACGGTCACTCGTGAAGGTAATTAAAATACGCTTAATATATACGTGAATTGTAGATTACACATATGAACTTGCCTTGTTGTCAGACATGATTGATAAGGCTACCAGACTTCTCCATCTCATCAAAGAAGCGGCCATTAGTTATTTTAGCTATACTTAAAACTAGGTACATTAAACTTTATAACATTTTTACAGATTATTTCTATCGCAAATACAAATAAAGTTATAAATTTGCACACGAACTTTATGGATACCCTGTATATGAATAATATTTTCGAATGGCGTTTGGTTAGTGGTTTAAAATATTTCTTACACATTGGTTAGTTTGGACCATAGGTATAGCTTAATGTAGTCTGGATCTCACCCGAGATCGTCCCGGAATAGACTTTGCACTTAGTATCGTTCGGAGAAGTCACTTGCAGGGTTGATTAAACAACATCCTTGTCGCCGAGTGCAAATTAAGTAATCGATTTCAGTTGCGTCTGATATGTTGTGACTTTCACAGATAAATACATAAACGCGGACCCGAGAGGCCGTAAGAGCAGTTTCTTAGACGTCAAAATTGAGAATACAAAGCTCGTTTTTGGATAAGGGTGCACACACACACACGCACACACACACACACACACACACACGCACACATACACGCTAATCGACATTAATTGCTGAAGTCCATGTTATATAAAATGTAATGTTACGTAAGAGAGATATATCTACAGGTAGCCGGAAAATAGTGAACATTTTTTTCATATATAATTCTCACTCATATATTTTAAGCTGATAAATTAGGAAAAAGTGCGTATTATACACGAACAATTCGGTATTCCATGCTAGCGTATAACGAGTTTAAGTTTGTTCCTTTCTGAAAACACAGACCGCTTCATTTCTTGTTTGTTTCCCACGTTTGTATATGAGCGCTTTAATGTTGATTACGTTGTGCGAATTGTATTTTTGGATATATTTTCATGTCTAGATTGGATATGTCTCAATCTAATTTCTGAAAAATAAAGCAATATTAAAGGTAAAAGCAATACTAAATCAATTTTGATATTATATCTAAGCGTCATATAAAGTATTGCATAAATAACTATGAGAAATTTCTCAGGGTTAACCTGTAGAAAAAGACAATATTTATAAATGTAAATGACAATAGAAAAACTGTAATAGTTGCCGACGACAGTTTTCCTATTGTCTTTTACCTTTAAAAATAAATAATTATATCTGAACACACAGACAAGACAAGACAAACTATCTATCTATCTATCTATCTATCTATCTATCTATACAGTTAAATTCGCAGATCATTTCTGTGGACAAGACAGATTGGTATAAAATGACAATTGAAAAAATCTTAGATTTTGCCGACGCGTTTCGTCTTCCGACTTTTTCAAGGCAAAAATGAAATCAAAATATCTCTGTTGTTATAGTTACATTAAAAATCCAAATTTAAAAAGATAGCCTTTTTTCTGGTTA
Source organism: Acanthosepion esculentum (assembly GCA_964036315.1). Lineage (NCBI taxonomy): Eukaryota > Metazoa > Mollusca > Cephalopoda > Sepiida > Sepiidae > Acanthosepion > Acanthosepion esculentum. The sequence continues at coordinate 108,990,305 of OZ038488.1, forward strand.
ATGTAAATTACCTTTATAGTAAGAGGTTTTTTTTTTTTCCATGTCGACAATTGTCATTTTATACCAATCTGTCTTGTCCACATAATTGATCTGGGAATTTAACTGTATTGTCGACATGGGAAAAAAATCTCTTACTATAAAGGTAATTTACATTAACCAAAAAAAAAGGGGGCTTGGACAGAAGCGTCTATCCTTTTAAATTTGGGTTTTTAATGTAACTATAACTACAGCGATATTTCGATTTCATTTTTGCCATGAAATAGTCGGAAGCCGAAACACATCGGCAAAATCTAAAATTTTTCCAATTGTCATTTTATACCTATCTATCTATGTATGTGTGTTTATGTGCCTGTGTGTGTGTGTATTTGTGTGCTTGTGCGTGTGTGCAAGTTAAGCAAACAAAATCTTTACCATATGAATGAGGGGACAAATATTGACCACATCAAATTTCCTCAAAAAGATATTACGAACAAACAATGAAAGAGTTATCCTAAGAAAAATTCTTTAAATATTTGACAAAATAAGACGTCGAATGATTCAACAATATCGTGTTTGTTTTGTGGCTGTTAAAATTTCTTTCAAATTGCAGACGATACTGAAATAAGTAGGTTTAACACATTTTTGGTAAAATCCGGTGAAACATCCATTAAGATATACAATTACCAGAAAAAATATTTTCTTTTCGTTTTTTTTTTTCGTTTCGCATACATATTAAGCACAAGTTTTTAGTTTGTTCGTCAAAAATGATGTTGAAATATAATAGTATAAAAAGCCATACAAAACGATTTCAACTCATGTTCATTACTAGAACAGTATATTTAGTACATAAATTTTTATTTGTGATTAACATGGAGATACCTCTGAAGGATTGTCTCTTATACACCCTTGTGCAAATTAATTGAAACAAAACGAATAATTCCGTTAGTATTTAATTTTTCTCCAATGAAAGATGACCCAGAGAACATGTTAGTACTTCGTATTTCCATTCTATATTCCTTGCAGACTGACCACAGATTCTCGATTAGATTTAAATCAGGAGAGTTTCCGGGCCAGTCGATAGTATTTTGATTTGCTCACTGGTAAGTCTTACCAGTGCCTTACTATTTTTGTATGCTTTCTTGGAGTAACGTCCATCGTAGACAATGGTCGTAGGACAACTAATCGATAGTCGAGACAATAGTGTCCGATCGTGACGAAAATCCGTTGCAATCCTGGATGACGTAATATTTTTCAAGGCCAAATAAATTTCATCATACACCCCAAAAATAGTTTCATACTATTGAACACCACTGCAAATGACATAATCAGAGGAACAAAAATACTCAATTGGGTCTAAAACTGACCGTGTGGTGAAAAAATGAAACTAAAGTGGTTGTTTCAATTAATTTACTCAAGGCTGTAGTACTGATATTGCGTAACAGTTCAGTACTCGTTTCTTTGTAACAAGATTTTACTACTCCTTAATACTTTTCTCAGCTTTTGAAATGCATCTATCATTCTCTATTCCAATGCGACTTCGGATTTCGCTGTCACACCTTGCGTCCTCAGTTAATTTACACAAGAGTTTAGGGATCGAAACAAGCATATGAGTTTTTATTATGTTCAAGGACATTTGTCTTGTTTATTTTCATGGTCATTTGAGTCTTAATTATGTTCAAGTTTGTTTGCCGTTTCAGTGTAGTGAAGTTAAAATATAAAGGACCTTTTCATTTATCTCACAAATAGAGTCTTGTATCGGGGAATGAAATTAGCAATATTATGCCAGGCCGCCTATTCCTGATAAATGTTTATGAACCTTAGAGACGATTTAATAAAACTTTCGCCCGAAGGAGATCGAAGAAGAAAACAAATGAAATATTTTAAAAGGTTTCTGAAAAATCTTGTGACTGTTAATCGAATGTGAGCCGAAAAAAGCAGAAGATAATTCTTAGGAACTGAACTAGATTTCTTTTTTGTAATACTTTCCTGAGCTTTTTAAGAGACAAAAGTGTTGGTATTTACAAGCAGTAGAGTGTTAAAGGATCCATTTACGAATTTGAGAAGTCAGTTGGGAATTTCTTCATGGAGGAAAACCGAGGTTGTTTCTGTTCATAGAATTTTAGTGGAAATAACAAACGGAATTCACTTGCAAAAAGAGTGTCAACCTGTAGTTTTAAAATAATGTTTCAGAAAAAGATCCCAATCTATAAACCTACAAAAGAAACAAACAATAAAGCATTCTTTTTTTTCTGTTTTAAGCTCTTTGAAATAAAACTTTTCTACCATTTATGAACAGAACTACTTTAAAGAAAACAATTAAAATTTGCCAAGGTAGGTGGAACTTTGTGAAACGTCGATGTTTAGAGAGGAGAGGGGCAACTGAGGGAAGACTACAGGGATGGTTTCAGAAATTTCGTTTCAGAGATAGAAAAAAAATTAAAAAATCTCAAGAAAGGCGCATATGTCCAAACGAATTGTGGGGATAAGCCAAAACAGAAAGGAAACAAAAAGAAAATCAATTGAATTTTCCCACTCTCACGAAAACCTGGATTGCCTACCGATTGTTCGATAGGAAAGGAAGAAAACTGATTAGATGGACTGAAAATCGGAAACGGCATCGTTTTGAGACTGCGATTACAACTATATTTTTGTTTATTTCTTTAAGGTACCTTTACTTGTTTATTTTTTGAGGGTACCTTTACTTGTTTATTTCTTGAGGGTACCTTTATTTGTTTATTTCTTGAGGGTACCTTTACTTGTTTATTTCTTGAGGGTACCTTTATTTATTTATTTTTGGAAGGTACCTTTATTTGTTTATTTCTTGAGAGTACCATTATTTGTTTATTTCTTGAGAGTACCTTTATTTGTTTATTTCTTGAAGGTACCTTTACTTGTTTATTTCTGGAAGGTACCTTTATTTATTTATTTCTTGAGAGTACCTTTATTTGTTTATTTCTTGCCGGTACCTTTATTTGTTTATTTCTTGAAGGTACCTTTAGTTGTTTATATCTGGAAGGTACCTTTACTTGTGATAATAGATTTTTATGAGAATTTTGACCAATTTTGATGATGAAAAGAACGATCTTTTTTTTTAAATACAATTTTTTATTTATTACGGTTAAATTCCGATATATATATATATATATATATATATATATATATATATATATATATATATATATATATATATATATATATATCAAATACTTTCATGGTAACTTCTCTGAGGAGCTGCTTTCACTGGTTCCCGAACTTCATGAATTTAAGCGTTCTACTAGGCTGGTATCTCGCTTTCACACTTTCATTGTCGAAACTGTTAAATGTAGACGTCTCTTCTACTCCAATAGCATCATATCTCGGACCTCTCGCCTGTGGAAGTCCTTCCCCTTTTTCTGTTTCTCTGATGGCTATAATCTCCAATTATTCAAATGTAATATCAATCGACGTCTCCAGATGCCCTGTTCTATCCCCTATCCTTCTCTTCATCCTTTCCCCTATCACTCCTATTTGCTCTCGCTCCAACTCTCTGTAACCCTTTGTGTGCTAGTGGCTTCCCGTCTGCCTTGGGGTGAAACGCTTTAAAAAAACAAAAAACAAAACAGAATGTTAATAATCTATTAACTTTTATAAAGAGTTAATATCTGTGAAAACTTACAAATGAATAAAGGACGTCGATGAAATTCATTGTTTAAAGACCGCAAATAATCATTGTGATGCAAATGTAGATACAATAATATTTGAAATTCTTGAAATTTCAGTAACCGGAGGAATGTAATGGAAAATGTTTGTAACTTTGTTTATATCTTTAGAGCGTTCAATTAGACGTGTAAACGGTTAAACAAAAGAACAAGCATCCCGCCGTACCGTATTTTACTAAATTATATTAAACGTGAAACTAGTGCCTTATTAGATTCCAATATACAGCAGTTCTATTTTATACTAGCAGCCATACCCACAGCTGGTCGATCAGAAAAAAGCGTTCAATTAGAATGGAGCAAAAACAGAATCATGTTTACATGTAACAGTGTCTGTTTTCAATTACTTCAAAGTATCTAATTGAAAAATATTTTGAATTAATGCAGTTACTGATATAACAGAAGTAGTTTGTATTTATTCAATCGAGGTTAGCCGAGGACATGAAGGGGAAAAACAGGCAACATGAAGATCCACTTCAGACCACAATTATTTTGGAGTTTTTGAAATTCAATTTGTCAGTTTGCTACCAGGGATGTAAAAGAGGATATATTTATAAAGCAATAAAGTTTGATAAAAAAAATAAAACGAAAAATAAGAAAGAAATCAGTAGAAATCACTATTTTTCGCTATTTCACGATATGGGTGAACTCAATTATCAAGTTAAATGACTGTTAAACATTCACCTTATTGTTGGCTACAATGCAGTGAAGCTTGTATTAGATTGCTTGATAATTAAGGGCATTTTAGTATAATATTTGCGTTGAAATCGATTTCTGTTGCAATTGAGTTTTCGTTTTTCGCGGTTTTTCGCTAAACTCAGTGGCGTAGAAACGAAAATGAGATATGATTGAGCTCATCATGATGTAAGTAACCTACATTCCGAGTTTGAACGAAAACAGAGGAAAAAATTGAATTTATCGATTTTTGATCGGATTTATCGATTATTGATTTAAAAAAATTATCGATTCTTTTACACTAAAAACCTATCACTTACATTGTACAATGTATGTGCCAAGTTTGTTCAAAATCGATGGATTTGATGGATTTCTAGTGAAAATGTATAACACAGACAGACATCCTCTGTTTTATATATACAGATTTTATTTACTACTTATTATTCATTTTTCCTACTCTTTACTCTTATCAGGATTTTGATTTTCATTTTTATTAGATGAATCAATATCAGCCATTTTATTTGATGAAACAATGTCAACATTATTATTCATTTTGACGAGTATTTATTTTCACCATAACTTTTTATTTATTTATTACTGAAGTAATGTCATCTATTTGGACTAGTAATTATTTCCGTGTTAATTTTTCGTCAATTTTTTAGATAAAATAATGTTATTTATTAATATAAATTTTGGCTAGTATTTATTTTTGTGTTGTGTTTAATTTCATTTTGAATAAATGAAGTATATTCAGTATTATTAATATTTGATTAATAATTACCTGAATGATAAATTTCGGTTCATTTTTATTAGATAAAGTAATGTCTATCAGCTTCTTTTACTAATTTAGTCTAGCATTTCCTCTTCTATTCATTTTAATTGCTTTTTATCGCATTATCGTATATTAAAACAAACACTATTGTTTTTGACAACTCCTATTTTCTATGAAATGAAACATTGTCAGATATGATTACTATTTTTGCTGAGGATTTAATTGCATCTTAATTATGTTTTACTAAAGTGCTGCAATTGATTACACACGTGTCACACTGAGGGCCTGTGTAAAAATTGCGCCAAAATGTAGATAATAAATAAATATTAGTAAATAGGCACATAGATTTATATATATATATATATATATATATATATATATATATATATATATATATATATATATATATATATATATGCAAACAGTGGCAGAAAACATCTTTATCATTAAAAATATAACATTATCGAAGATACATACAAACATATATATCTATCTATATCAATCTCTACCCCCTCTCTCCCTTTCTCTCTCTCTCTCTCTCTCTCTCTCTCTATATATATATATATATATATATATATATATTTATATATATAGATATAGATATAGATATAGATATATATATATATAAAAGGCTCAAACACTAATATTCCATGGTAATAATTTATTACATTGGAATCGTAATCACGAGTAGGTCTGATGAATTGGATCGTGATTACGGTTCCAATGTAATAAATTATAACCATGGAATATTAGTGTTTGAGCCTTCTATATTATATATATGTGTGTGTGTATGTGTGTGTGTGCGTGTGTGTGTGCGTGCCGAATATCACATTTATTTTAGTAAGACTCTTGAATCCACAAGCTGATAGACAAAATTCACACTGTTCAAAAAAAAAAGGTGGCGACTACTCAAATATGGATATCGACAAATTAAAATTTCAAGAAGTAGGATATGTTTATCAAATCTATCTATCTATCTATCTATCTATCTATCTATCTGAGTGTGTGTGTGTGTGTGTGTGTGTGTGTGTGTGTGTGTGTGTATCAGGGATTGAACTCACAAGTAGTATACCCACATAGACACGAAGAGATACTTTAATCCACTTATTATTGATCCGTGGAACATTTCCTAAACTTGAACTAGGAGCTTTATTTCCTACTTTATTTCCTCCTCGCTGTTGCCGTTGGTTTCTTGCTGTGACGCTTGACCTCCTTAGCCTGCCGCTTCCCGTTCTTACTGCCGTTCAGCCATATGTTTCTGATCGCGGCCCATCAACCATCGTCTTGGTCAATTTTTATGATTACAGATATATTCCTCAAAATTATGAATGAGATGAACGAACTACTAGAAACATCATACAGTCGTTTTCTGTGGTTTTTAATGAAACATCTAGCAACACCCCTCCATATATATATATATATATATATATATATATATATATATATATATATATATATATATATATATATATATAATTATTTATTCGAAAATTATAACATAAATTTGTTATAAACTCACTACAAAAATAGCCATTTTGTTTCAACACTTCTAGTGTCTTATCAAGTTATGGTGTTGATATTGAACATCATCACTTGATAAGACACCAGAACTGTTGAAACAAAATGGCTATTTGTGTAGTGAGTTTATAACATATTTATGTCATAATTTTTAAATAAATAATTATATCTGCTCTACTCTGTATTGAGCACTCTTTTAAGAATAGTATTTGTTGGTTATTGGAATTTATTCCGTATACACAAATCCTATACTTGTATATATATATATATATATATATATATATATATATATATATATATATATATATATATTGCTTATATGGAATGAACAACCATCAGTGGAAAACTGAAAAACAGAAGCAGCCGACGAATCTATTAAGAAAACTCCTTCGCTAAGAAAATCGAAGAAAATGATAAGTAGAAAAAGACAAGTCGAGACAGCATATACTGAAAGCTAATTTCCTAATGGTAATTTACATTCGTTTCTTTATCTATAATAAAAAACAAAAAACTCACAGCTATGTACATAGTTTCCTTCCAGTGAACGCAACCTTTCTTCAATCTATTTGAGGTTTCGTTTTTACGTACAAATCTGTGGAAGCTAATTCTGTTTATTTTTTTTCCTTTTCTCTTTTCAAAAAATTATTTGAAGTGACGATGAAATGTCTTCTTGTCGAAGAAAATGACGTCTCAGATAATGATTTTACTTTAAAACAAAAAAGTGATAAATATCTGCCGTAAATGTTCGGCTTGTCGCAAATTAGAAACGGTTGCTTGCTTGAATTCAGGCAACTTTTTTTGCCTATTTCATTTGCAAAAGATCTTTACAGAAATTTTTGGTAAAGTCTTTTAGTTATATGAATACAAATTATCATGAAGCATTCTTCAATGTCTCTCCAAAGTCTTTTTTTTTATCTTACACAATGTTTCGGGTCTATTGTGTATTCCGTCATATTATTTTTGACAGTTTTTATTTATAGACTTCATGGTATCATTATTCAGTTATCAAGATATTTTCACTCGCTTTCTAGAAGCTTAAGCCACTTTTCATGTTAATTATGTATTCTTCTTAAAAGAACGATTCCGCTTTTCAATCTACGAATTCCTTGAAGATTTCTTTCAAGAATTTGAAATTGATGGAACAGCGAACTAAAGTCGAACCCCCCAAAATTGTTAATCTGCAGATAAAAGGTTTTTTGTAATAAACCGCATGTGTTTAGAACATTCGCATTCTGACCATGAGACGCAGGTTCGAATCTCACCATAGTCAATTTGTCAGGAAGGAAACTTCCAGAGTGTGGCATCTTTGGAAAGTGCCTGAAAACCATACAACGGATTGACCCAAGAGTGAAACTGGGTAGACGGAACACTTAGGGGCCGTCGATAGCTGTGCTAGATCGAAGTCACAAGTCATCGTGGCCGAGGGCTTGAGAGTGGTTGTCTTGTTCAAACAGTTGATGACGCTAGATAACACACTCTTTACCAGAAACTGTAACTAAGGTCTTCTCAGCATAGTTGCAGTATAAACCAAAGGTGGACTCTGTGGGTTCTGATTAAACACAAATGCGCCTGAGGAAGCTTCTGCTATAGGGATTGGCTGACCGCCCTCGTAGACTGGTATTCTCGAAAATGAGTGGCCAGCTATATTATGCTAGTAAAAACATCCTATTCTAAACCACGAGATGATTACTACGTCGCATTTGCAACGTGAGGATGAAGCTTTGTCAAGTTTCAAAATCCCTGTTCAGAAAAATATTTTACCCTCGAATGTGTCATTCAAATGAACTAGTTACTTATTGTCATTTTTCTCCTATACATTATTTCTACGTTCAGGCTTTGAAGGCTTTCCTAGAGATATTCTTTTCCTTACTTGTGCTTTCTTCTTGTTCTGTGGGCTGCATCCATTCAGAAGATAGGTGATCATGACTCTCCCCAACTTCCTATCGCGTGTGAAACTTCCAATTCCAAACCGTTATGCAGTATACAACCAGCACATCCAAGCTTACAGCACCTGGTATTCCCAAGCGGTCACCCATCTAGCTACTGATCAGGCTCAACGTTGCTTAACTTCGGTGAGCGTACGAGAACCGTTGTTTCAAGCAGTTAGACGTAATACACACTGTTCAGAATTACTTTCATTTATTTTGTCGCTACGCTTGAATTTCGTTGAGATTATAACTACGCTTCAGGAGACTTGATTATAACATGTCCATTACATATAAAACGAGAAAATAACTAGTAGATTGTATGTCTCCTGGCGAGTGGACGGAGCGATTATTGGAGGGTCTGTCTACGTAACTCTAGA
>OZ038488.1:109004248-109016748 GCA_964036315.1 Acanthosepion esculentum
CGCCAGACATTCAAAGTATCGAAAACATCCTTAAGGAATTCCTAGAAACAATCTTTTATGAGGAAAATAGAGGCATGAGGTACTTGTCACCAAATAAAAAAAAACCCTTTGATCATCTAATAATTCTATGAATTCATATAAAAAGAAATAAATGTTTGGGGATTTGCAAAACACTATGACATATATGGGGAAGTGGTTAGGACGTTCGCATTCTGGCCATGAGACCTGGGTTCGAATCACACCATGGTCGATTTGTTAGGAAGGAGACTTCCTGATGTTATCGGACTGGAGAGGTCGATCCCAACGTGCGGCACCTTTGGCCCCAAATCGCAACACATTACTTCCAATATTATTACAGTTGACATTTCGTATAAGAAATGCTATGTATCCACTATAATAATGTTTAAAATAAAGTAAGTGAAATTGGGTACCATGAAGTCACAAGTCATCGTGACTGAGGGCTTGAACGTGCTGGTCTTCTTCAAATTGTTGATCACGCTAGATAACACGTTATTTCCCAGAAACCGTAATAAGGTCTGCTCAGAATAGTTGCAATATAAACCACAGGTGGGCTCTGTGGATTTTGAATAAACACAAATGCGCCTGAGCAAGCGTCTCCTATAGGGATTGGTTAGCCGCCCCTAGTAGACGGGTATCCTGTAGATAGACTGTTCTAGTTCCACGTGCCATGTCTAATATATGTCAGTTACCTGTTATCTCCTAGTAATACACCTCTCCAATATCAACTAAGGACACATGACACAGTGGATAAAGGCGTTAGTTAGATCCAGTGACAGGTCCCAAAGAATTGTGAGTTCAATACCTGGTATAGGCAGTGGAGAACTTGGAGAGGGGAATTAACAGGAGATAACAGATAACTGACATCCATTAGACATGGCACGTGGAACTAGAACAGTCTCGCCAAGCGTGCGAAATAAAGGGTTCAGTTCGACATTCCAACCACATGAAGAAGGCCGGAGCGAACAACGGCCGAAACGTTGTGATAAATATATCAAACAAAGATGAGGATGTTGTGATAAATATGGCAACAAAGATGAGGACAATAGTCCGAATAATGTAATTAGTTTTTCTAATATTCTTACACTTCCTTACTTTTAAAAAACGGATGTACAAGTATTTACTTTTCGGGACATGAAGTGGGCAAAAACTCTCTCTATATCTGATCGCTTCCTGCTATACTATTATCTATTATTAATGGTGATTGTTTTTAACTCAATATCTGTAACTATAGTGCTGTGACTGTTTTTTTTTATTTTGCAAAAGCGGTAAGTTTATTGTGGCCATGTTCTTAGTTGATATTATTGAATGTTGTCCTTATTTTTATTAAAAACGAGCCTAGAAACTGCACTTCGAGCCGACTTTAGCCATGCAACTGTGGAGGCCTTTTGGTCCTTCGGCCTTCTACCTTCACCGTCCTATGTACGTAAAAGTTATAAGAATTTAAAAATAATAAAATTATTTTATATTTATTCCAAACCTTAATTCGACATAATCTTTCTTCGTATACGCAACCGATATTCACCGTAGTTTGTTTACATTTATTTTGTGCGCAGTTTTTATTTTATTTTAAAATCAGCATTCTTTATGATCCCTTCACATAAAGTCACACTTAACAGACATTAGGAAACCCGATCTGTGTCATATTTCGAATACGTCACAGTACACGTGCTAGAAAAAACATATGAGCAACGTACCGTGCCCCACTTAAGTTTAAATTACGGTTTAATTAGACGATATCAATTGAAATTGCGACGAAACGCGAAATTAAAGTTAAACCTTTAATAAAGAATTGTTTTTTCTTAACCTTTCACTCTATTCGATATTTAAAATTAACTTTAAATGAGTTCTGTATTTAATTTTTAATCGCGTGTAATTACAGTAGTTTCTACTTGTTACTTCAGGTTTTTCTTTATGGTTCACCGAGATTGAAAAAAGGACGAATGAAAATACGTACACTGAGCTTTATTTCTATAGACTAGCAGTCATACCCAGTTGGTTGATAAAAAAAGCGTTCAATTAGAATTGAGCATCATGTTTACATGTAACAGAGTCTATCTTCTTCAATTACTTTAAAGTACTTTCATTAAAAAAAATTGAATTATTGCAGTTACTGATATAACAGAAGTAGTCTGTATTTATTCAATCGAAGTTAGCTGAGGATATGAAGGGGTAAAACAGGCAACATGAAGATCCACTTCAGACCGCAATTATTTTGGAGTTTTTGAAATTCAGTTTGTCAGTGTTCTACCAGGGATGTAAAAGAGGATGAAAATTGGCAGAAAGATCAACAAAAAATAAGAAAGAAACCAGTAAAAATCGCCATTTTGCACTATTTATGCGGGTTTTCACTATATGGGTGGACTCAATTTAAATGACTGTTAAACAATCGACTCATTCTTGGCTACAATGGAGTGAAGTTTGTATTAGATTGCTTGAAAATTGAGGGAGTTTTTAGTTTAAAATTTGGGTTAAAATCTATTTGCGTAGAAATAAAACTGAAATATCGTTGAGCTCGCCATGATGTAATTAACCTATATACCGAGTATGAACGAAATCGGAGGAAAAATGTTGAATTTATCGATTTTTGATCTAAAACTGATTTTTTTTTAAATTATCGATTTTTTACGCAAAGAAACTATCTCTTACATTGTACAATGTATGTGTCAAGTTTGGTCAAAATCGGTTTGGTGAATCTCGAGTGAAAAGTTATTACACAGACAGACAGACACACAGACAGACAGACAGACAGACACACACACACAAAAACATCCTCTGTCACACACACATATATATAGCTGCTTCCATTATTTTTTTAGCTGTTTTTTACATGCCAAAGACGGACGTAGATTGGTAGTGTATTTTTCAATGGGTCCTAATTGAGCTATGGCCTGAGAGATGTTTTGCGTATCTTCTTGATAAGCATATAGCAGTGTGTCAAATATAAGTATTTAGGAATTTGGTTTATGAGAAATAAAGAGATACGTTAGTACATTCTTATATGCTGACATTTATCAATGGCAACATTTTAAATTCGTGTTTTATGAGAACTTACTGGATAAATTAGAAAATAAATATTGGAGATCAATTTTATAAAATATTGATAAGAAAATGGAGAATTTTGAATAATTCTATTCATAGACAAAACCAGGAGATTCGTGCACTGAAATAGGGTTAAATCGATCGATCGACGGACGGATCGATGAAAGTCTAACTAGATTAATTGATTAATAAATATCGCAGGTATTTATCGATAAATTTACCTTCCTCAAAGGAGAAATAGTGGAATTATTTAACTGACTCGTCGTCTGCACACAAACAAAAACCTCTTACTCATTGTTCATCTATCTATCTATCTATCTACCTATCTATCTATCTATCTATCTATCTATCTATCACAGTCTTTTAATTTCTAACTTTTTTCATATCAATCTGAGTTTTTTCATATCTATTTGAATCATATATATATCTATGTATCTATTTCAGCCTTTTCGTATCTATCTCATTCTTTTTATATCTATCTATCTATCTATCTATCTATCTATCTATCTAATCTAAGTTTTTGCATACCTATGTAAGTTTCTTTATATCTGTCTCAATACTTTCATGTCGACCTACATATATATATATATATATATATATATATATATATATATATATATATATCTGAGTTTTTTATATCTAAGGTTCTTTATATCTATCTCAATCCTTTCATATCGATCTCTCTCTATATATATTCAGTCTTTTCTTATCTATCTGTCTATCTACCTGAGTTTTTTCATATCTATCTGAATTTTTTTGTATATCCATCCCAATCATCTATCTATCTATCTATCTATCTATCTATCTATCTATCTATCTATCTATCTAAACGTAATAGCCTGAGGAAATTTTTGTCTGTCTGGTGCCATACAAAAGCCGTTCTTTATTACGAGATGATGGAATCTGGATAACATATTAATGCATAGCTATCGAGATGCTGAGTTTTCTAAAGATTTGTTAAGTCCGGACAATTACTTGTCTTCTTTTATGCATCCTACCTTGTCAGGTCAACGGTTCCAAGCATTTCGTGGTATTAAATATTTGAGGAATTCATCGATTATACTTGTAATCGTTCTTTTGAGATAGAACAACCAATATATCAGAAAGGTTGTGTAACGTGATCGAAAAGAAGTTAAAACATCTTGATGATTAAATAATAATAATAATAATCTGTATTTATATAAGTGTTGTGAGAGAGAATATTTCCCTACCAGTTTGGACTCGGCCGCTGGACGAAAGACATAAAATAGTCCTACATCAAGAGGAGTAGCAGGAGGAGCAGTAGCAGCAATAGCTTTTGTGGAAACAGTTAGTGATTCCCGGGTTAAAATCATCGTCCCTAGTTTCCATTCTATATTATTTTCTCCTGTACCAAAACGTAATAAACTTGTTAAACCAATTCCGGTATTCTACTGTCGTTTTTGATAACTCAGTTACAACAATAATTATTTATAAATGTAAAAGACAATAGAAAAACTGTTATAGTTACCGACGCGTTTCGTCCAATGTGGACTTTCTCAAGACAAAAAACGAAATGAATTTATTAAAGAAAGTAACTAATAATAACAAAGCAAAATGTCCTTAGCAATAATTTTCTCTGTAATAATAAATACATTGAACTCTTTTTGCCGATCAGTTTTAATATTTTATATTACTAGGATCCACTTGGATTATATACCAACGGTTTTATTTCCTTTATTATATATATATATATATATATATATATATATATATATATATATATATATATCGTGGACTCTACCATCGTTGATTTTCCCGTTGTTGACATATGATGACGGGTCAGTCAACTCAGTTCCTCAGAATCGACAGGAAGACAACTGACATATTGATTATAGTGGTGAAGGTTTTGTGTAGATTTTTTTTGAAGAGCCGAATACAAAGAACTGGTGCACCGTGTGCAACAAGGTCCCCAAACGCCCACCACCGCAGGTTTTAAATTCAGAGTATATATATATATATATATATATATATATATATATATATATATATATATATATATGTATATATTAGTCTCTCCCGTGGTTTATCGACGTATGAGTGTCAAACAACACAGTATAATATAATATAATATAATATAATATAATATAATATAATATAAAAGGTTCAAACACTAATATTCCATGGTTATAATTTATTACATTGGAATCGTAATCGCAAAGTCTGATGAATTGGATCGTGATTACGATTTCAATGTACCAAATTATGACCATGGAATATTAGTGTTTGAGCCTTTTATATTATATTCTTACTCTGTCCTGGACATTGAGTTCTACCTGGATTCTATCCTCTTGGGAATTTATATATATATATATATATATATATATATATATATATATATATATATATATATATATATATATATATATATATATATATATATATATATATATATACACACACAAATATATATATACATATATATATATTGACCCCTCATGTTATCAATATATATTTACAGGGTATCCATATAGTTCGTGTGCACTTAAAAAAATTATAACTTTTTTATGCACACGAAATCTACGAACACCCTCTATGTGTGTATATATATATTCACTGTGTATCGATTTTCAACTTCAGTGTCAGCTGTTGAGCAAATCAGAAAGCGAATGTTGGAATTTCGGGGAAAATTTAGGAAAGAAGGCCTAGAGAGTCTAATACCCTCGTGGCATTGACGACAAGAGAAGCAGGAAGAAACAGTGCGTAACCTGCTTAACGGTTAGTATGAATGACTAGCAGAAAAAACACAAAAAGGGATGGTAAATGTTAAAATAATTATTTAGGGCTTTAAAAGACAGGACGTTATGGAGAGCCATTATTCGCCCTGAGCTCTGAAAGGACATGGCGAAAGTGGAATGGTAATGTTTCCTTTCCATAAAAATTGCCAACGTTATTTCAGAACGTTGCAACTAAAAGAATATAAAATACTTTTGAACTTAAATCTTGAAAATACTGTTTAATGTGTGTGTATCAAACACCAGAGGAAAATGATATGTCCCGGAAAGGGATATATTTGATCGAAGCAGCTAAGTGGTTTTGGCTACTATAACCAAGTAGTACACGGTAGCAGTAATCGACTAGTACTCGTCGTAGTCGCAGGTAATTTGCTTAAGCAATAGGTGTAGACCAATAGGATAACCAATGGCGTAGTCCAATGGGCGTCGTCACTCCTCTTCTCTTCTGACTTGGTCTCTCCGTCAGTCTGTATTTATGACTGACATCAGCCAATCATATTTCAGTGAGGGGGAACACAGGTGTATGCATATTCCATTATATCAGAAAAATATTCAGGTTATCGTAAATAAGAGAGAAAACATTAATGGGGAATCTCTCCGTTTGAATTTGTGTTTGACCACTGGTAAATGAACAAGTATAACAACGCAACAGGCAATATTATATATATATATATATATATATATATATATATATATATATATATATATATATATATATATATATAAAATATATGTATAAAATCGAATTATCCGATTACGGCATAAGCATGATCAAACTAACAACCTATGCCGAATTTCAACTTCGGCAATTCATTTTTTTCCGATAAGTCACATCGATTGACGCATCAAAATATTTTTTATAAGCTGAAGCTACAATAAAATAAACGGATTAGATTCTCCATTTTCTTAATGCGCGCGCACACACATATGATAAAATATAGTTTTAAGGTATGTTACATTTATGAATTAAAGCCATCAATATCAGTGATAGACCGTATGTTTTAAATATAATATTAATTATTAAGTTTACGGTAGACGCTGTTAAATGTGCAGCAGTACAATATATAATCCATAAATACTTTAAATACAAACTATTGGGGAGGGTTCCTGACACCAAAACAAGGTAAAATGCCCATATAAACATATGTTCCAAAGGCCAACATATGTCCAACATAGGAATTCATAACAAATCGATAGATTTTGGTCTCATAGAGTCTGAAACGATAAACAGCAGTAAAGTTTGGATGACTCGGCTGCATTCGGTCTTGATACAGCCGTGTAGCCTCGCGTCCATTGCCATCACGCGGATGTATGTAAAAATTATGTCTGCCTCTTCACGATATGAATATCCTGACATTGTTAAATGGAACAGGACGCAGTATCGATCAATGTACATCTGCTAAAGCTAATCATTGCCATACGCTGGGCATCTCTGCTTTCTTTCGTGCGTTATTTTAATGTCCTGCCGACTTTATGATTCGATAAAACTTCTTGACTTTATTCGCTTCTTTGTAACAAATTTTATCTCATTCATGTCGATGATATTTTCAATATGCCTGTCCATTTTCCTTTCTTCTCTCCTTCTTATATGTAATTTCACCCTGTTCATCTTATCTGCTGCTTATTCATAACGACTCTCTCTTGCTTCCAAAATGTCAGTGTATTGTTGCAGTCATTTTTCATTGCACTTTTCGCCATTGCTTTGACAAACTTTTTATTTCGTTTGATTGGTGTATTTAAATCCTTAATTGATGACAGACTATTTACCCTACTGTTATATACTGTACCTATGAATAGTAATGGCTTTGTCCCACTCCCCATAAATACGTTGGGCACTATTGTAAGTGGGGAGTAATACGCTGCCTAATTAGTCCACCACTAGCAGTGGTTTACCTACTTCACGCCGCTGGCGAGTATTGTATTCTGTTGATGTTATAAAGATTACCATTTCATTCCCAACCTCCGTTTTGGTTATTCCTCATTCAGCAACCCTTTCTAGGTTACAACAGTGTCTATTTATGATATGTATCTTACTTTCTATATGTGAGTGTATTGATTACCATATCCTCATTTATTTATCATAGTGATTTCATTATCTATCTATCTATCTATCTATCTATCTATCTATCTATCTATCTATCTATCTATCTCTAATTGTGATTACTATGTCCTTATTTATCTATCATAGTGATTTCATTATCTATCTATCTATCTATCTGTTATATGCCGTACCTATGAACAATAATTGGTATGTCCCAATCCTCATAAATACGTTGGACACTATTGTAACTCGGAGTAATCTGATGTATAAGTAGTGCACGACTAGCAGTTGTTTACCTACTTCACGCCGCTGGCAAGTATTGTATTTTGTTGATGTTATAAAGATTACAATTTCGTTTGTAACCTCCGTTTTTTGGTTATTCCTCAATCAGTAACCCTTCTAGGCTACAAAACATACTTATCAGCTTATTATAATTGATGTGTCTTAGCAAATTGTATCCAACCAGCCTGATTCTCTTCATACTTCATTGGTAAAATTGTTCAGGAACGCAGGGCTCAAAAAGGTAATGGTTCTATTTAGGTTCACAATTAATGGGTATATTTAATGGTTTGTTTAAGGAATTTTTAATTGTTGCACTTAATGGCATGTTTTAACGTAATTGTAAATGGATTCATACTCTTTTTATCGTTAACTTTATTGATATATATCGAATTGATAATAGGAATGTCACGTGGCTGGGAAGGTTACCATTGGTCATTGTATGAGTTCAAATAAAACAACAGTTCAGATGCCTAAGCTCCACACAGTACGATCTTACTTTCCTGAATACATTACCTTTGACCCCATGCTAGGCTAAATAAACTAATTTAGGTAAGAAAGGTCGCCTATTGCAGCGTGAAGATTATGAATATGATAAGTGAGATCAATTCTCATTAGTTTCCCGCTACTATAATCTTGTGCCAGACTTTACTATTCTTTATATAAAACTGAATAAATTGACTGATTCCTCTGGATGAAGATAGTTCAGGACATATTTCTAGTGAAGTGATGGTAAATCAATAATATGGTCTTACACCGCTCTAAACATTAAATAACTAATAGTTACGTCACTATAGACAAATGATTAATTAACATTTCTTAGAAATTAATACTGACTTCAATCCAAATTAGGTACATCGAAATTACGACCTTGTGTCAGACAGAACCAAACAATGAAATAATTTGTTTTGTTTTACGGCATATCAACCTCAATGGGTTATTTAATGTCGACAACTTTTTTTTCCTGGGAATATTTTTGTTTTGTCAAAAATCCATTTATCTTAATATTTTTTTCTCAAAAATGTATAGCTGGTAATATTATTCTTTTCAAAAATGTACAGCTGGCAATATTTTTCAAAAACGTATTATCAGAGGCCTTGCTGTTGAACGTAGTTTATCGTCATAACCAGGACGCGAATGTAATCTGAGTGTTAACTATTTGCCCATAGATGAGACCCTAACAGGTGCTGACACCCCAGGTGAGTGTGGACCTGGGAACACCAGCAATTAAGAGGTGGTTCCACGCTCCTCAAAACCTCTGGATCAGAGGCCTTGCTGTTCGATGTAGTTTATCGTCTTACCCAGGACGAATGAAATAGTGTCTTATGATGAAGCAATGGCTGATATTCTTATTTCGAAAACGATTACTACTTGTTTAAGTCCACATTCTTCTTTTATGTGCCGTGCTCCTTCAGGACGTAGACAATCATGGCTCTCCACTTACTCCCTATCTCTTGTTGCTCTCAATAAGTTTTGTCACTTTGCTACTTCCCCCAGGCCATGTTCTGTCATCCCCTTGCTTAAGCCCGCTAGGTATGTCATTCGTTGCTTTCCCTTGTATATCTTTCTGTCTATCCGCCCTGTGAGTATCAGATTCTCCAATCCCTCCTTCCTCATTACGTGTCCCAGAAATTTCGGCTGCCTCTCCCTGATGTTAAATATAAGCTTCCTCCTTGTTTGCATACTCTCCAGAAACCTCATCGTTGCTCACACGCTCGGTCCATGATATCATTAGCAGCCTTCTGTAGAACCATACCTCCGTTGCCTCGTGTCAGTTGTTCATCTTTGAGGAGACCGTCCAATAATCTCTGATGTAAAGGATAGCAGATGTCACATAGCAGATCAGTACTCTTTTTTTTTTTTTTTTGCTACCAAAGAAAACCTCTTGTCTCGTAATACTCCGCTTAGCTTTTGGAATTCGTCTTTGGACTTCCCAATCCGTCTTCGGATCTCAGCGTCGTACTTACCGTCCTCTGTCAATACACTTCCTGGTTATTTAAATTTCCGTACCTGATTGATTTTAGTGTCCCCGACCTGTAAATCGCATTTCGGGTTCATCCTTTTACTGATGACCATGCATTCTGTCTTCTTGTAGTTTATGTTTAGTCCTTTTATCTCGCTATCCTTCGCTAACTTCTGTGGGAGATTTTGTGACTTCTTTTCCGTCTCTGCTATCACTACTGTGTCATCTGCGTATCTTATGTTGTTACGATTGTGGCCGCCAATGCTGAATTCCGGTAGGATTTCCAATTCTGCCAGAATTGCTTCGCTGTATAGGTTTAATAAGTCCGGTGAGAAGACACATCCTTGCCGTACGCCCCTTTCTGTTCTTGTATATATCTGCTGGACTCATTCTCTATCCGCATGCATGCTGTTTGCTGCCAGTATAGACAGTCCATATCAGGTAGTCAGTAATTTCGGCCTTGTGTCAGAAAATGCTATACTTAGGATATGAACTATTTAAATTGATAATATTTCTTTCGTTTTTTATTTTATTTGATTTATCCTTTCAGTTATCGTTTTTCAGAAAGCAAAACGACTAAAAAGCCTTTAATTCAGTCTCGTTGACGATTTAGAGCTCGATATTTTTTTGCATATTCCATTTTGTTTTTTGTATCTGTCAGGAAGGGGAAGGAAGCAGAGACTTTTCAGAATTTGAATGCGTGTTTGGAATTCCCAAAACTGATTTTCTTGTTGCTCGCTTTGAATTTGATCACATTTTGAATGGTCACCCCTGATCATATATCACGTTATCATTATCTATTTATTTATTTATAAATTTATCTGACAGCCTAATTAGACTAGGCTCTGTCTGTCTTTAATATATCATATTTTACCTTCCTATCTTTCTTTACTTCTGTCTTTATTCCTTACACTTTTGTACAGGTTTGACTTCTCCGGCTACATTATTTCCGTTTCAGTCTTTCTCTGTCTTTTGCTTCGCTTTCTGATGATGCACACACACACACACACACACACACACACACACACACACACACACACACACACACACATATATATATATATATGTGTGTGTGTGTGTTTGTGTGTATGCAGGTATGCAGAAAAATAGGAAAGAACACGTTAGGTAAATAATCCGGAGTTCGTTAGTATTTTTGTTTTTATTTTTAAAAAGAAAGTGCTCCATACAGAAGTAGAGCTTATATTATAATATTTAAAAAAAAAATGATTCCTTCGCTACATAAGAGTTCTCATGTTTCAAAAACGAGAGCCGAAACCCTCAATATAATTATTAAAATTAAGTTGAATTTAGATTAAGGTATCGAGTCCCGTTTCATACTCAAGCGAAAATTTAGGAATAAGCTATCTTGTGATTTGCGCGTGTTTATAAGTATGGTCTCTTGCAACATTAATTACTATGGAAACGACTGTAGCGGCCATTTTGGTTAGGTGGTCGAACAGTAAATTCTTATCTACAGATCAGTCACCTTCGGAAAGGTTATGCCGGGGTAGGGTGTAATTATATTGAGAGTTTCGGCTCTCATTTTTGAAACATGAAAACTCTTATGTAGCGAAGGAATCATATTTTTTTAAATATATATATATATATATATATATATATATATATATATATATATATATATATATAGGTAATTATCCGTTGGTATATAATCCAAGTGAATTCTAATAATATAAAATATTAAAACTGATCCACAAAAAGTGCTCAATGTATTTATTATAACAGAACATATAAATTACATAGAATAGAAATCCAAATTTACCTCATTCGAATAGCTATTTCAATCAAGAAGAAGACCTATACTGGCATTGTCAACTGATATATATATATATATGTATATATATATATATATATATATATATATATATATATATATATATATATATATATATATAATTTTAGTGTCCCCGACCTGTAAATCGCATTTCGGACTCATCCTTTTACTGATGACCATGCATTCTGTCTTCTTGTAGTTTATGCTTAGTCCCTTTATCTCGCTCTCCTTCGCTAACTTCTGTGGGAGGTTTTGTGATTTCTTTTCCGTGTCTGCTATCAGTACTGTCATCTGCGTATCTTATGTTGTTACTATTGTGGCCGCCAATGCTGAATTCCGGTAGGATTTCCAATTCTGCCAGAATTGCTTCACTGTATAGGTTGAATAAGTCCGGTGAGAAGACACATCCTTGCCGTACGCCCCTTTCTATTTTTGTATATATCACGATCCGAAAAGCTCATTCAATTTTTATGTTTGTGTCGTATGTGACACTCCAGTACAAGTCTATATATTGTGCAACAGCGAGGATCCCGAGTCATCAGCACAGCTTTATTTTCCATCATTTTGCAAAATTATGGAAAATAAAGCATAATATATATTTTTAAAAATCCA
>OZ038488.1:109024248-109026748 GCA_964036315.1 Acanthosepion esculentum
TGTCCAAAGCTGTATATTACCTCTGGAAGTACAAGATCTCGGAACTGTCTAACTGACACACAGACAAGGTTGACAATAGGTCTAACAGCTTTTCTGATTTTACTGCAACTAAGGTAATAAAAAAATAAACGGTCCCTTCAGCTTTTTACTATCTGTCTTCGTTAAATACCGTGGCATGACAGTGAAGGAAGGTTCGTCAGAAAATCTGGCGACGGAATAAAATGCATAAAGGGGGAATTGGTTCAGTGTCTTTTACTAGCGGATCTATCTATCTATCTATCTATCTATCTATCTATCTATCTATCTATCTATCTATCTATCTATCTATCGTTTGTTCATATCTGCCTATTTATCTATTTGTAGATGGTGATTTTCTAAGCGTAGCTAGGACGTGGCACAAGACCGAAAATATGTGTCACTCAGTGAGGATCGAAATCCTTATTCAGTCATAAGTGGTCTGGCAAGAGAAGCTTGTTAACCATTACACCACGTCGAAGTACACATTATATGTATATGTGCATAATTACACATTAATCTTCATACTTATATGTATACACCTGTATTAAAATGTACACAGCCACCCATATATATATATATATATATATATATATATATATATATATATATATATATATATATATATATATATTTTGTGTGTGTGTCTGTGTGTTGGTTGTGTGTCTATTTATAGCTATATATTCATATATGTTAGGTTTATATTTGTTCGCAATGATGGTCGAGCCCTCCGCACAAGTGTATCCATTTTTAAGACGAGCATGCTGGCCATAAATCTCCGGCAGACATCATTTATCTCCACAGATTTTACTCACGCACAAGACTGACTGCGATTAGAAGGGGGTTGAACGGTTTTGTTGGGTCAGTTGTTTATTAACCTGGACTCGACATCCATCATCAGGTAGAATGGAAAATATAAACCCACACCAATACACACACACACACACACACACACACACATATATATATATATATATATATATATATATATATATACATATATATATATATATATATATATATATATATATACTTATATATATAAATATATATACACACATGCACACATTCACTTTCAACCTCCCTCTCTTTCTTTCTCTCTCTCTCTCTCTCTCTCTCTCTCTCTATATATATATATATATATATATATATATCACTGTTTTGTCTTCATGAAAATACTGTTCTTTTATTGCCCTTTCTCCTCATTAAATCTTTCTCATTCGTTTCCACTCTCAATAATTGCTTTGAATGGGATGAAATCATCGTACACACACCAACCCACACCCACACTCACACACACACACATATATATATATATATATATATATATATATATATATATATACATATATATATATATATATAAATGCATATATATATATATGTATATATATATATGTATATATATATATATGTATATATATATGTATATATATATATATATATAAATACATATACATATATATAAATACATATATATATATAAATACATATATATAAATACATATGTATATATATAAATATATATATATATATATATATAAATACATACATACATGTATATATGTATAAATACATACATACATACATATATATATAAATACATACACACACACACACATATATATGTGTATATATATATATATATATATATATATATATATATATATATATATATATATTTAATAA
This sequence comes from Acanthosepion esculentum, assembly GCA_964036315.1. Taxonomy (NCBI): domain Eukaryota; kingdom Metazoa; phylum Mollusca; class Cephalopoda; order Sepiida; family Sepiidae; genus Acanthosepion; species Acanthosepion esculentum. Next base: position 109,025,953 of record OZ038488.1, read on the forward strand.
TTTAGAAAGAGATAACCTTAAGGTTCCATGACTATAAATTATTCAACCAGAAAATATATTTTTCCTGGTTCATCAGGTCACACCTCTAGTTACAATATATATATATATATATATATATATATATATATATATATATATATATATATATATATATGTATATATATATAGATAGATAGATAGATAGATATAGATAGATAGATAGATAGATAGATAGATAGATAGATAGATAGATGGTATGAAAGAATAAGGAAGATATTGTTTCGATCAAAAGTAGTCTAAGCTTGGTTATAGAATCAGTTCAGGAGAAAATATCACGATCAGTAGAAAAGTAGAAAAATAAACTAATTTGCCATCATCATATATTTCGTCCTTTCTTTCTTTTGGACGCTTTAAAAAAATGCCAACTCCATACATAAGAAAAAAATGTACCCTACAATATGTTCAGATATACGTTTCTCAATGCATCTCAAGAATAAATAATATTCTTGAGATGCAGTTAGAAGCATATACATGAAAAGTGTTTACATTTGCGTTTGCATATTCTAATCAACAATCAACTTAAAACTAAAGTAACGTCTGTGTTCAAATATGAGACTAAGTATCCATATCTGAGTTTTTAACATGTATGTCAGTTAATATCTTCACGTTTTAGTGTGTGTCTATTTGAAATAAATATTTAATGATATTGGTGATTGAAACCATGAAAAAGCTCTGTTAACGTATATGCATTTCTTTTAGCTGTCATTTTGGGCTAATTTATCATATATATACACGTTTCCCAATATAAAATAAACAT
>OZ038488.1:109031748-109034248 GCA_964036315.1 Acanthosepion esculentum
AATATGTGTGTGTGTGTGTGTGTTAGTATACAATGACAGTTTCTATCTGCATATATCACTGTATGTTATAATAACACCGGTATATTCTTTTCTTTCTCTCCCCCTCTCTCTCTATCTCTCTTTCTCTTTCTCACACTCTCTCTCTGTATATATACATACATACATAGATGTGGGTGTGTGCGCGCGTATGATATGAGTGTTGCTTCTATATATAAAGCGGCTACATATATATATGTATAAATAAATTTGAAATATATCTATGACTGTCAGCATAAAATTTTCTGTAGCATTAAAAGTAAGAATGTATATATATATGTGTGTGTGTGTGTGTAGGGTGTATATGTGTGTGTTCGGAATTATATGCGCATGTCTGTGTATCGAGTCAATGTTTTCGTGCTTATGTGTGTGTTTAAGTGGGTGGTAACAGCAGCTGCTGCATTGTTATGCACCTTGCTCATTGACGGGACACAGTTTTCAAGCGCTGGCTGAGACAAACGAGGGAAAGCCGACTTGTGACGTTTCCTTATGGCGCGTAATCACCCGCCCACCTGACGGGCAATATCGTGCGTACCTGACTTCACTCACTGCAAGGCCCCGGCATTAGCTATTCCTTTTCCCACACGGACAAATTTGTTCGACTTACAACTACAGGCATGAACGAGGGACAGCAATGATCGACAACAAAGTTATAACCTCTCTAGGGAAGTGCAAGCGTATTTTACCGAAATATTAATCAAAGCTTAGAAAATCTAAACTCGATTTTAAAAAAACAAATTCATTTCATAACAATTGGGCACTAAACATTATTCTTATATTCATCTCTCTCTCTCTCACTATATATATATATATATATACAAGTATATCCTTATTTATGACTTATTGTAAGATGTTACTCTAAGATTCACAATGTAAGCATGTACAATGTGTTTTACTGCCTGAACTTTTTGTGTGCTATACTTAATTTTACCACCAGTACACACACATACACAGTCACACAGATTATATATATATATATATATATATATATATATATATATATATATATATATATATATATATATATATATATATATATAATATTATAAATAGAAGTAATTATACTCGTCTGGAAAAACATTAGGTGTTTTGGCTTGTAAATGAACCAACCAATACCCGATTAAAAATAAGGGATAAAAAAGAAAGAACGAAGGACATGTAATTGAGGCGAAAACAATTGTCCAGAATCCAAGCTCAGAGTCCAAAGAAAAAAAACCTCCAACACGAGTAAAGCAAAAGTAACTAAGCAAAGTGCTCAATACACTAAGTAGAGCAAATCTAAGTATGAAACTAAAGAGCCAGGTTTCACCTACGCGGATTGTCAGGGTACGGCCGGCGTACCCTGATGATCCGCGGAGGTGAAACCTAGGTAGGTTTGCCTGGCTCTTTAGGTTCATACTTTATATATATATATATATATATATATATATATATATATATATATATATATATATATATATATATATATATAATCTTAATTTGACATCGATTTTTCCATAGATGACATAATGTGAATTTTGAATTTTGTTTGAGTTCTTCTATGAAAAAAAAAATATTGTTTACTTTTCTTTACTTTTATTCAGAACATCACTATATCAATAACTATTTAATGGTCTCTCTCTCTCTCTCTCTCTCTCTCTCTCTCTCTCTCTCTCTCTCTCTCTCTCATATAATTGTCAATTTTATTCTGCATCATTTTAAATTAACAAAAGTGTTATCTGTTCGGTGGATGGATACGTGCCATTTGAAAAGTTCGCGAAATCAGCCGGACGCCTTGCGACAAACAGATAATTGGTTGCATGACATTGCTGCTATTTAAGTCTCTATATGCTTGCAGATATACACATCATCTGCAAGACATTTTATATTTCGTTAATGAGTACGATTAACCGTGTGTATTTTCAGAGGTCATTTCACGTTACGCAGTGAGTCGACTTTGTTTCCAGATTGAGACAAACTTTAGGATTATCATTTCTCCTTGCTATTTAAATATACCCACGAAACTAAAAGCTGCAACAGTGTAAAGGCCTATCAATATCTATCTATCTATCTATCTATCTATCTATCTATCTATCTATCTATCTATCTATCTATCTATCTGAGTTTTGTTTATTTCTTAACTGCGTGTTTTGCGTGTGTGTGAGTTTAACAGTATATAAGATTTTTTCTAAGAGATCAGTTTCCTAAATTTTTATTTTGTTTTCAGGTTATACGGGTGGCTACATTTGAAAGATATGGGTTGATTTTTCATTGCAGCTTTTATCTTGAAATTACATAAATATGTTTAAGTAATTTTTAAAAGAGTATTCAAACGCTTGGAAAAAAGGGCTATGTGTTATTTTTTAGTATGGGTTGCGCTGATCTTGTATGTGTGCTAGTGTGTTTTAACCATAAATAATATCTGAAGATTTTTTACATATCTATCTATCTATCTATCTATCTATCTATCTATCTATATGACTTT
>OZ038488.1:109041748-109271748 GCA_964036315.1 Acanthosepion esculentum
ATACATATATATATATATATATATATATATATATATATATATATATATATATATATATATATATATATATATATATACATACATACATATGCTAAAGACATCTGCAGTATTTTGGTATAACCTTGCGTTTCACTCACTCTCTCCCGTCTCTCTCTTTCTATATATATATATATAGTAGATTTACGAAAGGAAAACATACAGCGAGTGAATTATTTTATTACTCATAACGCATTTTTGTGGTAGATAATTAATTTGAACACAGTCAGAAACCTACCAAACAGCATTTGAAACATACGAGTAGAAAATACATAGATAATAATAACCTCATTCACATATAAAAGAAAAAAAGATTAAAAATAATGGAAGCTTTAATAATAAAAATATATTATTTTACAATAATATATAATTTTTATAATTTTATATATATTTATATATAATTTTATATATATTTTTATAATTATAATAAATATTTAATTTTTATAATAATACGTATATACATATATATATATATATATATATATATATATATATATACACAGTGTAACCCGGATATAAGATACCCGGATATAAGAGAAACCCGGATATAAGAGAGATTTTCTCTGGTCCCAAATTAGAGCCTGTGTTAATAAAATAAAATAGACCAAACCCGGATATAAGAGAAACCTGGATATAAGTACTTATTCTCCTGTCCCGACAACTCTCTTATATCCGGGTTACACTGTATATATGTATAGACACATACTCATACATATATATAGATATATATATAGATATATGTATATATATAGAGACATATATATCTGTATACATTTATACATTTGGTTATGTGTGTATATCGTAAGTAATTACCTCTAAATTATTTACCTCATTTGTGTCGATTAATCAACCGGAATTTGATTTGAGGCATTTATCACATCAAATTGCATTATCGAAACTATTTCATACGTGAAGTGATGATGATTGAAAGAGAATTAATTTTATTAATTATTTTATTTCCACAATTAGCAATACTTTATTTAATGACATTTGCCTACATATTCGATCCCCTCAACTAATACATAGTTGGGCTTCTTTGGCACCGATCACAGTTTTTAGATGTTTTAGTTAGCTTCCCATAAACTTTCTGCGCATGGAGTATTTCGACGTGATCTCATGTTTAGCAGACCAAATACGACTAAATAGTGGGTTCGATACTCACTCGGTACCCCGTGCTTTAGGCCTTGTCTAACATCTAAGCTACGCTTAGAAAATCGCTTTCAGGTTTTTGCACATTGTATCTGATATTTCTGAGAATTTCTATCTTCAGTCTCATTTCCAAATTCTTTCAGAATTTATAACTTCCGTTAATCAACAACTGTTTCCTTTTCCCGCCACAAAACCTTTCATCGATTGATTCGTTTTCTACAGTTTATCAACCCTTTACAGGTTATTTAAAGGTCGAATATATTTTTAGATTGTAAGAATCTTTAAAGGGGATAATAATAATAATTTAGTCATACACGGTTTACTAATTAACCCATAGTTATGGGGAAGTGGGGAATTCGGGCTTTTCTCATTGGTATTTGCCCGTCAGTGAATGTAACGAACCCAACTGGAATTGGAACACGGTTCTCCTATTAATAATTCTGAGCCATTATCCATTACACCACCCGCACATACAAACTTACAGCACCTGGTATTCCCAAGCGATCACCCAACGGACCAGGTTCGATAAAAATATAGTTAGCGATTTTCTATTCACCTTACTTTATTATCTGTCTATATTTCTGAGATGAGGTATTATGTACATTATTTACATTATTGTCCTTATCTTTGTCGCCTTATTTATCACAACGTTTCGGCCGTTGTACGCTCCGGCCTTTTTCAGGTGGTTGGAATGTCGAACTGAACCCTTTATTTCGCTCACTGGGGTAGACTGTTCTAGTTCCACGTGCCATGTTTAATGGATGTCAATTATCAGTTATCTCCTGTTAATTCCCCTCTCCAAGTCCTCCACGCCTTTATGAGCAGTGCCATGTGTCATCAAGGACACATGGCACGGTGGATAAATTCGTTGGCTAGATTCAGTGACAGGACCCAAAGAGCGTGAGTTCAATACCCGAATAAGGTACCTAGACTTTATGAAACTGACGTCGAGATCTCATCAATTTACAGTTTAGCTAGCTAGATGTAACCATAAAGTCTATGCTAACAGTTTATTTTCACGCACTTCTCATTTGTGGAACTCCCTCTCAGCTCCATGCTTTCCAGCCAACTTTTAATTTTCAAAAATTTAAATACAATGTCAATCGCAATCTACAGTCCTCCTGATTAATCTTTTTGTTCTCGATCCTAAGTAATGTTTCTGTTTGAAATTCTCCTATACCCGGTAATCCCTTGTATGTTAGGCTTTGCTGCCTTGCATGGGGGTGAACTCGATTAAAAACAAAAATCCTAATTTCTTTTTTCGTTTAGAAAATAACTGCATTCCAGTAAAAATTTTAGTGAATTAATAATGAACTTCGTCATGGGTATGACGACAAACTACATACGGTAGCAAGTGCTCTGATCGGGAGGATTTGAGAAGCGTGGAACCACCTCTTAATTGCTGTTGTGGCAAGGTTCAACCTGACCCAAATAGTTACCCCCCACCCAATGCGCGGTCAAAAAAATATGTATAAAAATAGATTTATATAGTAAAAATATCAGCAATACATTTTTGAAAAAAAAAACACATTACGAGCAATACTTTTTTAAATAAAAATTTAAAAATTGACTCTTGACATTTACTCTTTGACGTGAAGCTGTGATAGAAATTAAACAAAACCCAAAAGTTTAAATGTTTTGTATTTTAAACAAACTGTTGCCAGCAATGAAAAGTGGATGCATTACAACAACATGGAATGCAAGAAATCATGTAGCAAGGGAAATGTAGCACCACTAAACATTAGTGAAGTCATCAATCAAAATAGTGAGGTAGGATATTATGATGGCATTGGAAAAGAATCCTCATTTGAGCTCCTTACAGAGACATAAAGGTTTGATCCAAGCAAATTCTGTACATAGTTATACCAACTGAAGGAAAAAAATCTATAAAAAAAGTCTGAATTTAGTTAGAACAAAGAATGTCATGTTTAATTCGGATAACACCACCTCCCCAGATCTTTTTGGTGACCAAAGAAAACTATTTGGGGCTGGGGAGTTTTACTCATTTGTCATATTCTACAGAAATTTACTCTTGACAAATACCTCTTTACAAAAATACGTCAATGAAACTACAAACTGATTTCTCACAAAGAATACATATTCTATTCATACGAACCTATCCTAATAATCTTGTCGGCATTAAATAACCTACTGAGGTGTTGATATGCCGTAAAACAAAATAAACCTAAACAAAAAGGAACTATTTTTTTTTAGCCTCTTTGTGTTTATTTATTTTTAGCCTTATTTTTTGTTCAACCCGTGTTACCCTCAAATTCTGGGATTGATTTTAACTTATCTTGTTTTGAAATCGTTCTTGAACGACCCAGTTTTGGATGAGTTATAATAGCACATCAAAATAATAAAGTTATATCGTTTTACAACCTTGTGTAAATTAACTGAAGCAACCGCTTTAGTTTCCTTTCTTTCATTATACGGTCAGTGTTAGACCCACTGGAGTGACAGAGTATAAGTGATTTCTAATTTTTCCTCAGATCACGTCATTTGCAGTGGTGTGCAGTAATATGAATCTATTATCAGGGTGTATGATGGAATTTGTTTGTCTTTTAAAAACATTGCATCATGCGTAATTGCGTCAGATTTTAACACGCTCAGACACTATTGTCTTGACTGTCGATTAGTTGTCTTACTGCCATTGTCTGAGATGGACGTTACTGCATGGAAGCGTACAAATATTGTAACGCTGCACGAACACACTGGCAAGCATTACCAGTGAGCAAATCAAAGTACTATATATTGGCCCGTAATCTGATTTAAAGCCAATGGAGAATCTGTAGTCATTCTGCAATGAAGGACTTCGTGGAATAGACATGCGAAGTACTAACATGTGAACTGGGTCATGTTTCACTGGAAAAATATGAAAAAGATGTAAATAATAAGGGAATTATTCGTTTTGCTTCAATTAATTTCCGCAAAGGTGTATGCACATTGACTAGGAGCCTGACAAATAAATTGGAAAATTCCTTATAGGGTTCCCCAAACTGATAAAAAATTTACGGCCAGTTCACCTTGAAACACCCGTTCTTGTCTGATCGCCTAAGTTAAGCAACATCGATCCTTGTGAATAGCAGGTACTCTAAGCATAGGGTGCGGCTGGTGTAATTGATAACGGCGCGGGTTGAGAAAACGGAGAGCCGAGTTCGAATTCCAGTCGGATTCGTTACATCTACTCACACGAAAATGGAAAAGAGACATGGTTGCCCAAGCGTATCACATCCGCCCCTACCAACAGGCATTGAATCAGAGCGGTAGGATAATTACTCCCCTATGTATCTGGGGGAGGTCCTACGTCCAACAAATGACTTTCAAAGATTAAGAAGTAATTGAAGAAATTTGCAGTTCTTCAGAAGTCTTTTCGATTTCTACTATAATTTAAAAAAAAACCCTGAATGTATGTTTAATTTTAACCTCTGATAATTGTTGCAATTTTTGTGTACCATTATGTAACTAGTGATCCAACCGAAATGACTTGACTCGCTTTATAGTTCCCCAAAAGAAGGTTAACCAATCAGGAGACGTGAAATATTCAATCCGTCGTGTATAAAGGCGGCCATTTTGTTTCCTCTCTCCGAATGTCCAATGCCAACCTGTCAAGCGAATGAACAGAAGGAAAAACCCACTGAACTAGGCTCTGCTACTTTATCGGGATATCCACTGCTAACCTGAACTACGCTTCCCTACTGTCTTCGAAATATTCACTGCCAACCTCTGGATTTTATACTCAAGGACTACTGTCATCATGAACAACAATAGTCACTCTTTGTCGCGGTGGAGGGCTTGCGTGGTAAATGACTGATATCGATGCCGTCGGGAGTTCTAAACTCCTGGCAGGACTACTCTTGATGGCAAGGCTAAAACGAGGACACAGACGAAGCGGGAACAACCCCAAAGAGCCCAACGCTGGAACAAAGCGGATAATGATTACAACATATCTCTTGAAGACGGCTACACATCAGAGGCATGATACAGAAGGCGCCACTCGAAATTCAGTGCCAGTCTATTGCATATTCATAACTAGATTCTGCATGTCTCATTCCATATGTGCCGCAGAAGCAGGTCATGAAATCAAGTGTGTGCCACTTCCTGGCAAGTCGAGTGCCACTTTAACAAATTCACGCCATCGGCACTTTCTTCGACGCTGATTTTCTTTCACCTTCAGCTAACTCTTGCAAAGTCAAACGGCGATAAGAAATGGACGACAGGAGCAGAATTTGATGAAACTGGAATCTTCGAGTCGTAATCTTGCACGTTGGTAGCGAATTCAGTCATCAACGCTATCATAAGGGAAATTTACCGAAAAAGAAGTAATTAAATTCTTGGATACAAGATAAATCTGATGATACTGGTAAAATAAAAATAAGGTATTGTTGCCATATATGTGCTGGAGATGCCTGATTCTTATTTTCCAGTCTTGTGGGTGATGACTTATTTTCTTTGTGGGTGAAGATTCATTTTCCAACCTACAAACCGTTTCTGACAGACAAAATGCCCCATGCCTGTGGCCTGAGTAAGACGATAAAATACGACATCCGCGTCCTGGGTAAGGTGATAAACTACGTCCAACAGCAAGGCCTCTGATCAGGAGATTTTAAGGAGCGTGGAACCACCTCTTAATTGCTGGTGTTCCCAGGTCCACCCTGACCTGGGGTGGTAGCACCTGTTAGGGTCCCAGCTATGGGCAAATAGTTAATCCCAAACCTGAGGTAAAAAGCATTATGAAAGTGTAAAATTAGGTTTTGATACCAAAAATACTTTGTAAAAATTATTACCAGAGATAAATTTTTGAAGGAAAAAAAATATTACCAGCAATATATTTTTCATAAAAATATTACCAACAATACGTTTTTGAAAAAAAATATTACCAGAAATATATGTTTTAAAATAATATTACCAGCTATTTTTGACGAAAAAAATATTACCAGAAATAGATTTTTGACAAAAAATATTACCAGCTATAAAAGTTTTGTCGGCATTAAATAACCCATTGAGGTTGATATGCTGTAAAACAAACCAAACCAGGATTGTTGATATTCTATCACTATTTTCACGGAAAATCTTTGAACGAGCCGGTGTCCTTAGTTCTAACAGTTTAAATACACGGTGCGAGTGCTATTTGAGGACATATTTTTTTAAGTTCACTACACACTCAAATCATTTATAATATTATTTTTTTTATTTCGGATACCAGAGTCAGAGGAAGATGTTAACCCAAGAAATGAAAAGACATGCAGTCATTGTTGTTTTAGCTGCAAAACATAGTGATTTAACAATCAGTAACTTTTTACATGTTGCCAGATCATTTGTTCATAAGTTTCGGTTGGAGCTAGAGCGATGTGATGGCAATGTTTCCCCTGTAACAAAAAGAAAAAAAGCATTCACAGCGCGGCTCCGATACCGTGAGAACACCAGAATTTATACGGAATGTTCAAAACATCATCGATGAGAACCCCAGAAGATCAATGATGTCCATCGGCAAAGAACTCCAGGTATCAGTGTGGACTATCTTAACCGTGGTACATAAGGACATTTGATATAAGTCATATATAATGATGAAATGCCAATTCATATCGGCGAAGACACAGGAAAACCGTCTCATGCGTTCAAAACGGCTGCTGAACAAAGTGAAAAATCCCCACGAACATGGCATGCTTTGGTTTTTCTCTGACGAAAAAAACTTTGACCAAAAGATCAGAAAACAAACAGACGGAATGACAGGTGGCTATGTGCATCTTCTGAAGTACCCAGGGTGATGCACACCAAATATCCGGCTACTGTGATAGTTTTAGGAGTTGTGAGCAGTGAAGCTCATGTCATGCCACCTTACATTTTCTCAGGTCTTAGGGTCAATTCTGCTGGATACATTAATGTCGTTAAAACGGTTATTAAGCCCTGGATAAATAAAGTATGCAATGGAAGGCCATATGTCTTTCAACAAGACTCTGCACCTTCTCACAAAGCCATTGTAACCCAGGATTGGTTATCAGAGAATTTGTACGATCATGTGACCCCCAACATGTGGCCCCCTAACTGACCAGATTTAAATCCTATGGACTATTACGTGCGGAGCGTCGTTGAAAGGGAGACTAATTGACATCCTCATAGTAGCATAGCTGCACTGAAAACTTCCATTGTCCAGGTGATGTCCAAAATGAATAGGGACTTTGAAGCTTCGGGCCCGAATAGAAGCAATCATTGAAGCCAAAGGTAGTTTCATTGAATAATTAGATAAAGAATTATCATGAAGGATATTTGTGTCAATTTGAATTAAATATATATATATTGTTTGCTAAGATATTGCTGTATATTTAACATACTAAAAATGTCCTCAAATAGCACGCGGACCCAATATTTGCAACTAGCACACGATATGTTGCGTACACACAAACATCCTTATTCCCTTTTTTCTTCATTGATTAGAGAAAGAAATCCTGTCAGGCATCTTCTTCTCAAGAACTGCTACTTTGTCGAACAAACTTATGCGTGGATGCCCAAGTCAAGCGCCGGCGGAATCGGGCACGGCTAGGCGGCGGAAAGAAGCGAGAAACTCCCCGCCGGAATCCGCTTTCGCCGTGACACCTCTTCCGGACCGGTGCCCTCCCACTCGCTCTCTCGCTTTCGTTGCACCTTCGGGGTTCTTCGGGGCCCCTACGACTCGCGAACGGCGAGGATTCCTCGGTCCGTGTTTCAAAAGGGGTCGGGTGTGGTTGCCGATGCGGACCCGAGGTTACGGGCGGCACTCGAGCAAATCTACGCCGACCTACCGCACCGACAGGGCCCTCCCGCTCGGCCGGAATTTTTGTCATAATCTCTACTTGTTTCTTCTTTTTATGTTCATGCAATAATCTAAATAAGTAACACTCTACTTTGAGTGGTTTTTGGGTCTTGTAATGGGTGAACATTTGGTAAAAAGCAAAAAATAATTATTTAGTCCTTTTAAAATGATGCCATTGATGCTAGAAGTACCAAAATGGCTCTGGTTCTGGGTGTGACGATAAACTATATCAGACAGCAAGGCGTCTGATCAGGAGGTTTTGAAGAGGGGGAAAACCACCGCCTGGTGTTTCCAGGTTCACTCTGACCCGGAGTGGTAACACCTGTTAGGGTCCCAGCTATGGGCAAATAGTTAACCCCCAAAATGGGGGAAAACACTATGAAAGTATAACAATACATTTTTATAGTAAAAATACAAGGAATACATTTGCGGAAAAATGATCAGCAACAGATTTTAAAAAATAACAACAATAGATTTGACTTTTGACAAAACCCCTCTTTACAAAAATACGTCAATGAAACCTGATCTACACACTGGTTTCTTACAAAGAATACATATTCTATTCATATGAAACCATCCTAAAACTCTTGTCGTCATTAAATAACCAATTGACTTAGAGATTCTTTTCTTTTTAAGAATTTCACCTCTAGCTAGGCGGGAGTGCCACTAGCACGCAAGGGATTACAGAGAGTGAAAGTTAGATCAAAGAAGTGTGTTTGAGGAAAGGATAAAGAGAATGACGGGGATAAGGATCAAGGCACCAGAAGATGTCGAATGACATTACATTTGAATATTTGAAGATTATAGTTATTAGGGAAGCAAGAAAGAGAAAGGGAAGTGAGAGAGGAGGAGCTTTTGGAGTAGAAGAGATGGTTACATTTAACTTTTTCGACAGTAAAATCGTGGGACCTAAATGCCACCCTAGTAACACGCTTAAATTCATGCAGTTGGGGTACCAGTGAAAATAGCAAATTAAACCAAACCAAACCAACTCAAAATGGTTCTAATTTACTGCTATGTTTGTTTGTTTTTTGACTGGGAATAGAATACTAACAAAAATGGGATTATTGCTAAAACATGTATATAAAATAATAATAGTAATACTTTCCGATTTATCTTTACAAGAGACATGGACCTAAGATAAGATGAAACAGTAAAAATGACAGGCAAAGGGGTTACAATGCCCAGAAAAGTAATAAAAAAAAATAACATTTATTTTTTATCATTTCACAGGGTTACAAAAAATAACCAGTTTTAACAAGTTATCAAAGAACAGTATTTATTGTTGGTTACTGATAATCTATTTTAAACTTGAGCATCAATTGTTGTTGCTAGGGTGAACTTCATAGAGGTTATAAGTTGTGGATTCATTTCAATGTCATTGTTTGATGATGGCGGTGATAACCTTTAAAATTGCTAGATCTTTGTTTGAGTTTGCCTCCATCACATTTTCCCCTTTTTCTTTTTCCTTTTGCTGCTGGCTTGCACTTCAGCTTAAATTCTAGATGATTCACCCTATCAAGGGTGGTGACAAGTGGCGCCTTCTGCTTCTTGAGGAAATCCATTCACGTTTTAATTAAAGCGTTGTGAAACTGACCTACATATTTTTAACGACACAAAATAACATATTCGATATGAAATTCATTTATTAATGAGTAAACGCTGAACATTTCATTTAAATCCGATAAATCTTTGATTTGTGGTAAATGGGATATTTGTTTCTGCGTTCATTTTGGAAAAAAAAATATGAATGTATTTTGAGCGGGTGGTGTAATGCATAGCGGCTCAGATGGAGAAATCGAGAGACGAGTTCGAATCCCGGTTAATTTCGTTATATTCACTTTCACACAAATACCCTTGGAAATGATGTGAATCTGTCCTTCCAGCTATGGTTAGGTATTAATGTTTTGTATCTTATAAATTAATAATTATTCTCAAAAATTAATTAATGTAATATGCATTCGCCAAAAATTAATTGTTCTTACAATCCAAAATTGCTTCGATTTTAATAACACGGAAGGGGTTGATAACACGTAAAAAACGAAATCCCGTATTTTATATTAAATTTGCTTAGAGTTAATTAGTTATTTCAAATTGTCACGTGGTATGTAACCATTTTGGTGGGAAAAAATGTATATATTTTCTGGCTTTGAATATTAGGGCTTTGGACATTTAGAAAGAAAAAAATCGAAAAAAAGACATGCCGAAAAGGGAAAGTTACACGCGAGCATAATTTTTATTGGATTATCTGATATTTTTTGCACTTAATACAAAACATCAGCTCATGATACGCGGTTTATGTAGTGGGCTTGATATTTTTTCCCGCGACATTGGCTTCACACAAAATATTGCAAAAAAATTATACTACTTAAAATAAAACCTTGAATAACTTCCACATTTTTTATCCGGTTTTCTTCAAACATGTCGCAAAAAAAAAAAACGAAAAAAAAAAAAAGAACTTACCGTGATGCTACCAGTATGATAGTGTGATTTTAGTCCTGCAAGCTTCCCCGTGTATAACGAAAAAACAGGAAAAACTGACCAAAAAGACAGTTTTTTTCCCCATAAGACTCTGGTTTTTCAATCGATGCTTTCCAAATTTGCCATGTAAATTACATATGACACACAAATTGTCTTGCGTGAATGTTTCGTTTAAATTATTTCATTTAAGTGGACGAAATCTGCGACAAACTAGATCCCAAATCGGCATTAACGAATTGATTCTTCATAAGATTCCATCCTATGTTGGAATTCGAGCAACCGTTGATGAAAATATTGCTTTTGAACGATTATTGAAACGTTAAAAGGGCTCAATAATTCACGAAGAACCTCGTATTAACGCCAGCTTTACAGTAAACGTGCGAAGGAGGGAGTCATGCGTTTGCACTTGCCGTTGAGTCAAGCTCTGAAGCTTCATCCCTGTTTTTGTTTGATTTGTGAACAATGCCATACTATTTGAAAGTTATTACGGCCATAGGAAATTTATTGAATATTTAAAATATTGAAACAATTAAACCCCGAACAACGACCATATAAGAAGATCGATGCAATTCCTTTATTAAGAACAATCAAAGAATTGTGAAGGACATACCGTGAAACAGATGAGGTAAGAGATAGTAGGTTAGCATGCCAACGGATGATGCCTGCAAGCGAGGACGCAGGCAGACATTTCTAGACAAATGGGTGCGGTTATACAATTACAGCCATGTACACTCGTGTAACTTGGTTAGTATTAATTTAAACCAAGTTTATATATACAAGGTGTGATGGGTAAATTGTCGCCAATTTACAATATTTCATTTTGCGCTTGTGCGTTGTTTGTTTTTGATTTTATCGATTGCACTGTATAGTAGGGTCAGTTGGGCACCGTCTGTGAGAAAAAATGAACCATGACGCAATTCATTCTGCCAGAAATTTGGAAACGGTATCCTGTACTCATATACTCATATCAACGTTTACTTAATCTTACTCACCCCAAATATGTACTGAAATCAAGGAATTCATCAACTTAAAAAAGGAGACCGTCCAGAAGAGTTGCAAGAGATTCTGAAGTGGTTTGGAGGCTGTAGTTGAAGCCAATGGCGATTTTATTGAATAAAGTTTCTCTTTAGTATTTCAAGATGCAGTGGCGTGCATAGGTCTCCTAGTGCCCGGGACGAGGATTGTAAATGAGACCCCCACCCACGGAAATCAAAATTGCATTATATAATTATTTTTTTTAACAGATCCATTGTCACAAAGTTTTATCACAATCATGTAGAGCGAGTGTTTAAATAAAATAAAAAAAACTATACAAATTCGATAAATTTTATATATTCGTAGATTATAGATATGGTTGACAAAATGGCTTTGTTTGTGAAACATTTTTTAACCGTATTTTATTGTTTTAACACTAAAACTACACAAACTTGAACATACCAATTAAAAAAATAATTGACAGTTGATAAAATAAATGAAAAACAATTCAATTTAAAATTTGGCGTAAATATTCGTTTTGTAATATTTGTGTTGCAAAATCTTTTGAGAAAGTTTTTTGTGAAATATGGCAACAAAAACAGAAACTATAATATTGTGCTCTCAAAAAATAACCTGAAAGATAATTTTTTATAGTTCGCTTCAATTTTTCGTTTTGAAATTCTTTTCTCCATTGACATTGTTGGTTATTAATAATTAACCAAAATCAGCTTTAATTACTATTAATAATAAATAGTAAATTAGTATATTTGGATCTTGCATAGAATAAAATGCGCGAACAATTAATGACCAAAAATCAAATATTTTCAATATTAATTTTCATATTTACATTATAACCAAATAAAGTTTACTTATTTTAGTGGTGGATATTGTCTTGCAGATATTCTGATGTCATATTCACTGTTTTCCTTTGCATGATTACACCTTTGAGGGAAGTTAATACAACAATGATTTAAAACAAGTCCTCGTCTTTTTGCATGAAATGGCCATCACGTTAACATCCCAAATTTGCATGATGGTTGCATAATATAATTATTTATACTATTAAAAGATTTCACGGTTTTATTCTAACTATAAAGATGTGGCCGTTTGCTTGCTATATTGGTGGTACTGTCACGAAAATATATTTAATAGTAGTTTATATTTTACCAATACCCAGAAAACCAAGATATAAATAATAATATTTTTAGCTCAACTTTAATGATGCTCTATCTAATTTGCAATTTAGTTTAAAAGTTCGTAAATATAATTTTTATAAAAGTAAAAGGGGTTCAACTGTAGTGTAGGTACTGGCGTGAGATTGCTGGAAAAATGAGCATAGCATGATAAAAACGGCTTTAAACATGACAAAAACGATTTTTATTGTTTAAATGTTTATATTATAAAGAGGAAAGAGTAAAGTATTTTTTGATGATTTTTTTTTACATTTTTTAATCATTCCTAGCACGTCCAAAGTTGTAATTTAAAATCATGTTTTTTTTAAGTCCGGAAAATTGACACAGAATCGATCGTCAGTCATTTTTTTTCAATTTTGTAAACAAAAGTTAATTTTCCGTTTAAAATTCTGTCAAAAATCAATTATAATTTTAAAAAATTTATTTTAACAAAATTATAAATTTTAATGTTTATTTAATATATTTTAAAACAAACATTACTTACTTTATGCGCCGAAAAAATGTAATTTAAAACAAGAGGAAGCAGGTCATACCAGCGGCGACATGTGACTATGTGATGATTGATGCTTTCAGCACATATTAAAAGCTTACGCGAGGAAAAGTTATACGGAAGGACAGCAGTGAAATATTTTAGCTTTTTATTAAACCGACTTATTTACCTCGTAACCTTTAAGGAAAATATAAAAAATAACACTGTTGAAAGTGAGATAAAATTTCATAAGGAATTTACATAAAATTAATTCGGCACATTTCTTATGAAAGTTTAAGTATACATAAAATACAATTATTACAATTTACGGTATTATTTGTATTCCCACTCATTTTATTTATTTTGATATTTCATTTATGGAAAAATGTCGTAACTAACTGAGATAATATAAAAATAAGACCATATAAATTTCATACGATAGGCACATACTACTTTGTAGGTATCCTTATCATTTGAAATATTATACAACTTTTTTCATGATGCTTCCGGTCTTCCGTATATTTGAATTACAGCCATCTTATGAGCACAAAATAATCCATGTTATAGTAAATTTTTATCTGTTTGGGTTTTTTTGATTGTAATCAGCTTTACATTTTATAATCTGTAATGGTATATCTACTAAATAACACTATCGTCTAAATTGTACACCATTTTCATTAATTTTAGAATATTTAACAACTTTAATGTAAAAAAATAAAATAATTTAAGAAATAACAAATAATTCTTGTAAAAATTTATTTTTCATCGAAAACGTTTTTGCTTTCAGACAATATTATCCATATTCATAAAAACAAGGAACTAAAAGCTTTTGAAATTAAATAGTATCTTTGTTTTACTGAGTTTTCTATGTTACAATTCAGAGCTGATTTTAAGGGAGAGGGGATCGACTAAAAAAAAAAAAAAAAAAAACATGATTTACTTTCCGTAAAGCCCTGTACTTTTAAATAATTAATCACTAAAAATGTACACTTTTGAATTTAAAGAGGTTTTCGTGAAATTAGTTAGCGGGGGGTGGGGTGGGTAATAAATAGAAAAACATTACTATGACTTTTAAACATATTTATAATAATTTCCATCATTTGGGAATAATTTCTGAAAGTTTCATTAAAATCTGACAATTATTTTTATTTTTCCAATATTTTCAAAATTAATGTCTCTTATAAAAAAATGCACTTCATTTTGGCTTTTAAATTCGTTAAATTCCGTTAAAACTTGATTTTTTGTGTAAGAAGAATGTTTAAAGTTTATTTTTTGGTGAAAATGTTTTGTAGTGACTACACCGATACACCACGCCCACACAATACTTAATAATTATTGGCTAGAAAATAAGTACTGTTCACTACAGGACAATTTATCCATCGCAGTAGCCACACCAAATTTTCTGCCATTGACTTCGCCAAACTTGATTTAGTAAAAAATCAGTGATTGGTTGATTTTTGACCAATCATATAATTTAAACATTCCTTTCGATATTTTTCCCACTCCTCTCTGGAGCCTACTCAAAAAGTATAAATACCACAAAAATAAAACAATAGAACAGTAGTAGAACAAATAAATCAACAGAGCTCAACTATGTACGTGTACCTACATTCTTCTTCTACACACACACACACACACACACACACACACACACACACACACACACACACACACAAAACTACAATTGCACTACGCTGTGAACTGTCTGTCTAAAAGGCAAGTAACAAACTCAAAATTCTATTATCCTTTTGTACAAGCTTTTTCATACTTGAACTCAGTTATCATTTATCACTGAGTTCTTTAATACATATTTTCAATCTTGCATCAGTACAAGGGAAACTACTTCCTTTTTCTTAATTTTATTTCCTCAAGCACGATTGTTGTACTCGTTTATTTTCAATATATTTTATTGTTGATTACTACATAATCTCTTGTTATTTCTTCTTTGTGTCTTTTGCAAATTTAAATGTGATGTGCTAACCAAAAACGCAACCTTCACCAAAGTCTTCTTAACAATTCTAAACCAAATCTAATTAGCACGCCACAGTTTTTTTGGTGGGTGTAGTAAAATTTTAAAACAATACAAATATTTTGGTGCAAGAAAAAAATCAAAGCAAACCAAACAGCAATGGTCACCAGTGATTAATACACTGAATTAAAGTTAGATTCTCAACACGTTAAAACTAAATTAGATTTTCATTACACGACAAGAAATACGAGGGTCATTCAATAAATAAGTAGAATTTACGGTATAAGGACTTCTAATACAGCTTACTCTTTTATTTTTGTTGTTGTTTTACTTCTTTTTCACATGGATTTAATTTCTTTTGCAGATTAAAAAACTTTGAGAGTTTTGGCGATTAACAGATGGCCGACCAAGAAGCATGCTCCAGGATTGAACAGCGGTCAGTTATCAAGTTTTTGGTTGCTGAAGGGTGCAAACCAGTTGAAATTCATAGGAGAATGTCAACTGTGTATGGTGCCACATGTTTCAGTCAAAAAATGTCAACAAGTGGGCTAAATCATTTAAAGAAGGACGGAGCAGTGTTGAGGATGAAGACAGGCATGGGAGGCCTACAGAAGTGAGGTCTCCTGAGGTGATCGAATCAGTCAATGACCTCATTCAGTCTGACAGAAGAGTGACAGTGGCTGACATTGCAAGGACTTTGAACTTATCTGTTGGGACAAACGCAGGGGTCATCAGTCAGAAGGAGTCATCTTGCATCATGACAACGCAAGGCCTCACACAGCAGCCCAAACGGTGCAAACCATCAACGAGCTGGGCTGGGAACTGCTTCCTCATCCCTCTTACAGCCCAGAACTTGCCCCTTCAGACTTTCACCTGTTTGGTCCCTTGAAAGCGTTCACGAGAGGCACGAAGTTTAAAAGTGACGATTAAGTCAAAAGTGTTGTGAGCGACTGGCTGAGACATCAGTCCAAAGAGTTTTACACTGACGGAATACGGAAACTTGTGCACAAATGGGAAAAGTGTGTGACAGTGCTGGGAGACTACGTTGAAAAATTTTTTAAAAAGTAAGCTTCTATCTGTATTAGAAGTCCTTATACCGAAAGATTCAATCTATTTATTGAATGACCCTCGTACAATTAAAATCAACTATCAATTTTATCCAAAATTTGTGTGAATACCGAACGAATTGGGCGAGAAAATCCAACGGTCCCTTCAGTTGAAAGAGAGATCTACTACTACAAAGAAAACAATTTAAAATTTCGCATTACATTACAATATAATTTTAAACATGAAACAAAGATTAATAAAAATATTGCTAGGAATTGATTTTTCAATTTTTTTAAAACACGTTTTATATTTTTTTAAATAGAGTTAACAAATGAAAAGAAACATATACTCACATTTATGTTGACGTCAATTTTCCTTTGGTTTTTCAGTTTTTAGTCTGAAAGAAGTTGACTCTACGAGAAGGAAAATGTAACTGTTTCAATAATAACCAAGAATCTTTATTTTTTTAAGTAGTCTCTGATTTTATGGCATTGTATACTTTTGGAATTTTCTTTTCACTACCAGTTCACAGACATTGAAAATCGAAATGAAAGAACTGACGCCAAAGTCTTGAACATCCCACAGAGGTGTGAAAAAACGTTGCATTTAAGTAGCTATCAGCGGACAAATATGGACATTTTAAAACTAAAATTAAAACTATTGTATTTTTTAAATATCTAATTTTAGGTGTATTTGCTAAATAAAAACAAAAAGTTATGTTTCTTCCTCCTTATCGCTGACTTTGTTGTAACAAAAATAATATACTCCATCAGATGTGCTGTCCCCCAGGGAGTGACGCTCGGTGCCTCTCCCCGTCGCACCCCTTCACCCCTTGCATGCCATGTGGAAATATATTTTTGTGCTATTTTAGTAAAATGAGATCTCAGTGTTAGTTTCATTAATTTGCGTAATTTAGACAACAATTTATCCATCGCACACTGCATATATATATATAAATATATATATATATATGTATATATATATAAATATATATATATATATACACACACACACACATATATATATATATATATATAAATATATATATATATATATATATATATATATATATATATATAAATATATATATATACACACACACACACACACACACACACACATATATATATATATATATATATATATATATATATATATATATATATATATATATATTAACAACTATAGTTAATAAAAATGAACACGCCACCGCCCATGTCTAAATGATTGGATTTCTCTGTATCCTTGGAAAAATATGATTGTATGTACTTTCAAAACTCAGTAAATTCCAAAATTCTCTTGAAAATGAAACAGAACTAGTGCTTAAAATAATTGAATTTGAAGTTGTTAGTTTCTGCTTTTGAAACATGGTAATTCCTCTGTAGCGAAGGAACTATATTTTTAAATCGGTTAATTTATAATATATATACAGGGTGACCCCGAAAAACGGGAACTTTTTAACAATCCAATAAAACCAAGAGTGATGTAAGAAAAATATTTTATTCATAGTAATTGAAACCTTAAAACATGCCATTTAAGAAACAATGATGGAATTTTCATTTTTTTTAAATTACGTCCTGTAGATGGCGTCCTCCTGTACGAATGCATTCTTCAAATCTGCTGTTGAGATTCCTCATTGACTGCTGCGACATCTCTGTTGGGATACTGTGAATTTCATTCTCGTTACTAAAATGGCGAAATGTTTACTTGCTCAAGGTCACTGTCTCGCAGTTTTGCGACTTGCTCATGTCTGGCAATACGCACTTAAAAAAAAATTCCCGTTTTTTGGGGGTCACCCTGTATATATATATATATATATATATATATATATATATATATATATATATATGTGATAGGAAAACGAACAAGTAGGATCAGATCTTAATCTAACATGTTTAACTTTATTAAAGCTTCGCCAGAGATCAAGATAGAAACGATTAAAATGATTAATAGCAAAGAGACGATGATTGATTGCATATTGTGTTAGGCTGTTTCATTCCTTAGGTATGTGTCGCATGTATTGAAGTAACATATAATATTCAAATATGTGTGGCAAACATTCTCAACGCTAAAGTGTGTCAAAGTAAGATGTAGTAGGATGTTTTCATTTGATACGTGTCACGTGTAAAGAAGTAACAGAGAGTATTTAAATAAGTGTAAGAAAACATTCTGGATGTTAAAGTATGTAAAGGTTAATGAGACGCTTCGGGGTATTTTGAACATTTTTTATTAGAGTATATCTCGTACGTATTTTATATATATATTGATTTTTATGTATTCGGAAGAGATAAGCTAGATTCAGGAATAATGGATCTATAGCAAAATGGTGATCTAATGTAGTTTTTTAAAAACGTGATTTTTAAACGTGTGTTGATAATTGGTAATATTGCTATAAATATATTTTCATAATATTTTTTCCTTAAAGGGTTACGTTCTTTTTTGATAAAGCTGCCATTGGTGAAATTAAAATTATATTCCACGTCATTGTGGCGTAAGATAAGTGAACTTGAATGTTTATAAAAACTCAAGTTTTTTTTTGTATTTCTGGTTTTTAATCGTGTGATGTCTCTTCAATGAACACTTTTGTTGTACTGTAAATATTTTATTTCATAAACACCAGCATTTGAATTTTTATTATATTTATTTTTTCATTCTGATTATATCTCCGATATTTTTCGAGGTGGTTGTAACAGTCCTTATATTAGGGATGACTAATTCATTTGTTTAGATTTGGAGGGTAGGATTATGAATTTCGTATAATATTTGTTTGGTTTTATGGATTTTGTTAGCTCGTTTAAGATGAAATGGATGGGTAGTGTAGAAGTTTGAATGTGTTATCAATATAATACTCTTCTTCACTAATGTATTCAGGACTACATATCCTAAGGGCTCTAAGGTAAACTCCTTTAATTATTCTAGATTTTCTTCTGCGGTTGTGGTGGGAATAGAAATTGATCAGGTCATTTTTATTAGTGAATCTATGGTAAAACTTAAATACTGATTTATTATTGTTATGTATTAATAGGATATCAAGGAAATGTAGAGAGTTATTTGTTTTAAATTCATGCGTGAATTCAATGGTTAGTTCAACCTTATTTTGTTTAGCTATTATGTTTAAAAGGCTTGGGGATAAAATAAGGGGATGTCATCAATGTATCTTAGGTAAGTAGAGCACTTAAGCATGATATGTTTAAATGGGGTGGATTCTAAGAATTCTAGAAAGAGACAAGTGAGAACACCACTGGGAGGAGACCCCATGGATAAACTGAATTTTTGTTTGTAGAATATGTTATTCAGAGAAAAGAAACAGTGGTTTGTAATTAATTTACATATTTTTATAATTTGGGAGACGAGTAGAGGAAGCTTATCTTTGGATTTATTGAGGTGATTTCTTAGTATATTGGGGCATTTTGTGATGGGTATATTGGTGTAAATTGATTTGATGTCTAAACTAGCCATAGACATGTTAGTCATATTTATGTGTCGTATTAGTTGGAGTAAGTCACCAAAATGTTTGGTGTGTGTTTTATGTTTAACATTCTATTTATAGATACAAGTATTTAAGTAAATGCTCTGTTTATAATAAACAGTATTATATAACATTTACCGGCCTGAAAGTCTGAGAAATTTTTCATAGAAAATATTCGTCCTTCGACAGGATTCGAACCTGTATCCTATACGGAACCGTCATATAGCCTGACGTACCTTAACCGTTTCAGCCACTAAGGATCGTTAGGTTGGCAAGGTCGAATTTACTGCTTATAAACTTCAATCTTCCATGAATCTCTCACGTACATTCATAACTGCTCATGGCGTATCAAATATAAACAAATGACGTCACACATTATGAAATGGACAAAGTCCTTAAATTATTTAAAAAGAATGTTAAACCTAAAAATGCCTATAAATAAATGTCTGACTTTGTTCATTCCATAATATATATATATATATATATATATATATATATATATATAAAAGTGAACATTGAAGTCAACAATTAGAGGCCACAGGCTGTTTCATGCTATACGCAATCGTCAGGCCCGGAGTCTAGCATGAAACAGCCTGTCGCCTCTGAGTGTTGACTTCAATATTCATTTTTATATTTATATTTACATACGCTCTATCTCTGATATTAAGCACTTTATCCCATAAATATACCTAACCTTAAAACTATATATATATATATATCTATATATATATATATATATATATATATGTGTGTGTGTGTGTGTGTGTGTGTGTGTGGTTGGAATGTCGAACTGAACCCTTTATTTCACTTACTGGGGAAGACTGTTCGAGTTCCACGTGCCATGTTTGATGGATGTCAATTATCAGTTATCTCATGTTAATTTTTCCCTCTGAAACTTCTCCACTGTCTTAACCGGGTATTGAACTCACACTCTTGATAAAGGCGTTGGTTAGATCCAGTGACAGGACCCAAAGAATGTGAGTTCAATACCCGGTTAAGGCAGTGGAGAACTTTCAAATAAAATTAACAGGAGATAACTGATAACTGACATCTATTAAACATGGCGCGTGGAACTAGAACAGTCTACCCCAGTGAGCGAAATAAAGGGATCAGTTCGGCATTCCAACCACCTGAAGAAGGTCGGAGCGTACAACGGCTGAAACGTTGTAATAAATATGGCGACAAAGATGAGGACAATAGTCCGAAAAATGTAAATAATATACATAATACCTCATATCAGAAATATAGACAGATACTGAAAGGCCGAAACATTGTAATGAATATGGCGACAATGATGAGGACAATAGTCCGAATAATGTAAATAATGAACATAATATCTCATCTCAGAAATATAGACAGATACACAGACACACACACAAATATATATATATATATATATATATATATATATATATATATATATATATATATGTATATATATATGTATATATATATATATATATATATATATATATATATATATATATATATATATATATATATATATATTGAAACGATCATATAAATTCATATAACACATTCGATATGAGGATGGACTTATTCATATCGGTAAAACTGGAGTAAAATGAATTGGAACCGATTTGAAATTTTTATCTGCGACTCTCCATGTTTCCATTGTCAATTTATGGCTTTAGAGAAACAGGAATCAATTCCGCACTTCGTTCCTTTGCTTGGTTTCTTGACAAAATCTGTCATCCTTGTCATTCCACGACAGCTGACAGCGTGCGTACACTTAACCCCTTAACGCGAGCCTTCAGCTGTCAGTCTCTCCTGTGAATAAGACTTGCGCGTCATGCACATTCTCATATCTTCACTTTTCCTTTCGGCATAAAGCCTGGTACATGGCTATTATTTAAGTTAATCTCAATGTTTTCGAACATAAACTTTCTTACTTTACAGCAATTGTCCACAGGCGTTCATTCTGATCTTCGAATCTTATTGGCACCAAAGTTACATGAGATTGGATGTTAGCAGTTGGTTTATTGCAAATCGATGCTGATGACTAATTTATTTGATTCTTATTAAGTGCAGTTCACTCGTGCAAAACTATAGTAACCTTTATAAATAATTTACCAGGGCAACGAATATGAGACCTAAGAGCCACTCAAGTTAGTAGTTTACAGAAAAAGAACGTATAAGATGAAGTTGAAAGTGAAGATAGCATAGGATAGATGACGATTGGTCTAGAGTTAAAGAGGTTATTTTGCAGTGTTTGGGGATGCCTCCACGTGGACATCTGTTCAAAAGCAGCATTGTTTGGGGTACAATGATGAAGAAAGAAAGATAAAAATAGAGGTAAGAAAGATACTATAAATACAAGGGATGCAGATTTAGTAAACATTAATGAAAACCAAAACGTTCGCACAAAACGTACTGTATTGATTAGAAAACATATTAATAATGGTATAATACTTACTGTATACCTACTTTTGCAGTAGAGAGAAAGAAAGAAAAAGAGAAAATAAACGAATGGAAAAGGAATGTAAATTATAAAAAGGAAAATAAAAAAAGAAGAAAGGATGAGAAAAAAAGAAAAGAAAATTGAAAGAACTATGAGAATAATTAGAAAACAAAGAAAGAAAGCAATAAGAAAGAAATAAAGAAAGAAATAAGGAAAGGAAGAAAGAAATACGGAAAGGAAGAAATAAATAAGGAAAGGAAGAAAGGGAAAAAGACAGAAAGAAAGAGGGAACACAGAATGGCTTAAAAGTAATGGGAGTTGTGGAACCACATTTAAATATCGCCGGCGGCTTTTATAGCCACTTCCAATGACAACTCGTGTGAAAAGGCATGAATCTACTTCTCCATTTCTATTCGTCCTCTCGCTAGATATCTTCATATAATATTGATCATTGTCAGGCGACGGCAATCGACGACGAAAACGTGAATGATCGCCAGCGTAAACCACTCTCCCACAATTATTTTAAGTGCTCAGGCAATAACAACAACAAACACTTCAACTCAGAGATTTTCAAACAGATGCCGAGAAAAATTAATGTACCTTAAAACCCTTGATTGGCGAAGAGAAATTTATATATATATATATATATATATATATATGTTTTTATATGCGCGGTACTTGGTGAAGAGTGCTCAATACCTGTGATAGAGCTAACCTATACAGTTGTATGGATATTAGTTTGTAAATCAGGGTTTTACGTTTTTGCGATCATCAGACAAATTGGTTTAATTTTTTAAAAAGTGGATCTATTTATGCTTATTTGATTTGATTTTTTGTGTGTGGTGGGGGCATTTTCTTCTGTGTTTATTTGTGACGACGCTCTCACATACACAGACACACATACATACAGGTGTATACATTTTAGTTCACACTTTCTTTTTCCCTCTTAACCCTCTTTCTGTTTGTGGATATGATGATGTTGATGGCTGTATTTTCAGCAATGCTGGTATGCACTAATATGCAGTTACTATTAATTGTTTCAACAGTAAAAGGGAACTAGATACCAATCTAGTAGCACGCTTAGATTCATGTCGTCAGGGCACCAATGAAAATAGCTCATCAGAGCAGATGCGATAATAATATAGGGTGACCCCAAAAAACGGGAATTTTTGATGTGCGTATTGCCAGACATGAGCAAGTGGCAACACTGCGAGACAGTGACCTTGAGCAAGTAAACATTTCGCCATTTTAGTAACGAGAATGAAATTCACAGTATCCCAGCTGAGATGTTGAAGCAGTCAATGAGGAATCTCAACAGCAGATTTCAAGAATGCATTCGTACAGGAGGACGCCATCTACAGGACATAATTTAAAAAAAATGAAAATTCCATCATTATTTCTTAAATGGCATGTTTTAAGGTTTCAATTACTATTAATTAAATATTTTTCTTACATCACTCTTGGTTTTATTGGA
The DNA here is from genome assembly GCA_964036315.1 of Acanthosepion esculentum. Classification (NCBI taxonomy): domain Eukaryota; kingdom Metazoa; phylum Mollusca; class Cephalopoda; order Sepiida; family Sepiidae; genus Acanthosepion; species Acanthosepion esculentum. The sequence goes on from OZ038488.1 coordinate 109,065,223, forward strand.
TTGTTAAAAAGTTTCCGTTTTTTGGGGTCAACCTATATTTGTAAAAAAGACAGAGGGAAGTTACTGGAGTCGTGACCCTAAGTCAGGACCGATCTCATTAGAGTTCCTTCTTTGGATTTTGTCGAGAACCTCGAGATAAACAGCGTTGGCACTAGACTAGATATGGCAACGGTATTCCATACATATACGAATGGTAGATGTGTAAATGTGAAGGATGAACTCAGAGGAGAAAAAGCTTCTGGCAGGAGACAGAGGACTTACTCTCCTTGCGGTAGATGCAGCTATTGATTCAATATAGTTGTTCCACCTCAGGTCAGCGGAAAACGTGAGACCAAGAAGGCGTTCTTGTGGAGTTGAGCATCAACCATGAAGATAGGATGCAGGGACATTTCTCTGTGATGAGTAAATCACAGTAGCTTCGTTTTGGATGCATTCAAATTCACGAGCCATTTCCTGCCCCAGTCAACCACAGATTAGAAGTCCTTTTCGAGACCAACGGCCAGGTTAACCTTGTCAGCAATGCCGGATTTACTATTGAGACAGGCGTAAATGTTAGTGTCGTCTGCGTAGATGCCTACCTGAGAATTGATGGCGTCAGGAGGATCATTGATGAAGATCAGAAACAGTGTAGGACCCAGGATAGAGACTTGAGAAACATCAGGGTACGTGTGCAAGGAACAGAAAGAGAACACATTCAGGTTAGACAGGAAAGAATGAACTAAATCAAACCATCGTTCTGTAATACTGTATCCCTGGAGCTTACACAGCAGGCTAGCAGGCCAAACGCCTTCGATATTTCTAGAGCAACACCTCGAGCATCAAGAGCTTGACATACATGTTGAGTTATGGCCGTAAGCACATCAGCAGTAGACTGGGCAAAGCGGAAACCATATTGTTCGTCAGAGAGCAGATCGTGGGAGGTGTGATGTTTAATTACTTTGGCATTGATTAAAGCCTCAAAGACTTTACCAAAGAGTGGTAGGAGACTGATGGAATGATAGTTAGATGTGTCAAAAGGGTTTACAGGGTTTTTAAAGACCGTGACGACAGAGGAGGATTTCTAACAGGCTGAAAAGGAAGAATCAGCGAGGTAATAGTTGTATAGTTTGGAGAGGACTGGAACTAGCTCAGGGGGAACATTTCTTCGGGGCTACGGCTGCTATCCCGTCCCCATCACTTGCTTTATGAGAGTCTAACATTGATATGATTTCTTATACCATTGGGCGGGGTTATGCACATCTCATTCAGTATAGGGGAAAAGCAGGTATGGGTATCTCGGATGAGTCGTGTGTTGAGTTGGAAGAGATTTTCCGAGCGAAGCATTCAGCCTTATCAGCTGAGGATGTTAAAGATTCGAATTGATTAAATAGAGGAGGGGTTGAGAATTTTCTGTAGTTCAGCATACTCTTGCAGGGCGGCCAGTAATCTTTAGAACCAAACTTGCGAACTGAAATACGTTGTTTCATTCTATCAGCAAGTAGTAAATTTGCTTCGTTGAGGACACGCTTGCACTCATTACTACCAGAGACAATGAGACGTCTGTAGCAATCAGACATATTACTCTAGTACAGATGAAAGTAGTGATTCCTATGGACTATAGCGGCAGAGCAAGCAGGTGAGAAGCAAGAAGATGAGCGCGATGTAACTTGGTATTTTCTTGCTGGGGTGAAAGCCTCGAAGCCGGTATTTACCCAGGACGAGATGCACATTTTTGTACGGGATGATTAAAAACCACACCCTTAGTGACATCATGAAGGAAGTCCCGGAACGAATCCCAGTCCGTTGATAACCGAAAGATATTCTGTTAGTAGGAGGTTCATGGCTAGAGGGGAAGTGGAAGGAGATGTTAACAGACACAACCCCGTGATAAGAGTTGCCAAGAGAGCAGAGTTGCGTAGCGTGACAAGAATCAGGGATGGGGGTAAAACAGAGATCGAGAAGGGATAGCTTTATTGGGATTAAAGGGGAAACGCATAGGGAAAGTCAACCACTTGCGGGAGGAATTGAGTAATTGTAAAGTTAAGGGTTTGGATGCCAGTGAGGTCAGTTACAGAGTGTTTAAAACACATCTTATGGTAGGCGTCAAGGTCACCGAACACGAATTTAGTCATAGCGGGAGTGCCACTAGTACGCAGGGGTTTGTGGGGTTACATAGCCTGAAAGTGAGAGTAAAGACTGTTTATAGGTGCGATTGACGAAAGGATAAAGATAGGTCTTTGAGTAAAATATAGGTAATTATCCAGCCGAACGAGAACTGTATAAGAAAATTTGGAAAAAAAGTTACAATGATATTTTTCATCCGGAAAAATCATTTTATTTCGTAATCACCATACAACAAAATATTTTTCATCACTACGAATTTACCAAATAAATTAATTTACTTACCCCCGTTTTTAAAACTAAAATAAATTGCCAGAATGCTAGTTTACTTTTGACTGGCTTTTTATTTTAGGAGACAACAAAAGTTAAACTATGTTAAAAACATAATTAGATAAAAGTCATAAAGGAATTGCAGTTAGAAAATTAACTGTTACTACATGAATACATACATTTGAATCACACGCGCTGTTTATTTAACTGTATACTTCTAAAATCTCCGTCTAATTTCTGAAAGTTTATTTACTAATTTAAAACAAAATACATTTTTCAATATGAGTAGATATGCCCGTCTATTGCCCGGTTCATATACCTTGCCAGTGTTTTGAACAGGAATTGACGTTTATCCCTTGTTTCCTGTCCAGGATTAGGTTTCCGCTTCCTTTTTCTAAAGTCTCTTCATTTTTGTCACCCACAGTAACCAGTTGCGTCTTAGTGGCATTATCGCCTTGCTTAGAGTGAAATGATTTTAGAAAATAAATATAAAGAATATATATGAACTTAGCATTAAAATGTTTAAATTTTATGTGCGAACATAGGACCTAAAATTTTAAAATCATATATATATATATATATATATATATATATATATATATATATATATATATATATATAACTATGAAGCCAGGCAAACGTACATAGTTTTCACCTACGCGGATCGTCAGGGTACGCCGGCCGTACATGAATACGCCGGCCGTACCCTGACGATCCGCGTAGGTGAATCCTAGGTAGGTTTGCCTGGCTCTTTAGGTTCATAGTTAGATTTGCTCTACTTAGTGTATTGAGAACTTTGCTTAGTTATTTTTGCTTTACTCGTGTTGGAGGTTTTTTCTTTGGACTCTGAGCTTGGATTCTGGACAATTGTTTTCGCCTCAATTACATGTTCTTAGTTCTTTCTTTTTTTATCCCTTATCTGTCCTTGGGTATTGGTTTGTTCATTTACAAGCCAAAACACCTAAGGTTTTTCCAGAGGAGTATAATTACTTATATTTATAAGATTATATATATATATATATATATATATATATATATATATATATATATATATATATATATACAAGTATAGGATTGGTGTATACGGAATAAATTCCAATAACCAACAATTACTATTCTTAAAAGAGTAGAGCAGATATTATTATTTATTTAAAAATTATAACATAAATATGTTATAAAATCATTGCAAAAATAGCCATTTTGTTTCAACACCTCTGGTGTCTTATCAAGAGATGATGTTGAATGTAGAATAAAGGGTTTTTAAAATGTATCCATTTTGTCAGGAAGACCAGTCGATCTTAACGTCTATTCTAACGTAATTCCAATGAAAAAATAAATTGAATAACATAAGTATTTTTTTCTATTAATTGGTAATTTTTAACTTTTAATTTTAATTTCAGATTTTATCATATAATCTAATACTTATTGGTTAGAATAAATTCTATTTTAGTAAAACCCCAACTTTAACGCTTTTAATAGCTATTATAACTTTACTTCGTTGTCAAGTATTTTTGAATTCTCGTATACTTGTATTTTGATGGGTCATTCCAGCTTATGTAACAGCGTTTTTGAAACTTTTAAAACCCTTTATTATACATTCAACATTATGACTTATTAAGACACCAGAGGTGTTGAAACAAAATAGCTATTATTGTAGTGATTTTATATCATATTTATGTTATAATTTTTAAATAAATAATTATATATATATATATATATATATATATATATATATATATATATATATATATATATAGAGAGAGAGAGAGAGAGAGAGAGAGATAGATAGATAGATAGATAGATAGATAGATAGATAGATATAAGGAAGGAAGAGAAAGTTGCATCTTAGTGTCATTATCGCCTCACTTAGAGTGAAATAATTTTAGAAAATAAATCTAAAGAAAATATATGAACGTAGGAGCTAAAATTTTAAAATGTAAGTACCTTTGTAAATGTTCATCATGCTATTTATGACCGTTCTTAAATTTAAAAAGTTTGTAAATCTAACTAAAAATTCTTACTTTGTTTATAAATAGTTGCTACAAAACAATCGTTAAATTTGCCTTGATAAAGCCCAGCAGTGTATCAAATGTAAACAAATAACGTCATACATTTTGAATTGGATATAGTCCGACAATTTATTAAAGACATTTTTTATATGTTTAACGTTCTTTTTATAGATACACTAAGAGCAAATATGAATAGATTCATGGAAGATTTAAGTTTAAAGATAGTCAAATCGAACTTGCTAACCAGACGCTTCTCTGTGGCCGAAAGGTTAGGGCACGTCACGCGAAATGACGGTTCCGTATAGAATACAGGTTCGATTCCTGTCGGAGAACGAAAATTTCTCGGACATTCAGGCCGGTAAATGTTATCTAATACTGATTATTATAAACAGAGCATTTGCTTAAAAAGAACGTTAAACATATCAAAAATGTCTTTAATAAATTGTCGGACTATGTCCAATTCAAAATGTATATATATATATATTCAGTTGCATGGATCTGATCATGTTTGTCATGTCATTTTTTAATTTTAGCTTTTCCTTACGCTTAGGTGGGTATTATTGAACACCCTCTACTAAGTATTGCGTGTGTGTGTGTGTGTGTGTGTATATATATATATATATATATATATATATATATATATATATATATATATATATATATATATATATATATATCAAGTTGAGGCAAGCCGTTGATTATGTTTTCGTCTACAACTGATGGATTGAAAAAGAAATCAGTGAAATGTTCTCTCCAGCGTTCCCTGATTTTATCCGGATCTTTAACAAGAACTGACTTGTTTTTTGACAGCAGAGGTACAAAAGAAGCAGATTTTGGACCAAAAACTTGCTTAAGGAGACTATGTAGGTTTTTGGTATCTTTCCGGTCATAAGCAGATTGAACCTCTGCAGATATACTAGAGCACCACTCATTCTTCATTCTCCTTAACTCCCTCTGTACAATGGCCTTGTGATTCTTATAGTTTCTCTCTGCAACTGCTCTTTCTCTTAGGTTGTCGTTCAAAAGTGTTTCATAAAGTGCATGTTTAGTATCCAAAAGAGCCTTTATCTCCTGATCGTTGTCATCAAACCAGTCTCTATGCACATGCTTCTTCAAACCTAGAATTTCTCTTCCTGCTGAGAATATTTGTTCCTTGAATGTTTCCCAGGTATCATCAAACTTGATATCCTTCAACACATGGATGCGATACCCACTCTTGGCGAGGTTGTGTCAGCTATGAAAAAAATCAATATAGGAAAGGCCCCAGTTTCCATTCCCATTGAGCTGCTCCAACATGGAGGTAATAATGTGGCCAATGCATTGCACATGCTGATTAAGCAGTCCTGGCTGGGATCACCAGTACCACAAGACTGGATAAATGGCCTGTTAATCTCGCTTTACAAGGGAAAAGGAATAAAATCCGATTGTGATCACTACCGTGGAATAACGCTTTTGGAATCTGCAGGTAAGGTTCTAGCAAGAGTCTTGTTAGATAGGCTCATTGAAAATATCTGCCCTTCAGTTGTTCCTGAATCTCAATGGGGCTTCACTGAAGGTAAGGGTACTGTGGATATGATCTTCTCAGCGAGACAGTTGCAAGAGAAGTGTATTGAACAACAGATGCCGCTTGTTCAGGTATTTGTGGATCTCACTACAGCGTTCGATACTGTGAACAGAGAAGCTTTGTGGGTCATTCTGGGTAAGGTTGGGTGTCCTCAGGCCTTTGTCAAAATGTTTCAAGAACTCCACAGAGACATAAAGGCACGAGTGGCGTTTAATGGAGAATTGTCTGAAGAATTTGCTGTTGACAACGGGGTTAAGCAGGGGGATATTCCAGCCCCGATTCTCTTCTCCATTTATTTCGCTACTCTCCTAACTTTGGCATTTGAGAACTGCGATAAGGGTGTTTCACTTCGCTTTAGGACCACTGGTAAAGTATTCAACCTGAGACGATTTAATGCTAAATCAAAGACATTTGGAACGTTAGTGAGGGAATTACTTTATGCGGATGATGCGGATTTTGTGTCCCATTCTGAGGAAGATATGCAATGCATAATGGACTGTTTTTCATCCGCGTGTGATGCTTTTGGACTTGCCATTAGCATCAAGAAGACAAAAGTAATGTTTACCCCTGCACCTGGCGCTCCATACATTGAGCCCAACATTTATGTGAAAGGAAACCGATTAGATGTGGTGGATTCATTTGTCTACTTAGGCAGCGCTCTTTCCAGGGACGGTTCCCTGGATGCGGAGATACGCCTTCGTATTCAGAAATCCAGCACAGCATTTGGAACATTGGAGACAAGGGTGTGGTCTGATCGGGATATCTCAATTAAAACGAAGATAAGTGTTTACTTGGCTTGCGTTGTCGCTGCTATTCTTTACTCCTCGGAGTGCTGGACTACACAACGCCGGCACTTAAAACAACTCGAGAGGTTTCACCAGAAATGTTTAAGACGTATCCTGAACATCAAATGGCAGTCTCTGACACCTGATACGGATGTTTTGATGAGGGCTTGTTGTTCGACCATTGAAACAATGGTGATGAGAAATCAGTTACGTTGGGCAGGTCATCTTGTTCGAATGGAAGATGTAAGACTACCAAAACAGTTGTTTTACGGTGAATTGGAGAATGGAAAACGTCCGCAGCATGGCCCGAAAAAGCGCTTCAAGGATTGCATCAAGGACAACCTCAAATCCTTTAAGATACCTATTGAGAATTGGGAAACCAGTGCAGAATGCAGGCTTGAGTGGCGCAAATCAGTCAGAAATGGAGCTGTGACGTTTGAACGGGAAAGAATTGAACGTGAAAAGTTGAAGAGAAATCTAAGGAAAGGGAATATTGATGTTCTGCAAGACGAGGTGATCAGCTGGACATGTGAAGATTGTGGAAGAATACTCTTGTCAAAAGCCGCATACATCAATCACAAAAAATCTCATGCCGGTGTTCAAAGAGCTGGAAATTTGCCACCCTGCCCAGACGACACCTCTTGCGTAATATGCTTTAAGAAATGTAAGATATCAGCCGGGCTGAGGAGGCACATGTCGTCACACCAGCAAGATTTTCCTCAAACTAATTCCCTGAACTATGTTCCAACACTTTCATTCTTCTGTCACCTATGCTTTAGACCATGCAAATCAGCTGCCGGCCTGAGTAGCCATCTTCGGGCACATGAGCGTGAGGGGGGAAGCAGCATGAATGTATGAATGTTGGGATGGCTAACGTCTGTCAAGACGAAGCAATCACCATATATATATATATATATATATATATATATATATATATATATATATATATATATATATATATATATATATATACCTATTGCTCTTCAACGGAATTGAATTGCAATATCCGGCCACTGACATACTTCGCATAGAAAACGTTAAATCTTCCCTGCGATACAGTGAAACAGTCAGATTACTATATATATATATATATATATATATATATATATATATATATATATTGTATGCATTAAGGCAGCATTTTTTCATTGATGCATGTTTCATTAAATAATATAGACAAGTGTTATCTGTTTATTTTATCTAAATTCTTTTCATATCGTCTGATAAGCTTAATAACATTATCATTAAACGAAGAAAGAAAATCACAATACTGATACATATTTTTGTTTTTTTAATCCAACCTAAGCTTTCGGCTTACATAAGCCATTATCAAAGATGACAATTACATTACAATATATTAAGCAATACACGGACAAGACAATGATGATAGTCTGTTTCTGTTTACATGGACTATTTCCAAACAACGACAAACTCGTGCATATAAGACGCTCGAAGCGAAAATCGCACCGCACCTCATAACGTCACACATGACCACGCGAGAGTGAAAAGGAGAAGTATTAAGTATGGGAAGCCGTTGATAAAAACTTCTGTTACCAATTATTGGCATTTAAGAATATTTGTGGAGATTTCATAGTTTATTTTTGTTCAGGTTAGGTTTCGACTGCTTTATGTGTATAGCTTCAAGAATTTTTAGTTTTTGTTTATTATTTTCATGTTTAAGTATAGTTGTTTTTTCAACAAGGATTTTCCGTAATTGTGTATGCGGCCAGGCATGTTGTTTTAAATGCCTAAAAATGTTAGAGTTATCATTCAAATGTTGTGCCAAGTGTCGTGAAAGCAAGTTTTGGTGTATCTATCTATCTATCTATCTATCTATCTATATCTATATATATATATATATATATATATATATATATGTATATATATATATATATATATTTATGTATGTGTGTGTGTGTGTGTCTCTGTGTCTCTGTGTATATATATAAATATAAAAGTGAACATAGAAGTTAACACTTAGAGGCGACAGTCTGTTTCATGCTAGATGCAATCGTCAGGCCACCTGATATATATATATATATATATATATATATATATATATATATATATATATATATATGTATATAGATAGATAGATAGATAGATAGATAGAGAGAGAGAGAGAGAGAGAGAGAGAGAGAGGGAGAGATAAGGAAGGTAGAGAAAGGTGACGGGCATTCAGTGACAGGGATTGACCAAGAGTGCGAGAGAGAAGGAGAAGAAAGAAAGACATTGGAATATAGGTTTATCATGAATGAATGTCCTTCATTAATTTTATATTCCATTAATCGATATCTCAAGTGGGCTGATATAAATGCCATTTTAATTGCCGGCAAACTATTGACGAATTCTAGTCCATAAAAGTACACAGATGTCAGAGTAAATAAAGTCATATAATATGTTTGTTTGTATATTTGCATTAGTCAGAGTCATGTTAGATTAGGCGTAGATACCGATCCGCTAACAATGAAATCTTGACCCATAATTAGTACTTTAGATTAAGGTTATTTAAGTTTAAAACAAATTGCAAAAAAAATGAATTGTCTGATTAAAAGACAAACCTCCAGAATGATTCAAATATTATGATATACAGTGCTGTTCGATAAAAGTGACTCACCTGATTTTTTTTACTAAATGTTCTCTTCTCCGATGAAACGAAAGTTGAGCTAAATTCAAAGGATAAACGATCTAAAATCCGAAGAAGAAGCTTTGAAAGCTCTCTGAATTTAGCAGTAAGTACTGTCAAGCATCCATTCAGTATAATGTTCTGGGGATGTTTTTCTTTTCATGGAACTGGTTTCTTAAAACCTATTGAAAAGACCCTCAGGAGCGAGTAGTACAAGACAATTCTAGAGTTTTGTCTGCTCCCTTCTGCTGAAAGGGTCCAAATCGACCCCACCAAGCTCATTTTTATGCAGGATAATTCTCCCTGCCACAAATCAAAATTGATGAAGGAATACATTGATGAGAAGCAGGTGAGTGTTATGACATGGCCGCCCCAATCTCCTGACCTCAAACTCATAGAAAACTTATGGAGCATTATAAAGTACAGGCTCTCGAGAAAGTAGTTGAGTAACAAAGAGGATTTGTTTGTGAATTTCATATCCGAATTGAATTCAATGCTTGGAGATGCCAAAAGGGTTGAAAAGGTTATTCAAAATAAAGGAGGACCCATAGATTATTCAATATAGATTATTAAATGCTACATTCTTTGATTTTTGCCGACTTTAAGTCGGGTTAAATTTAATTTGACCTTTTTCAATTGATACATTCCGCTAAAATCCTTATACTATACGAAATAAATTATTAAAATGAATATTTGAAAATAATAAGTTGAAATAAAAATGGGTTCTTTGAAAAACAGGGCATATAAGTCATTAGAGAATTGTTTAAGATTATTTAGGGAATACATTGCCTATAAAGTATGACTCCAGCTCAGATCTACCCAGCCCGACTAGCCACGTTCATTTTATTTTCTTTATTCTTTCTTTCTTCTTTATTATGAACAATATCATCGAAATGTATTTCGCCCAATATTTTGAGGCACAGAGTTAAAAAAAAATGCCCACGATGTCGCCACTGACACACACGCACACACGCACACACACACACACACACACATATATATATATATAGTGGATTCTCAATTAAATTGTTTACAATACAAAATATGATTATATGTGAGAGTCATCACATGATCTAAAGACTCGCTTCTACGATCATAAGAGAGATTTGCGTTTACAATAACGATCAAACTCTTTCGTGTTGCTTAGAAACGATGCTGGACATTACTTTGATTTCTCTAATGCCATCCTAATTAAAAAAGAATATAATTCCTACTATGTAAGCTTATTAATATTATTATTACCAACTATAGACACACGCCAAAAACATTACATTACATCGCCATCTTTCTTAGAATCCATTCTTAAAGGATCTAATTCATATCTATCTAATACAAAGAGTATGTGCTTAAAAAGATCAGTGTCAGATTAGAGTGAAATGCCATCCCGCTGTGCCGGTTGATTGCATAAAGGTGAAGATAGTAGATCTCCTACTAGACAGACATACGTAAACAATTACGAATACATACTGCAATCAGATACCAGCTTAGACATACAAGAATCTTTACAAGCATACATAGATATAGCATTATCTACGGTCTTAATGCACGCGATAGGTGACTGACCAATGAGAAGTGATTTAAACAAAATTGAATATACCGAAATTTCTGTCGTTTGTCTGTTTTCTCACAATCTCTGCCGAAGCTTTAGTAAAACTGAAACCTGTTAGATTGATACGTTTCATCTTTGTTCTTTATTATATATATATATATATATATATATATATATATATATATATAATACTAGAAGTCTGTGGTTGCGTGCGTGCGTGCGTGCGTACGTGCGTGCGTGCGTGGTTCTTCTATCCGGCGCATAATGATTTATGAGTTGTTTATACAGTAAGTATTTTTATTTTAACTTTTATTTTAAATTTCTTCAAACAGACCATTTTAATTAAATTATTTTAAAGTAAAAGACAGACACAAAGAGATGCCGCTTTGCTCTTTCGTCAAGTTGTTTGTACAGTAATTATTCATATTTTATATTTCTTTAAATAAACAATATTTTAAATATTTTTAAAATATATTTTTCACGTTAATGTCATTTAAAAAATATTTTAAGTGAATAAGATTTAAAAATACGAGTTGCTTATACAGCAATTATTTTTATCTTAACTTTCTTTAAACAGACATCTTTTTAATTAAGATTTTTTAAATTTAAAGACAGACCCAAAGAGATCCCGCTTTGCTGTTTCGTCCAGTTGTTTGTAGAGTAATTATTTATATTTCAGTTTTCTTTATTATTATAATATTTTTTCGCATATTAAAAATATTTTAAAGTTAATCTGATTTAAAGTTCAAGTTTATCCCTGAAGTTCTATTCCTGTTAAATGCTGTAAAACAATCAGTGCAACGTTAAACATGAAGTTGTAAACCAGACCATTGATGACACAAACGAATTGAAGTATTTGACTTAATCATAACAAAATTAACTTTCATTTCAATGGAATGTTGAAATCAACTTCATTGCTTCATAAACTGAACCATCAGTGACCCGAGGGGCCACGGATAGTCTAGTCTATTATATATATATATGCGTAAATATAGGCAGCTCTGACAATAATGGATACTATAATATTTATTTTGTTATAAACAATACCCTGATGATGATATGGATATGTCGAAAGTACTTGGTAATAGTACAAATATGTATAAACACTTCGATTTTTTTCTCGTCTTTCAGTAATGATATCAAAAAACTTATCCGCGAGGATGAAAGGATCTTAAAGAAAATGAGTAGTCAGAATATGTCTAAACTGTACAACAAAGCATATCTTTGCATATGTGCGTATGTGTGTGTGTGTGTAATGTGCGTGCGTATATATATATATATATATATATATATATATATATATATAGAGAGAGAGAGATATGCAAGTATAGGTTTGTTACATACGGACTAAATTTCTATAATCAAAAAATACTATTCTTAAAAGAGTGCTCGATACAGAGTAGAGCAAATATAATTTATTCGAAAATTATAACATGAATATGTTATAAAATCACTACAAAAATAGACATTTTGTTTCAAAACTTCTGGTGTCTTATCAAGTTATGGTGTTGTTGAAACAATATGGCTTTTTGTATTGATTTTATAACATATTTATATTATGATTTTCGAATAAATTATATATATATATATATATATATATATATATATATATATGTATATAACACACACACACACACATACACACACAACTATTTTATTTCTGAATATTTTTCTTTTCTTTTTTCCAGAGCATTTAGAACTGCCCTTCCGACGTCACCATGAGCAGATACAGCACCGACGAATGAACCCTCATTGTACAGTGGTACTTTGAGTCCCATGGGTCAATTTCGGAAACGCAGCTTTCTTACTGCCGACATTTCAATACCAGAGAAGCCTCGAGCAAAACACGATTCGCAGAATAGTTAGCCGTTTTCAGGAGCAGGGTGCAGTTTGTGATCTCCCAAGATCTGGAAGGCCTTGTACGGCAAGAACTGTTGAGAATCAACGAGAATTGGAGCGAAGCCTGGAAGAAAATCCATCCGTTTCAACCAGGAGAAGATCGCAACCAATGGGAGTTTCACATCCCTCCTTATAATGTATATTGCCGAAAATCTCGGAAGTATCATTTTACCTACTGGTGAAATTTTGTAAGTATAACTTGAGAATTATCGAAGTTATTAAGGATTTAAAAGGGTCAGTAACTTTTGGGCCACCCTGATATATGTTAGGAATAATGAAATGTTACAAGCGTCAGACTGCTTTCAGATATGTCTTCAGTCTTTGATATTTTCATAACGATTGCTGCGAAGTTTTGGACATAAGCATTATAAAAGATCATTTTTACCATTTATTCTACCTCGCGGTTCACCGTTTATTGTTTATGGCATTATTTTGTCTCCTGGGAGACAAAGTCTTTCATGAACAATATGACCATCTTTGTTGGCTTATCGTTGGTCGTCACAAAGTCAGTAATGTAACCCAGACAATGGAGGAGGTTTGTGCTCTCTACGCGGCCGGAATGACGTTGCGTAAAATGCTAACGATAGGTCGGGCACTAAACAATAACGATTACCTCGCAACGAACGCATCAAAAACACTTCAAACCCAATCAAAATTGAGTTAACTTTGCATCAGAAGCAGGAATATAACAAATAAAACATTAAACATGGTCCCAAAATAGATGGGTCCCAAGATGAAAATCAAAGAATATATGAACTTAAAAGGGGCTTAAAATGAAACAACGCATTCAATTCATTTGTGTTCCGCCGACATTTTTCTCGGTTACAATTTTGAAATGAAAAACGCCGCATTAATAAAGTGTGAATAAAATTATTCACACTCAGGCGCGTCGAAATAGTGAAGTGTTGTGGTGGGATCCACCTAATCTGCATAGGTGACTACCAACTATATAAATAATGGTTGATACCGGAAGACGAGGAGAAGGAATCACGAGATCCAACTAGAGACTCTGATCGATTGCGACTAGTCAACACATTCTCCAGGAACGTCTTCCCAGAAATATACAGAAATACTATATGTACTTATTGTGTACACTTTCTTGTTATAATACATTCTTGTTCCAAGTACATTTGGTGTTGCATTATTATTCCATGCAATAGGCGAGATTCACATTGAGTCAAGACTCAACAATGGCGACGAAGTAGAACGAACCATACGTCAAGTTTCAACAATGGCCACAAAGTAGAACGAACCATACGCCAAGTTTCAACAAAGGCAAAGAAGTAGAACGAACCATAAGGAAAGAAGAAAGAATTAATAGTGAGAGTTTTCAACAATTGGGACAAGTCATTGAAGAACCCAGGCTGAAAAAAAAAAAGCTATTAATTAAAAGTCCAACGTTAACGTAACGACGAAGGATTCTAAACTTCTGGATATGTAAAACTCGTTAAAAGACGACTAAGCATAAAGGAACGTTCACTCAGAAAAAGTGGAAAGGTGTCGTAATCGAATAACGGTAATTTTAAATTAAAAAATTATCTACACCGAGACACCCGCTAAAAAGAAAAATTGGCCGACTACAAACACATGCATGGATTAAAAGGAGCACAAATACACCGTGTCGACTTTGAAAGGTAACAAACTTTAAAAAATTATTTTTTTAAATTATTTGTTCAACAATATAGTGACGAATTACCTCTGATAAGAAAATCAGACGTTGTCATTGAAATACGCGAACAGAAGTCGAAAACGAAAAAAAAAGTCCGACGCTCTCTGTTCACGAAAAAAAAAATACCAAAGTTGATTAGCACGGGCGTGAATGTAAAAGCAAGACATAAAATATAAAAGTCGTACGTTGTTTCGATTTTTTTGGTCAGCTTATATGATATTCGTGGATACACAAATTAAAAGTATATTCCTTGTTGCATGAACACTATCAGCTAAAAATGGAGGAACTATCCAAAGTCATATCTGAATTATTAAAATCCCAGCAGTTGAGTCAACAACGTCAGCAAGAACAACAGATAGCACAGCAAGAACAACTGATAGCGATGCAAAAATATCAAGTTAAACAAGATGAAAGACAACAAAAATATCAAGAGAAACAAGATGAAAGACAACAAAAACAACAAATAACGCTGCACAATAATGAACGATAAAACATGGAAAATTTTAAAAAGGCCTACAATAATGAAGTCAACGAAACTCGCTCGAACGGTAACTGGAAAGCAAATTAACTTCGAAGGCGAGGTTGTACTTCCAATGAAATTGAATGGGATCGTTAAAAAAATAAAAGTTTTCATTCTGAAAAATGGAGAAAACTTGTTGGGTACAGAGTTTATTGAAACATTCGAATTGTGGGATAAACCGTTAAACTCTTTCTGCAGAAAAGTAGAAAGTAATACGCAATCAAGACAGGACATTAAAGAGGAATTAAAGAAAAAGTTTCCGGAAACCCTTACACGTGGTCTTGGAAGATGTAACAAATTTGAAGCTAAATTTGAATTAAAAGAAAATACTATGCCTATAAATAAAAAGAAACGAAACGTGCCTTTCGCAAGTATAGAGAAAATAGTAGTACCAAAAAATTTGCAGAAAAAATCCTACGGGACTTTCATATGGGTCACCCGGGGATTAATAGAACAAAAAGCTTAATGCGAAGTTTTGTATATTGGAAAGGAATGGATGTGGATATCGAAAACATGGCTCATCGATGTAAAGGGTGTGCGTTAGCAGCTAAGGCACCACCTATAGTACACAAACCATGGCCAAAGACGGATCATCCGTGGGAAAGATGACACATTGATTTCGCTGGTCCAGTCGAAGATTATTACTACTTAATAGTGGTAGATAGCTTACAAAATGGCCGGAAGTACTACGCTGCAAAAAGCCTACGTCCAATACCACAACAACTTTTTTGCATGAACTATTTGCACGGTTCGGTGTGCCAGAGTGTATTGTGAGTGACAATGGTACACAATTCATTTCTGACGAATTTAAGGAATTTTGTGAGTTATATCAAATTAACCACATAACGACGCCGCCGTATCATCCGAGATCCAATGGACTCGCAGAAAGATTTGTAGATACGTTAAAGCGCGCTCTGAAGAAAGCCTCAGGAGTTCCAACGGAAAAGGCGCTTCAGCAATTCCTACAAGTATACAGAATCACGCCTAACCAGAGAACACCATCAAACATGGCACCAGCTGAACTAATGTTCGCTAGGAAAGTTAAGTCAGTGTTTGACAAGCTTTTGCCAGGAAGAAATAGAATAAAGAACACTATGTATACAGCTAGAAAAAGATACACCCCCGGAGAGAAGGTCTTTTTCAAGTGCTATAGAAACAACCTTGAGTTCTGGGAGCGAGGCATAGTGGATAAGAGAATCGGTGACCTGATTTACATAATAAAAGGGCCGAAGAATACTCATAAGAGGCACCAGAAGAACTCAAAAAATGCTACGTGCTAGAGCATGAAGAGAGTATACCGGATGAGGAGGAAGATCTCATTGATGTAATGTATGATACTTTTCAAGTAGAACCTCCGCAGAGTGCTCATGAACCGAGAAGATCCGATAGGAAACGAAAGTTCACGGACCCATTGGACGTGAATCCGAAACGAAAAAGATATTGAAAAAAAAAAACAGATATACATAGGAACTATGCAAAGGGGATCTACAAAGAAGTAACCATCATCATCCCATATAGAAGCCAGTTTGAAATCCAAAAGGATTCCAAGGCTTGGGAGGGGGTGTTGTGGTGGGATCCACCTAATCTGCATAGGTGACTACCAACTATATAAATAATGGTTGATACCGGAAGACGAGGAGAAGGAATCACGGGATCCAACTAGAGACTCTGATCGACTGCGACTAGTCAACACATTCTCCAGGAACGTCTTCCCAGAAATATACAGAAATACTATATGTACTTATTGTGTACACTTTCTTGTTATAATACATTCTTGTTCCAAGTACATTTGGTGTTGCATTATTATTCCATGCAATAGGCGAGATTCACATTGAGTCAAGACTCAACATGAAGATAAGTGACTCCCCTGCCATTAGCATATGAACAGCTTACTTCAATTCATCGTCTTATCCTGCTAAATTAGTACCGAAACCCTGTGAGATATTACAACCACAATACAAATCTGTTGGGGGCACTTCGACGCGGTGTAATGGTTAACAAATTTTGTCTTGCTAGATCAATTACGACTTAGTAGGACGTTCGATCCTCACTGGGCGCTCCGTACTTTCGGCCTTGTGCCACATCTAAGCTACCCTTAGCAAATCGCTAAATCAAAACTTAGGTGAAACTTCTTGCAGCTTCTTGAATACAGAATGAAAGAGAGTAGTTTCATCATCACCACCACCACCATCATCACCACCACCACCACCACCATCATCATCATCATCATCATCATATCGTCATCACCATCATTATAACCATCATCATCACCATCATCATCATCATCATCACCACCATTATCATCATCATCATCATTGTCACCACCACCACCATCATCATCATCATCATCATCATCATCGTCATAACCATCATCATCATCATCATCATCATCATCATCATCATCATCATCATCATAATCAGTCTCTCAGTTGCCTCGATCGTCTGACATAAGGGCAGAAGAAGCAGACTTTGATTTTTGGGTTTTCAGATAGCTTGGCGGCGCACATCACCTCCCCAACTTCCTGACGGGTAGCCGAAGACCACGGAATATGTTACAGGTACACTAGACGCTCAGGTTTTGAATTCAGAGTTATCCGGTTGCATCTCAAGCCTGTCCTGCTATTTACCTAAACCTAGGAGGAGAAGATCGATTCAGACCTTTCCCAACTAATTTAAGGTTAAGGATTAAGAAGGACAGATAATCCCCTAACTAACAAACAACCACCAAGGTCGTTGAAAATATGTCGCGTTTCAGCAATAGGATATATTTGACAGGGTCAGTTTATGGTCACAAGTCCGCCAAAAATGCAAAAGAAGGAAGATGTGGGGAGTTTTTTTCAGTGGTCCATGAATTGACTAATCAGCAGTTAGATAGAAGACGAAATTCCTTGATGAAAAATAGGGAGTTCCTCTATACAAAATTCTTGAGATTTTGCCTTGGTAGTAAGAAAATGCTCTAGAAAAAGGCTGGTGGAGGGGAGGGTAAAGTGTTGTCGGAAATATTTCCTTGCTGAAAATATTTCACTGATACAAACGCCACATATTGTGTCACTTATTACAAGAAAACATTTAAAAAACGCAGCGAAAAGATTTTTGAATTTCAATGAGAAACAGAAACCGTGCGACATTGGGGAGACAGCCGATGCGACGACCGTAGTTCACCAAACACTCATTCAAGTCAAGTGACAATGCTACATAATGACACAGTTAAAATAAAATAAAGCATCAAAATACTTCAGTTTGAGTATGTGTCCACTCCAAATTCTGAAAATCAATTAAATATTTAAGACAGTTTGTATGTATATATGTTTGTGTGCGTGTCATTACGCACAAATTACGTAAAATCATGAGATTAGAACAATTCAATTTGGCATTTATCTGAACGCCACTTCGAACCGAATATATGGCACATGGCCGAGTGAAAATCCGAATCCACCGCGTACATAGGATTAGGGATAAATGCTTTCCCTGTTTCCTCAGTATTCCCCACATTAGGACGCCTTAAGGATAAAAGGTTTGACTCTTATTATCCGAGAAATCCAAAGTAATGGCTCATAGCACAAACAATAACACCTGTGTCAACATTACCATGAATGGGAATTCACTCGAGGAAATGTCCAGTTTTAAATACTTAGGAGCAATCTTGTCTAAAGATGGTACCTCGGAAATCCGTAAACGTATTGCCGCAGCCATAGAAGTGATGGCCAAATTGGCAAGAATATAGAGAAGCAAAATTAACTTTCAAACAAAGTACAGACTGTACAAATCACTGGTAGTCTTCCTTCTCCAATATGAATGTGAATCGTGGACACTGTTGGCAGAGACAGAGAGAAGGATCCAAGCGTATGAGAACAAATGCATGAGAAAACTCCTCGGCATTTTCTATTGGGAACAAAAAACGAATGAGTTTGTGCGGAGAAGGGTTGAAAGTTTTGTGGAAAACCAGGAACCTCTTTTCGCCACTGTCAAATGGCGAAAGATGGCGTGGTTTGAACACATTACAAGGGACGACAGCCTGTGCAAAACCATCATGGAAGGCACCATTGAAAGCGGACATAGTAGAGGAGACGCCAACGCAAAAACTGGTTGGATAATGTCAAACAATGGTCAGACTGTACCAGAATTGCTGATGCCTGCTGTAGATAGACCGTTATGGAAAAAGTTAGTATGGCTTGTGCATTCGGATCCCCACTACGATTACAAAAGTCAAAACGATGATGGTAATGATTATCTCCCCCCCTCTTAGTGAAAGGGAAGACGTAGTGCTTGAACTACTATTTCCCATCAAACCAGAACTGAGTATAATAATAAATGCGCGCGTATAAATACTGACACTAGAACGGAATAGAAGCCAAGAAGCCAGTTAGAGAGGAACTTACAGGCATGTATGAGTTACTCAGTCGCCATTGAGAGGCTCGTTTCTTGTATGTTTGTCGTGTCTTTTAATGGTCAGGTCAGAAAGTTTATATTAACTCATCACACGGGTTGTCAACTCCGCGAAGTCCAGATTTTGCCCCCATCTAACTTCTGACCTTTTTAAAAATTGAGACGTCTCCAACTTCCAAGGTGACGGGGGGCGGGTTAAATGTTAGTGAATTATGATAGGATAAGTAAACTTGACAGGAGAACGCTGCTGGCGATAGAGAAAAAAGACTTGTAGACCTGAAAGGTGAGAAATTAAACTAGGGAGAGTACTTTTCGACCGGGATGGGGGTGGGGTCATAATAAATGACTAGATAATTTCAAGAATAATTTCATGCACTATAACGCTTATGTTACAGAAACTAATCAATCTTTCGAGGTCATAATTATTTGGTGATTTGGCAAGGAATATGTAAAATAAATGAACAGCTGATCCTATTTAACGAAGGTTGTTTTGAAAAATGTACATTTCTCTCTTACTGCCTCTCATTACATTAGAAATTGCTGAAACTTACTAACAATTTTTACACAAAATTTTTTAATTGTAGTATTTTAATTTAGTATTTTTTATATAACACATAACTGCTACAAAATGTTAAGAACTTCATTATTTACATTATTCGGACTATTGACCTCATCTTTGTCGCCATATTTATTACAACGTTTCGGCCGTTGTACGCTGCGGCCTTCTTCAGGTGGTTGGAATGTCGAACTTAACCCTTTATTTCGATTACCGGGGTAGACTATTCTAGTTCCATGTGCCATGTTTAATGGATGTCAGTTATCCGTTATCTCTTGTTAATTTCCCTCTGAATGTTATCCACTGCCTTAGCCGGGTACTGAACTCACACTCTTTGAGTCCTGTCACTGGATCTAACCAACGCCTTTATCCACTGTGTCACGTGTCCTTGAGGGAAATTAATAGGAGATAACTGATAACTGGCATCCATTAAACATGGCATGTGGAACTAGAACAGTCTACCCTAAGTGAGCGAAATAAAGTGTTCAGTTCGACATTCCAACCACCTGAAGAAGGCCGCAGCGTACAACGGCCAAATCGTTGTAATAAATGTGGCAACAAAGATGAGGACACTAGTTCGAATAATGTAAATAATGTAGATAATTCCTCATCGCAGAAATATAGACAGCTAAGAACATCCTTGCTATACTCGTAGTTGACTTTATTTTGGGCTGCAATGAAGGGCTTCAAGAATTTTAAGGTTTTGCTTATTATTATCTTGAAGCACTGATGTATTTTCGACTAATATCTATCTAAACTGTGAATGTAGACATGAGTGTTCCTTTAAATGTTCTTTTAACCATGATCGTGTAAGAGAAACGTAAACCCTGTTGTCGGCGTTGATGTTTTCTACACCTGGCAAGAAATTAATTCGTCACCTCCCTGACAAATCGATCATGGTGATTCAACAAATAAAGAAAGTTCAAACAACTTATCTTTCGACTGACTTTAAGTTTCGCGTTTACACTGTTCCTCAGAAGTGATATCCGGATCTTATGAGCGGTATATATCGTGAACATTATCTTTAAACTTTTCTTCATGTGTTGATTATTGGTTTGTTAGTTTTCTTATTGAACACGTATTTAGAAAAATGTGTTCTTTAAACACGTTACACTCTGTTAATTTAATGTTTTGTTAGGTGTCATTTATGTTTAAGTTATCATTATCTTATTAGTAGTAGCAGTATTATTAGTATTGTGATATTATTATTATTATTATTATTAGTAGTAGTAGTAGTAGTAGTAGTAGTAGTAGTAGTCTGGCGACTGGTTTAGCCAGTCACGTGATATTACACCAGACATGTCAGGTGAAAACTTCTGTGAATTCAACCCTACCGAAAAAATCTGCAGGTTACTCGTATGAGTTTTTTGACAAGCTTTGAAAGTGTTGCGGGACTCAATCATCCTACGACTGTGCATAGGGACAGGCAAGTTTCCAAAATATCTAACACAGACAAATTTTATGTTTGCCACGTGTGTAAGAGAGGTTGTAAAAGCGAAGATGGTTTTAAGAATCACTTAATGGTCGAAAACAGAGCGTCAGCCTGAGTATAAATGATGGAAATAATAAAATACTGATTGAAAAACATACAAGAAGCTGCCAAGTGAAGAACTAGTCATCTTCTACAAAGAAATGACACTCATCATGTATGTTTATGATTTCTAAAAAACGTAATGGATTTTTTATGTATCAACCCGACAGATTTTATCACTTTAAACAATATTCTTAGTGGATACTCATATTTGAGTAGACGCCCCGTTTATTTATTTAACTCTATATTTTATTTATTTTCGCCTACCGGCCTGACGGATATAAATAAAATTACAGTTTAACAAATAAACTGAACGTCTACACATATGGGAGTATCCGTTAACGTTTAAAGTCATATCTATGTTTTTACAGAAATTCTAGTTTTGACTTTCGTTTGAAAGCATGCCGACAATTAGCACCAATGGCATTTATAAAAAAAAGTATAACACCACGGAACTTGCAGAACAAATTGATGACATAAAGGCACAATGACGCACTCCATTATGTGTAACTTTAGATAGAGACAAATCAATAGTTTGATTATATGTAGAATAAATAATGATAACTCCTCATTGAAACAGAAAAAAGTAATTGTAATTAATTTACATTATTTACATTATTCGGACTATTGTCCTCATCTTCGACGCCATATTTATTACAACGTTTCGGGCGTTGTACGCTCCGGCCTTCATCAGGTGGTTGGAATGTTGAACTGAACCCTTTATTCGTTTACTAGGGTAGACTGTTCCAGTTCCACGTGCCCTATTTAATGTATGTCAGTTATCAGTTATCTCTTTTTAATTCCCCTCTGAATGTTCTCCACTGCCTTAGCCGGGTATTGAGCTTACACTCTTTGGATCTTGTCACTGGCACTAACTAACGCCTTTATCCACGTTGACATGTGTCCTTGAGGGAAATAAATAAAATTACAGTTTAACAAATAAACTGAACGTCTACACATATAGGAGTATCCGTTAACGTTTAAAGTCATATCTATGTTTTTACAGAAATTCTAGTTTTGACTTTCGTTTGAAAGCATGCCGACAATTAGCACCAATGGCATTTATAAAAAAAACTATAACACCTTGGAACTTGCAGAACAAATTGATACCATTTAATTTACATTATTTACATTATTCGGACTATTGTCCTCATCTTTGTCGCCATATTTATTACAACGTTCCGGCCGTTGTACGCTCCGGCCTTCATCAGGTGGTTGGAATGTTGAACTGAACCGTTTATTTCGCTCACTGGGGTAGACTGTTCTAGTTCCACGTGCCATGTTTAATGGATGTCAGTTATCAGTTAACTCCTGTTAATTCCCCTCTCCAAGTTCTCTATTATTTTTTTGTTTAAATGAGTAGTTAGCATTATTTATGCCTCATATAATCAGACTATTATATTTATCTTTGTAGTTGTTAAACATAACAACTTGGGCAAATTGCAGTCCGTGAGCATCGGACCCCAAAATTAACATCCAAATAACTAGAAAGGTAGATTATAAACCGAGCTTACATTTCCGTCCTTTGAGACATGTTTTGCGACCCAGGAAAGAAGACAAGTGGACTCTTGTCAGACAGTTCAGCTTTAGATAATGCACACCCGGCAAAACAATAGCATTTGAATTTTCTCCTAGCCAGCAACTGCCTTCATTTCTAAAAGTTCAACCAGAGAATTGCGTCCGACTTAAATCAGCCCAGAGGATATTTTATCCACTAGTGAAGGTCGACAAGGAGGAGGGTATCTTACTCGTCCATCACAGATGACAGGACAAAGGTATAGATTGCCCATATATTTGGCACGCGTACAGGCAAAGCGACAGTTCCGCGAGCGTTCGTGACAGTTTCCGACACCGTTCCACCCGAGTCCCAACAAACCGGTCAAGCCGAAGTGTGGCGATGGAAGAACACAGATTATTGCAGTGGTCGACTCGCAGACGCAGCCTCCACAGTACGTGACATTATGAAAATGGGCGAAACAGTTTAGCACACGGACCAACACAAGGTCGACTATGACTGCTACCAGCACCGGAAAGAATCGACCGATAGCGACGTAATCCTTTAGACCAACTACCATAGTCCTATCGATCGGTTGCAGTAGATGGGTCGAGAGTTCATTTCCTAGTCAAGATGAAAAACCAGAGGATGAGTAAATACAATCGTAAGAGGTTTATAACCAACAAAAGAAAACGCTATTGCTAGATGTCAGCTTGGCTGCTTCCTATTTATTTTCGAAATCCCAGGAACATTTAAAATATTTTAATTAATCCCTTTCCTTATAGTAGACATTTTTCTTTTGCTGAAAGTGTGTTTTTTCAGACAAGGACGAATAAACACGTCAAAAACATAACACTTAAAAACCAGCTACAGACGTGTTTATACGTCGATTTTGATTATTTTTATGCCATTCAGAGCTTAAAACTGGTCAAATTATCAACTTATACGTATAGTAGAGGTGTTAACCATCGCTCGGCTACTTCAAGCTGCATCGTCTGAAAATGAAATGTTTTACTCAAAATAATTGGCGGAGAAGGGATTAAGAGATACAATGGGCAAGAACACAAGAACACTTCGACACTGAGTCCAGAAACCACTTCAGATCTTAGACGTGGAAGAAGATACCCCCGAGTCAGAACGTTACTGGTTTGTGAGATCAGACGACCAAGAGACGATCAGTTTTTGGCCCATTTTATGTTAGAGAAAAAGACTACCCTTATTTAAATATACATGCGATGTGATCCGGAATTGAAGATCAAAACGCCTACTCAGCTTTTTTATATTTAAATTTGAACGAACTATCAGTTTTTAACGGTTCTAATTATTTATAACCCTTTGCAAATGCATGAAAAGTTGGGGTAAGAAGATAAGTAACATTTATTCTAACTGGTTGATCTATTACAGCTGTGTTTGAATACATGTCCTCTTTGTCGGAGAAACAAGCATCTCATCCGGTAGGCGTAAGACCACAGCACTATTTAAACAATTTCCAAATATATAGTATCCATTCTAAAACGCAAAAAATTTGGCTTTGAACACGGTGTCATCTCGGCTCATCGAAGGAGCTAGGTGCCTCGTGAACTAACCTCACAACCACTAAGTGAAGAATCGGTTATCTCGTTACTATAAACGTTATTTTTAGTAGATACCTATCTTTTTTATACTTATGTCTACCATCCTACGCAGTCAAGAAATTTACTAAAGGAATGGAAGAGCTGTGTTTGAATACTTGACCCCTTTGTCGGAGAAATAAGCATCTCATCCGGTAGGCGTAAGACCACAGCACTATTTAAACAATGTTCCAATATATAGTGTTCACTCTAAAACGCAAAAAATTGGCTTTGAACACGGTGTCACCTCGGCTCGTCAAAGGAGCTAGGTGCCTCGTGAACTAACCTCACAACCACTAAGTGCAGAATCGGTTATCTCATTACTATAAACCTATGTTTTTTTATATTTATTTCTACCAACCTGCGCGTTCAAGAAATTTTCTAAAGGAATGGCAGCGCTGTGTTCGAACCCATGTCCCCTTTTTCGGTGAAACAACCATCTGATCCGGTAAGCGTTAGACCACAACGCTTTTAAAACAATGCATGTCCTCTCGTTCAGATCTCCGCTAAAGCCCATATCGGTTCGATTTCTCTTTCAAAGCGTAAACAAAGCAATTTTAAAGAAACTTCGAGATTTTTACTTTATTTTTTATCCGATTTTATTACTCTTTTCTCCAGACGTATATTTTAGTGGATACCCATCTTTGAGTAGACGTCCTGTTTCTGAAATAATGTGAAATGCATCTACTAGCCAGCACATTCGAGCGAAATAATTGGTTATGGTAATAATAACGGTAAGGTAATATTAGCCATTTCCCTATAAGGAAACATTCGGCCTTCATTGACCGAGCAGCCACCACTGTTTTCGGTTGATGGTTATAAAATCTTTCTCTTAAAAACTTTTTTAGGAAAACAGTTTTCTCAAGTCCGGTAGCTGATATCGCTCTTTCCAGTATTGATGGAAACCAGAATCTTCTACTTGAAGTGGTGTAGGAATTTTAACATCTTGATTATGTCATTATTTTCTCTTCGCGTTACATGTACTGAACATTTTAGTTGTTGCTGCTGTTGGTAGACCTCAAGTGATGTGCTTTCTGTTATTTGGTACAGTTCTTTGTAAATCTGTAGCGTCTGTCCACAATATTCCAAGCAGGATAATCTTTGTCAAGACCCTCAGATTTTATCGCTCAAATCATTTTCAGTAATCTAGTGACCATTTTTGGAATAATTTTGTTATGCCAGTAGGATTCAGTGAACAAATAAAAGACCATATCTTGGCGTCATTTGCAAAGTCCGCAACCGAGGAAATTAAAAACCGAATGGTTAGTAAGAAAATTTATTATCTGTCTATATTTCTGAGATGACGTTTTATGTACACTATTTACATTATTCGGACAATTGTCCTCATCTTTCTCGCCATATTTATTACAACGTTTCGGCTGTTGTACGCTCCGGCCTTCTTCAGGTGGTTGGATTGTCGAGCTGAACACTTTATTTCGCTCACTGGTGAAGACTGTTCTAGTTCCACGTGCCATGTTTAATGGATGTCAGTTATCAGTTATCTCCTGTTAATTCCCCTCTCCAAGTTCTCCACTGCCTTAACCGGTTATTGAACTCACACTCTTTGGGTCATGTCACTGGTTCTAACCAACGCCTTTACCCACTGTGCCATGTGTCCTAGAAGAGGGTGAATTCAATACCCGGTTAAGACAGTGGAGAACTCGGAGAGGGGAATTAACAGGAGATAGCTAATAACTGAAACCCATTAAGAACATGACACGTGGAACTAGAACAGTCTACCCCAGTGAGCGAATAAAGAGTTCAGTTCGACATTCCAACCATCTGAGGAAGGCCGCAGCGTACAACGGCCGAAACGTTGTAATAAATATTGCGACAAAGATGAGGACAATAGTCAGAAGAAAATTTATGTCCACGTTTTTATCTTCAGTGTGCTTTTTGATGAAGAAGTTAGTTTAACAACTGGCTAACTTCAAAATATTCTTAATTCAGTATATTACTCTAAATTGCTTTGCCAATTAATTGATTGATTGATTAAGTCGCTTTTTTTAACATTCTTTATGAATTTATTTAAAGCTGGAATATATTTCAGATTGTAGAAGGTTGCTTATGATAGCAGACCTTCCCAAGTGATCTCCCATCTATGCATTGATCAGTTCGACACTGCTTAAGTATGACGATCAAAGAAAAAACGGTACGTTCAGCGTGATTGTGACGTTGGCTATGTGAAGTTAAGTAAGTAATTTCCGTTTTGAGGAAGCAACAGAATTGACGAATGTTACGTCCTAACTTCTAATCATGCCTGACAATTAAGTATAAATTTTGATTGATTTATTTTTTTAAAAAGCCAATTCACCCCGAGAAAAGCAATAAAACCATTGAGATTCAAGTGGTTACTGAGTGTTAGAGAATATGAGAAAAATCTAATATTAACGAGAAAGAACAATAAAAGAAGTATTATGAAGACCGAGGATAACGATTGATGTTGCATTTAAATTTTTGAAGATCAAAATTGACTGGGAAACAAGAAGCCGGGGGAGATTTCCACTACCTCGTCAAGGCACTTGATGCAGGCTTCCGTATTAAGTCTGTGGAAAGATGAATGGAGGCATAACATCAGCATCAATAGTGTTCACTCTAGATACCGTCGTAATCAGCATTAGACTCACCCAACTGTTTTCGAAACCTCTGCACTGTCCTCAGATTGACACACAAACACTCTGAAATGTTCGTCTTGGAGCTTTCCGGCAAGAATGTCAAGAAGTACAACATGACGTTTCCAAATTTCTGGTGGATTGAATTGTATCATGGCGTTCTTTCTCTCACAGACACTGCTCAACTGAACGTAATATATTGTGCACTCGTCAAAAACAAAAACGATCTGCATGCGTGAAATTAAAAATATGAAATGGTGACAATTTACACATCGCACAGTCTCTCTCACTCTCCCTCTCTCTCTCTCTCTCTCTCTCTCTCTCTCTATATATATATATATATATATATACATAGCTATATAGATATATATTATAATTAAGTAATTCATCGAGTCTAGAAGAAACCTCAACAGAATGCAGAAAGCAATGGACGCCCGTTTCGTCCTATATTTGGGACTCATCAGCAGTGCGCATCCACTACCGAGAATTGAAACCCTGATGATGAGTCCCAACTATAGGACGAAATGGCCACCAGTACTTTGTTCATTCTGTTAATGTTTCTTCTAGACTAGATGAATTACTTAATTATATATATATATATATATATATATATATATATATATATATATATATATATATATATATATATATATATATATATATATATATATATATATATATATATGACGTTTGCCTGATAACGTTACTATCCGGATTTCAATTCTCGGTAGTGGATGCGCACTGCTGATGAGTCCCAAATATATGACAAAACGCCCGTCCATTGCTTTCTGCATTCTGTTCAAGTTTCTTCTAGACTCGATGAATTACTTAATTATAATTATCTCAAATCCTCCTAATTTCTATCACTTGTATATCCTTGCTTGAACCAGCTTCTAATGCTCTGGATTGAGCGGCTTGGTGATAGTAGTCGTGGCTCGTGGGAGCACAATCCTATGGCTAAGGAGAAACTCGTATGAGTTCCACCACGGAATATGTGATCGAGCGGCGCTATATCGAGTCTGATTCGCTACCGTTGGTACAATTGGTATGACGTTTGGCTGATAACGTAACAGTGGATGCGCACTGCAGATGAGTCCCAAAATATAGGACGAAACGGCCGTCCAGTGCTTTCTGCATTCTGTTGAGGTTTCTTTAGCCGGTTGTTTCTTTCTTATATTGAAAAGTTTCGGAAAACTCAATAAAAACAAGTAGTCGCTAAATTTTATTACTTTTGTATACGTAGATTATATATGTAATGAAGGAGATTGACTATGATGAGTATTTTCAAAAATAAATTATTTAATGCGCCAAAATTCTTAATGTCATACTGCAAGAGGCACAGGTTGGAAGACTTGTTCAATACTGTTATATGACGTCTGAAAAGTAACGGGAATCGGTGTGCTGTGTGAGCTCTGGTCAAAAGAGGGATAAGCTAACTGTGTTATATAACTGTAATTTTAGCTTTTTCTGTAACCATTACGTTTTTTCACATGCTTTTGTGACAGGAAAAATCATTGGATGCTTCACCTCGACAATGTACCTACTCACAACGCCCTGTGCATCCGGCAGTTCGTGGCCGATAAAAATCACCGTATTGAAACAACATCCTTGTTCACCTAATCATGCTCCGTGTCACATTCTACTTTTCTCCAAACTCAAGGGGGTCATCAATAGGACCCGTTTTGAAGGCGTAGAAGCCATCAAGATGGCCGTAACGACGGAGATGAGAGGACATCTAAGATGAATCCCTCCGGCAGTCCACAGATGCTTGGCAGAGAAGGATGGAAAATGCATTAGATTCGAGGGGATTATTTGAAGAGGAAACCGTATAGTTTGTTGTTTTGAATTGAGATAAATTGTTTCTGATACCAATCTCGTTATTTTTTATATAAATAACCTCGTACATCGATACCAGAGCCAGCTGTAGGCTTAAACGTGTGAGAACTTCAATTGGTTCTATCTTAACTGCACGCAAACATTACAACTTTTAACTTTTCAAATAAAGGACCAATCGTTATTCTTATAATCTTATACTACTTTCACTTTTCAGCTCACTTAGTGAACAACATTGAGTGACTCTCTAGCTTTGCAGTGGGCGTATTTTAATAAAAAGTAAAATAACATTCACGGTGCCAATCTCATTTGAACTTGTCCAGGCTAGTTCCATGTTCTTACGCATGGAACCGTCAGAGACATTTATCAAATTAAGCAGCATTCACAGTCATGAATTGCTGATTTGAAAGAAAACAAAAAAAAAATGTCCGCCATTCCTTAATCAAGAATAAAAAAAAGATTCAATACGGCTGCAAAGATCCTCGGCCATAATATTTCAGACATTACTATTTTTACTGTTCGCCCGGCTGGAGCGATAAAGCGAAAACAAACGACAAAGGAGATCAAAGTGTCTGCATTTAACGATCCACCTGATTATGTTGTAATCTGGAACAGCAGATCGT
Organism: Acanthosepion esculentum; assembly: GCA_964036315.1. Classification (NCBI taxonomy): domain Eukaryota; kingdom Metazoa; phylum Mollusca; class Cephalopoda; order Sepiida; family Sepiidae; genus Acanthosepion; species Acanthosepion esculentum. The sequence continues at coordinate 109,094,860 of OZ038488.1, forward strand.
CATTGAAAGCTGCCACCAGGAAAGTCGGAACTCTGGTAGACTGGGTTGCTATTCTTGTAACCGGAAAACATTTTGGAATAGTTGCTTGGAAAGCTCGCTACCCAGGATGTAACTGGCAAAGAAATCGTCCGTATTGTCATTCAGGAGTTGAATCAATTTCGATATACGTGACCATATCATTGGTCTCTCGTTCGACATGACTGCAGTAAATACAGGACCGAGTCATGGTGTCGGGTGATGAGGTAAAATAGGTCGAGGAAGAATTTAATTTGAATTCCTTGCCACCATGACATCTACAAACTGAACTTTTTAGCATCATTTAAGAGTGATTCGTTGTACAAGATATATTAATAAAAATATATTTGAAAAGTTCCAAAAACGTATTTCAGTTGATAATAAAACCTATAGGAGTATGGTGAACGAAGAAAAGCCTGTCGGAATAGAAAACGAACGTATTAAAAAGGTTGACTTGAGACATTAAAACTTTTTAATACGTTCGTTTTCTAAACATATGAAATATACAATCTACAGAATGACTATACAGAGATTTTTCAAGAGTCCTACCACTTTCCTGTTGCTTAGTATAAAACTGAATTACACTATTTACATTATTCGGATTATTGTCCTCATCTTTGTTGCCATATTTATCACAACGTTTCGGCCTATGCACACTCCGGCCTTCTTCAGGTGGTTGCAATGTCGAACAGAATTCTTTTATGTCACTCGCTGGGGGAGAATGTTCTAGTTCCACGTGCCATGTCTAATGGATGTCAGTTATTAATTTTCTCCTTTTAATTCCCCTCTCCAGCTTCTCTACTGCCTTAACCAGGTATTGAACTTACAACTGTTCTTACGGACACATGGCACAGTGGATAAAGGCGTTGCTTAGATCCAGTGACAGGACCCAAAAAAGTTGTGAGTTCAATACCTGGTTAAGGTAGTGGAGAAATTGGAGCGGTGAATTAACAGAAGATAACATCATTACTTTGAATTATTATTATTATTATTACTAGAAATATATCGATATAAAGATAAATATTGCAAGTTTTGAAAGGAGAGTAACAGTTATGGACTTTATTCATAGAAATTAAATCCAATGCATAATATAATAATAAACGGAAAAGCCTAGATTATGGAATCATCGTGAGTTTCATGACATTGTCATCGAAAGCATAGTCAATTCAGTGTTGCACTTCTCATAGACTAGTTCCCAAACAGGGCTAGAGAGACCTGACTGCGTTGTTATTTCACCCAGAGCTGGGTGGAGAAAACTAAGGATACATGGCACGGTGGATAAGGGGGTTGGTTGCATCCAGTGACAGGACCCAAAGAGGTGTGCTTTCAATACTTGGTTAAGGCAGTGGATAACTTGGTGATGTGAATTAACAGGAGATAACTGATAACTGACATCCATTAGACATGGCACGTGGAACTAGAACAGTCTACCACAGTGAGCGAAATAAAGGGTTCAGTTCGACGTACAACGGCCGAAACGTTGTGATAAATATGGCGACAAAGATGAAGACAATAGTCCGAATAATATAAATAGCGTACATAATACCTCATCTCAGAAATATAGATACTGAAAGGCCGAAACGTTGTAATAAATATGGCAACGAAGATGAGAACAATAGTCCTAATAATGTAAATCGTGTACATAATACCTCATCTCAAAAATATAGACAGATACTGAAAGGCCGAAACATTGTAATAAATATGGCGACAAAGATGAGCACAATAGTCCGAATAATGTAAATAGTGTACATAATACCTCATCTCAGAAATATAAACAGAAAACAGTATTTAAATTTTCTAGTTGTCAATAAAAAGAGATAAATGGAAAGATGTATATGAAAATATGTTTGTCTTGTTTCATCAATAGCTGTGGTTGTCTGATCGAGAAATTAAAAAGGATAGCAACCTTGTATATTTTGTTAACCACGTATATGCCCGCTTTCTGGTGGAGGTAGTGTGAGTCAATTGCACTGAAAGAATTTGGGTCTGATTTCGCTTTCCTTTAACAGCTACTCTTATAGATCTGTTAAACTCTCACCTAGAAAAAGGGTGCATTGAAGGGAGCAAAGAGACAGCTTTGCCAGAAACAAATATAGGATTGGCTTCCCTGGATGAACGCATTGCTCATTGCTCATTAATATGAGATGGTATTTCAGGATTTGGAGAAGTGAGCAAATAAAGTGGCAAAACCCCTTGTGCTTCAAGGCAAACACCTGAGTGACCTGATTATGTGAAGGTAGTTTTTGAATTATTCGAGGTCTTAGTGCATATTCGCAGAAGATCCATCAATGTCCTTACAGCAGTGAATGATTCTGAAATACGCTGATACAGATATTCAGCAAATTACTTAGGGATTATCGGCAGAAACAAAATCCCCTTTAAGGATTGTCGGTTATCGCATACAACTCATTATGAAACGAACAAAACAGGAATTGTATCTTATGAATTACAAATAAACTGACTCTTGAAATACATTTATAAAATGACGCGGTAGAGGTCATCAATGATGTTACCCTGGCTTCATTACGAATGTCGGGTATTGCAACCTCAGATCCGTTCTGCCAAGTACCCCGACCCGTTTACAGGCCGCGTCTCCGTATAATTTGCTCCACGATGTGATTTTAGCAACAATGTATTTATTATATCTTACTTTTATAATGGCATCGAGATTTGCATTAGCCAATCAGCATTTGTTTTGTCTTCTGTCTACAGCTATAAGATCAAGGGCGTGATTCTAGCGCGCTTTCCAGTTTTGCGCCAACGTTATAGGTAAGTCTTTTCTTTTTACATTTAATTAAAGGAAAAAAATCCACGCCGCGTTAAATGCTGTATGATGTTATATTCTGAACCTATGTCCATGAATTCACTTACAAAACTTAAAAAAACAAAATATACCCCCCCAAAAAACCCTAAAAGACAAAAAACAAACCCCCCAAAAATACAACAAAAAAACAAAGCAAAAAAAAAAAACTAACAAACAAACGCAAAAATAAAAAAACCCAAAACCTGACAATAATTTGAATAAGTTTGTGAATGCTATGCTGCAGGCTTTTATTGTTACGGAAAGGCAAAACCAACGGGGAGATGTTCGGTCGTGGGGAGATCATATTCACTCGATTGTCTTTAAATCTGTTGGCATCGTCGGTTCGAAAACTATTTGATACCAACTTTCTTGTTAAACAAAACGAGGTAACAAAAAATAAAAATAAATAAAGAAAGAAAAACAAAAAATAAAGAAAAAAAACCCAAAACAGAGAAAAAACAAGATTACTTCTAATCAATTGACATTAAGTTCAAAAACTGAATTATCAACGTTTTATATTTATTTTTGTTTGTTGAATTGAAGAATAAAAAAGTATTGAATACTGTTTCAATAGTTACAGTGATATGCTGACTTAAACGTTAGAGAGGATATTAAAATCTAGTTATAGTGGACTAATGTCCGTCTGAAGAGTTATTTGTCTATAAACAACAACGCAGTCATTCCTCATTTAACAAGATACCTCTTTAAAGACCCCGGAGTTACGACTAACTATAAAATCTCATAAAATAAACAAAAGCCATACAATCACTATTATTAAACGTTGAACGAACACTTTGATCCGGACACTTTTCTCTATTCAAAGTCTATCAAAATAATTGAAATCAATAAGTAAAATGAAAAGTAAATAATCATTTACTTGTACTATATTTACACTATGCAAACCGAAGTAATATACATAATATAGAATTGTTTTGCGAATTTTGTTTATAAGTCTTACTGTTGTGAAATGAATTAAAAATGTTACAAACTATGCAAAAGTGACATTAGTCATATTAATCTGGTTAACAGTCACCAAATACGTGTAAAATGACTGAAACACCGGCTGGGTTCAATTCTTACTTAGCGACCAGATCGTTAGAACCCAATCCGCTTGTCAAAAATGAGTTACTATTTAAGGCAGTCCAAAATGGGGTGCTAAAATGTCCATGAAATCACTCACTCTATAGTGCAGAGGAGCAGGTGCAAACCGCGGCTCGCGAGACACATGCGGCTCGCGAGGCACATGCGGCTCGCGAGACACATGCGGATCGCAAGACACATGCGGCTCGCAAAACACATGCGGTTTGCGAGGCACATGCGGCTCGCGAGACACATGCGGCTCGCGAGACACATGCGGCTCGCGAGTCACATGCGGCTTGCGAGACACGTGCGGTTAGCGAGACACATACGGCTCGCGAGGCCATGCGGATAGCGAAACACATGCGGCTCGCGAGACACGTACGGCTAGCGTGACACATACGGCTCGCGAGACACATGCAGCTCGCGAGATATATACGGCTCGCAAGACACATACGGCTCGCGAGATACATACGGCTCGCAAGACACATACGGCTCGCGAAATACATGCGGATTGCGAAACACATGCGGCTCGCGAGACACATGCTGCTCTTTTGGGTTTATTATGCGGTTCTTAACCTTTAATATGCAACTCATGAAAATATGTTGGCTGAGATCCTTTTTTTTATCATAGATCAAAGCTAAATAAGAAAAATGTCAAGCTTTATATTTATTTACTGGGAATGAATTGCGACACAATTCTGTTAAAACGTACATTGAATGATAGTGTGCATGTAACAAAACGTATGTGTAAATTCTGTTCGTGCCTTGTGGCAATCAAACATCTGAACTTTATCGTATGTGGCTCTTACATTACGCAAGTTTAATTTCCCCCACCCCGATAAGTTTTTTACTGAATAAACCCATTTGCAACAAGTTCTCCATCAACTACTTGTCAAGTTTCATCAAGCATTCAACTCTGATTCTTCTTGAGATATTTAAATTTTCATCATAAGAAACCTAATATGAATCCACTCGCTTTTGGTTGGACTGTGGATGGGTAGACTGCCTCATCTGCATAGGGGTAAGACACCACTCTCACCCAACGGTGTCCACTTTCCGGGTGGATGATGCTATTTGAATCGAGTTTAAATCAGAGATATTATTAAGTTTAAGGGCAAAATTAATTAACTATTAATTCAGTGTGACTTACTTTAATTCAGCATTAAGTAACTTAACAGGGCTTAATATGTCTTTAAATGAATCAACCTAATATAAAACTCTCAAAAAAAAAAAATTCTGAAGTTTTAAATATGAAATTTTAATTATCCCATTGCACTTTGAAAACCATGCTCTCGACAGACCGGTGAACCTAAATTTACACTTTGGGAAAACTCAAATACGTCTATCCACCAAATATAACATTTAAATAATAATAATAATAATAATAATAATAATAATAATAATAATAATAATAACAGCAACAACAACAAAGAACAATCAAAGCAAATCATCCAGACATTGTTATTAGAGACCACAACCCCCCCCCCCAAAAAAAAAAATTAGCCTCCTTATTCATATAGCAGTCCCTGCAGACTGCAATGTATCTTTGAAGATCTTCAAAAATCTATCAAAATACAAGGACGCTGAAGTAGAAATCGCAAAAAGGTGGCACATGGGAACATCAACTATCCCTGTTGTAGTTGAAGCCCTCGGATTGGTTGGGAAAGATTCCAAATCCTCATTGAAGGGATTCTTGGTAGCCCACAACTAAAGAAATACAAAAATTTGTTCTCACGAGTACAGCCCACACTTTACGAAGGGCTTGATCTATGTAAAATATATGTTTTTTTTAATTGCTCAGTGGAAAATGTCATGATGCCATTTCTGACCTTAGGTCTCTGGTGGGGACCCGGAAAGAAATGAGAACACACCAGAAATCAAAGGAATAATAATAATAATAATAATAATAATAATAATAATAATAATAATAATAATATATGTATTTATTTTATGAATTTAATTTTTAATCTTTCTTACTACAATATTTGCAATGGCTACACGTATTTGAGTTGCTGAGATTTTTTTCATATACAGGGTAATCAATAACTAGACTAGTCGAATATAGTGGATATATTTTAGAAGAACTAAAATATTTTATCGATTTAGACTGATTGTTATTTTCTCACAGTGAGGTTAACCCTGTCCAAGGCCTGTGGGTCACACGAGGTAGAGGGTTACTTTCAGAGGCACTTTATACGGATAAGAGGGGAAGATAATTGTTAACACTAAACTTGAACAGATTAAGATTGTAGTGCTCGGGGAAACATCCTCGTGGGAGTCGGTTCTGTGGCTTGCAGGAAGAAGCTGTTCGAGTGGAACTTTCTTCTCACCGGGGGAATACGGGGGCTCGTAACTCAAATATGTGTAAATAAAAAATAACATTTATTAATAACAAATAATGCCGGATGAAAAAGATCCTTTCAAAAATTACTGTTGTTTACGTTTCGGTTTCCATACTGAAGGTAGCAGTCGAAGTCGCAACGAGAAATGTGGATCCTTTAAATAGGGAATTCAAAACTTGCTCTATCAACGCGGTCTCCGTGGCAGAATTGGTAAAGGCACGATTCGGCTATAGAAAGGGCTTAAAGTGTCATCCACGTATTTCATGTATTAAGATGGTTCCCACTTGGTTTATCGCAATATAATTTTAATACGTGTCTGCTGATGACCTTCTATAGCTTCATCGTTAAATCCTTATCCACAAGAGGAGTAAGAGTTCAAATTTCATTGAATGCTAGTTCATTTACAATCGATTTATATTACCTAACGACCATAGAAAGCAAAAACAGCGCGATCATGCTGTTTTTACATTATTTTTCATAAAATAAAAGGCACTAGAGACACTCAAGATAGAGGCTTATCGGTAGTCTGTATCACAAAGTAGCGGCTCCCGTGGAGATGCTTTCCGGATGAAACTTCCTCCTTACAAATGAACAGAACGGAATTAGGATCATTCGACACTGTTCTGGCATGGTGGTTCTGAGCTGAATCTGGATTGGTGGAAATAATGAATGTATCTCGTCAGAAAATTTTACATGGAAATAGCGATAGAGTATTAATAGGTTTGCGAGGATTCGTCTGAGAGAGGAAAAAGGTTTCAGTGTGGAAAATAATTCCTCATCCAGCAGAATGGCAACAGGAAGAGAGAAGGAAATACTCATAAATAAAATATTGACGAATATCGAATATTATCCACTGTTCATCAGTTCTAGCTACTTGTCTTGAAAGGCATTCTATGTTTGACAAATAATTTCCACGAAATGGAAAAGAGGCCAGCAAGGACAACTTGTGCTGAAATACAGCTTCCGAGAAGAGTGACATAAGAAGAGGCATAAATAAACCGGAAGTAGATAATGAGGCGGAAGTTGGTGATGATGTGGAAATGGGTTATGAACTTGAAGTTGGCCATCCTTTCAAGTAGGTCAAGATAATCGGTTGAAAATGTGAGAGGTTCGCTATGCTGTCTCGTAAGTCTTCATAAAATATTGATTTTGTTTTCTTCCATCGGAATTTGTTGACAGGCGCCATTGTTTGTCGCATTACAAATCCAGTGAACAGAAAGCAAACGCAGACGTGTTTTTAAAGAACGTTGTATTTATAGCGCTTGGACATTGTTTCCTTTTATTTTACTAAATTCTTTATTTAAAAAGAAAATCAAGTTAGAAGGTTTCGTTGGAGCATTTTAGTATGTCTACGCATCCGTCTGCCATTATGAAGGGTGCTCTTGTAAAATGGTGAAATAATTATGTGAAGCGTTGAATTAAAAAGAAAGAAAGAAAGAAAGAAGAAGAAGTAGGAGAAGAAGAAGGCGAAGAAGACAACGAAAAAGAAGAAGAAGAGGAAGAGGAGAAGAAGGAGGAGGAGAAGAAGAAGAAGAAGAAGAAGAAGAAGAAGAAGAAGAGGAAGAAGAAGAAGAAGAAGAAGAAGAAGAAGGAGAAGAAGAAGGAGAAGAAAATGAAGAAAAGAAGGAAAAGACGAAGAAGAAGAAGGAGGAGAAAAAGACAACGAAAAAGAAAAAGAAAAGGGAGAAGAAGAAGAAGAAGAAGACGACGACGACGACGACGAAGAAGAAGAAGAAGAAGGAGAAGAAGAAGAAGAAGAAGAAGAAGAAGAAAAATAATAATAAGAAGGTGAACAAGAAGAAGAAGAAGAAGAAGAAGAAGAAGAAGAAGAAGAAGAAGAAGAAAATAGAGCGAGAAAGAAGAAAGACGCAACAATAGCATTAAAACCAAACGGGGAGAAGGAAAATGAATGAAAAGTAGATAGCAATAAAAGAGAAAGAATATGTGGAATATAGAAAATAGAAAAAAAGAAAGAGGTTGTAAAAAATGAAAAGAAGAAAGATTAAGGAAAACATTGAAGGAAATGAAAAATAGCATTTGAAAAATATGGAGCAATTCTGAGAGAAACAAATTAAGACGAACAATAATAACGAAAATAAAATATACAGGCAGAGGTAAGTGATAGAGAATAAGAAAATGGGAAAGTAAGAGAAAATAGAGGGAAAAGAGAGGGGGACAGAGAGAGAAAAAGAGAAGGAAAAAGAGAAAGGTGAAGTGAAAGAAAAGGAGAAAGACGGAGAGAAATAAAAAGAGAAAGGAAGAGAGAAAGAACAAGAGAAAGGAGGAGAGAAATAAAAATGAGAGGAGAAGAGAAAGGACAAGAGAAAGGCGCAGAGAAAGAAAAATGAGAAAGGAGAAGAGAAAGAAAAATAGGAAGGAGCAGAGAAAAAAAGTGAAAAGTACTGAGAAAGGAGAGGAGAAAGAAAAAGGGAAAGGCGAAGAGAAAGAAAATGAGAAAGGAGAAGAGAAAGACAAAGGGAAAGGAGAAGAGAAAGAAAATGAGAAAGGAGAAGAGAAAGAAAAATAGGAAGGAGCAGAGAAAGAAAATGAGAAAGGAGAAGAGAAAGACAAAGGGAAAGGAGAAGAGAAGGAGAAGAGAAAGAAAAATAGGAAGGAGCAGAGAAAGAAAATGAGAAAGGAGAAGAGAAAGACAAAGGGAAAGGAGAAGAGAAAGAAAATGAGAAAGGAGAAGAGAAAGAAAAATAGGAAGGAGCAGAGAAAGAAAATGAGAAAGGAGAAGAGAAAGACAAAGGGAAAGGAGAAGAGAAAGAAAATGAGAAAGGAGAAGAGAAAGAAAATGAGAAAGGAGAAGAGAAAGACAAAGGGAAAGGAGAAGAGAAAGAAAATGAGAAAGGAGAAGAGAAAGAAAAATAGGAAGGAGCAGAGAAAGAAAATGAGAAAGGAGAAGAGAAAGACAAAAGGAAAGGAGAAGAGAAAGAAAATGAGAAAGGAGAAGAGAAAGAAAAATAGGAAGGAGCAGAGAAAGAAAATGAGAAAGGAGAAGAGAAAGACAAAGGGAAAGGAGAAGAGAAAGAAAATGAGAAAGGAGAAGAGAAAGAAAAATAGGAAGGAGCAGAGAAAGAAAATGAGAAAGGAGAAGAGAAAGACAAAGGGAAAGGAGAAGAGAAAGAAAATGAGAAAGGAGAAGAGAAAGGAAATGAGAAAGGAGAAGAGAAAGACAAAGGGAAAGGAGAAGAGAAAGAAAATGAGAAAGGAGAAGAGAAAGACAAAGGGAAAGGAGAAGAGAAAGAAAATGAGAAAGGAGAAGAGAAAGACAAAGGGAAAGGAGAAGAGAAAGAAAATGAGAAAGGAGAGGAGAAAGAAAAAGGGAAAGGCGAAGAGAAAGACAAAGGGAAAGGAGAAGAGAAAGAAAATGAGAAAGGAGAAGAGAAAGACAAAGGGAAAGGAGAAGAGAAAGAAAATGAGAAAGGAGAGGAGAAAGAAAAAGGGAAAGGAGAAGATAAAGAAAATGAGAAAGGAGAAGAGAAAGACAAAGGGAAAGGAGAAGAGAAAGAAAATGAGAAAGGAGAAGAGAAAGACAAAGGGAAAGGAGAAGAGAAAGAAAATGAGAAAGGAGAAGAGAAAGACAAAGGGAAAGGAGAAGAGAAAGAAAATGAGAAAGGAGAAGAGAAAGACAAAGGGAAAGGAGAAGAGAAAGAAAATGAGAAAGGAGAAGAGAAAGACAAAGGGAAAGGAGAAGAGAAAGAAAATGAGAAAGGAGAAGAGAAAGACAAAGGGAAAGGAGAAGAGAAAGAAAATGAGAAAGGAGAGGAGAAAGAAAAAGGGAAAGGCGAAGAGAAAGACAAAGGGAAAGGACAAGAGAAAGAAAATGAGAAAGGAGAAGAGAAAGACAAAGGGAAAGGAGAAGAGAAAGAAAATGAGAAAGGAGAGGAGAAAGAAAAAGGGAAAGGAGAAGAGAAAGAAAATGAGAAAGGAGAGGAGAAAGAAAAAGGGGAAAGGCGAAGAGAAAGACAAAGGGAAAGGACAAGAGAAAGAAAATGAGAAAGGAGAAGAGAAACACAAAGGGAAAGGAGAAGAGAAAGAAAATGAGAAAGGAGAGGAGAAAGAAAAAGGGAAAGGAGAAGAGAAAGAAAATGAGAAAGGAGAAGAGAAAGACAAAGGGAAAGGAGAAGAGAAAGAAAATGAGAAAGGAGAAGAGAAAGACATAGGGAAAGGAGAAGAGAAAGAAAATGAGAAAGGAGAAGAGAAAGACAAAGGGAAAGGAGAAGAGAAAGAAAATGAGAAAGGAGAGGAGAAAGAAAAAGGGAAAGGAGAAGAGAAAGAAAATGAGAAAGGAGAAGAGAAAGACAAAGGGAAAGGAGAAGAGAAAGAAAATGAGAAAGGAGAAGAGAAAGACAAAGGGAAAGGAGAAGAGAAAGAAAATGAGAAAGGAGAAGAGAAAGACAAAGGGAAAGGAGAAGAGAAAGAAAATGAGAAAGGAGAAGAGAAAGACAAAGGGAAAGGAGAAGAGAAAGAAAATGAGAAAGGAGAAGAGAAAGACAAAGGGAAAGGAGAAGAGAAAGAAAATGAGAAAGGAGAAGAGAAAGACAAAGGGAAAGGAGAAGAGAAAGAAAATGAGAAAGGAGAAGAGAAAGACAAAGGGAAAGGAGAAGAGAAAGAAAATGAGAAAGGAGAGGAGAAAGAAAAAGTGAAAGGCGAAGAGAAAGACAAAGGGAAAGGAGAAGAGAAAGAAAAAGAGAAAGGCGAAGAGAAAGACAAAGGGAAAGGAGAAGAGAAAGAAAATGAGAAAGGAGAAGAGAAAGACAAAGGGAAAGGAGAAGAGAAAGAAAATGAGAAAGGAGAGGAGAAAGACAAAGGGAAAGGAGAAGAGAAAGAAAATGAGAAAGGAGAAGAGAAAGACAAAGGGAAAGGAGAAGAGAAAGAAAATGAGAAAGGAGAGGAGAAAGACAAAGGGAAAGGAGAAGAGAAAGAAAATGAGAAAGGAGAGGAGAAAGAAAAAGGGAAAGGCGAAGAGAAAGAAAATGAGAAAGGAGAAGAGAAAAAAAAGGAAAAGGAGAAGAGAAAGAAAATGAGAAAGGAGAGGAGAAAGAAAAAGGGAAAGGCGAAGAGAAAGACAAAGGGAAAGGAGAAGAGAAAGAAAATGAGAAAGGAGAAGAGAAAGACAAAGGGAAAGGAGAAGAGAAAGAAAATGAGAAAGGAGAAGAGAAAGACAAAGGGAAAGGAGAAGAGAAAGAAAATGAGAAAGGAGAAGAGAAAGACAATGGGAAAGGAGAAGAGAAAGAAAATGAGAAAGGAGAAGAGAAAGACAAAGCGAAAGGAGAAGAGAAAGAAAATGAGAAATGAGAAGAGAAAGAGAAAGGGAAAGGAGAAGAGATAGAAAATGAGAAAGGAGAAAAGAAAGACAAAGGGAAAGGAGAAGAGAAAGAAAATGAGAAAGGAGAAGAGAAAGACAAAGGGAAAGGAGAAGAGAAAGAAAATGAGAAAGGAGAAGAGAAAGACAAAGGGAAAGGAGAAGAGAAAGAAAATGAGAAAGGAGAAGAGAAAGACAAAGGGAAAGGAGAAGAGAAAGAAAATGAGAAAGGAGAGGAGAAAGAAAAAGGGAAAGGCGAAGAGAAAGACAAAGGGAAAGGAGAAGAGAAAGAAAATGAGAAAGGAGAAGAGAAAGACAAAGGGAAAGGAGAAGAGAAAGAAAATGAGAAAGGAGAAGAGAAAGACAAAGGGAAAGGAGAAGAGAAAGAAAATGAGAAAGGAGAAGAGAAAGACAAAGGGAAAGGAGAAGAGAAAGAAAATGAGAAAGGAGAAAAGAAAGACAAAGGGAAAGGAGAAGAGAAAGAAAATGAGAAAGGAGAAGAGAAAGACAAAGGGAAAGGAGAAGAGAAAGAAAATGAGAAAGGAGAAGAGAAAGAAAAATAGGAAGGAGCAGAGAAAGAAAATGAGAAAGGAGAAGAGAAAGACAAAGGGAAAGGAGAAGAGAAAGGAGAAGAGAAAGACAAAGCGAAAGGAGAAGAGAAAGAAAATGAGAAAGGAGAAGAGAAAGACAAAGGGAAAGGAGAAGAGAAAGAAAATGAGAAAGGAGAAAAGAAAGACAAAGGGAAAGGAGAAGAGAAAGAAAATGAGAAAGGAGAAGAGAAAGACAAAGGGAAAGGAGAAGAGAAAGAAAATGAGAAAGGAGAAGAGAAAGACAAAGGGAAAGGAGAAGAGAAAGAAAATGAGAAAGGAGAAGAGAAAGACAAAGGGAAAGGAGAAGAGAAAGAAAATGAGAAAGGAGAGGAGAAAGAAAAAGGGAAAGGCGAAGAGAAAGACAAAGGGAAAGGAGAAGAGAAAGAAAATGAGAAAGGAGAAGAGAAAGACAAAGGGAAAGGAGAAGAGAAAGACAAAGGGAAAGGAGAAGAGAAAGAAAATGAGAAAGGAGAAGAGAAAGACAAAGGGAAAGGAGAAGAGAAAGAAAATGAGAAAGGAGAAGAGAAAGACAAAGGGAAAGGAGAAGAGAAAGAAAATGAGAAAGGAGAAGAGAAAGACAAAGGGAAAGGAGAAGAGAAAGAAAATGAGAAAGGAGAAAAGAAAGACAAAGGGAAAGGAGAAGAGAAAGAAAATGAGAAAGGAGAAGAGAAAGACAAAGGGAAAGGAGAAGAGAAAGAAAATGAGAAAGGAGAAGAGAAAGAAAAATAGGAAAGAGCAGAGAAAGAAAATGAGAAAGGAGAAGGGAAAGACAAAGGGAAAGGAGAAGAGAAAGAAAATGAGAAAGGAGAAGAGAAAGAAAAATAGGAAGGAGCAGAGAAAGAAAATGAGAAAGGAGAAGAGAAAGACAAAGGGAAAGGAGAAGAGAAAGAAAATGAGAAAGGAGAAGAGAAAGAAAAATAGGAAGGAGCAGAGAAAGAAAATGAGAAAGGAGAAGAGAAAGACAAAGGGAAAGGAGAAGAGAAAGAAAATGAGAAAGGAGAAGAGAAAGACAAAGCGAAAGGAGAAGAGAAAGAAAATGAGAAAGGAGAAGAGAAAGACAAAGGGAAAGGAGAAGAGAAAGAAAATGAGAAAGGAGAAAAGAAAGACAAAGGGAAAGGAGAAGAGAAAGAAAATGAGAAAGGAGAAGAGAAAGACAAAGGGAAAGGAGAAGAGAAAGAAAATGAGAAAGGAGAAGAGAAAGACAAAGGGAAAGGAGAAGAGAAAGAAAATGAGAAAGGAGAAGAGAAAGACAAAGGGAAAGGAGAAGAGAAAGAAAATGAGAAAGGAGAGGAGAAAGAAAAAGGGAAAGGCGAAGAGAAAGACAAAGGGAAAGGAGAAGAGAAAGAAAATGAGAAAGGAGAAGAGAAAGACAAAGGGAAAGGAGAAGAGAAAGACAAAGGGAAAGGAGAAGAGAAAGAAAATGAGAAAGGAGAAGAGAAAGACAAAGGGAAAGGAGAAGAGAAAGAAAATGAGAAAGGAGAAGAGAAAGACAAAGGGAAAGGAGAAGAGAAAGAAAATGAGAAAGGAGAAGAGAAAGACAAAGGGAAAGGAGAAGAGAAAGAAAATGAGAAAGGAGAAAGAAAGACAAAGGGAAAGGAGAAGAGAAAGAAAATGAGAAAGGAGAAGAGAAAGACAAAGGGAAAGGAGAAGAGAAAGAAAATGAGAAAGGAGAAGAGAAAGAAAAATAGGAAGAGCAGAGAAAGAAAATGAGAAAGGAGAAGAGAAAGACAAAGGGAAAGGAGAAGAGAAAGAAAATGAGAAAGGAGAAGAGAAAGAAAAATAGGAAGGAGCAGAGAAAGAAAATGAGAAAGGAGAAGAGAAAGACAAAGGGAAAGGAGAAGAGAAAGAAAATGAGAAAGGAGAAGAGAAAGAAAAATAGGAAGGAGCAGAGAAAGAAATGAGAAAGGAGAAGAGAAAGACAAAGGGAAAGGAGAAGAGAAAGAAAATGAGAAAGGAGAAGAGAAAGAAAAAGGGAAAGGAGAGAGAAAGAAAATGAGAAAGGAGAAGAGAAAGACAAAGGGAAAGGAGAAGAGAAAGAAAATGAGAAAGGAGAGGAGAAAGAAAAAGGAAAGGCGAAGAGAAAGAAAATGAGAAAGGAGAAGAGAAAGACAAAGGGAAATGAGAAGAGAAAGAAAATGAGAAAGGAGAGAGAGAGGAGAAGAAGACAAGGGAAAGGCGAAGAGAAAGAAAATGAGAAAGACTCACGAGATGGAAAGACAAAAGGGGAAAGAGAAGAGAAAGAAAATGAGAAAGGGAGAAGAGAAAGAAAAAGGGAAAGGCGAAGAGAAAAGGATAATGAGAAGGAGAAGGAGAAAGACATAGGGAAATGAGAAGAGAAAGAAAATGAGATGGAGGGGTAGAAAGAAAAAGGGAAAGGCGAAGAGAAAGAAAATGAGAAAGTTGAGAAAGGAGAAGAGAAAGACAAAGGGAAAGGAGAAGAGAAAGAAAATGAGAAAGGAGAGGAGAAAGAAAAAGGGAAAGGCGAAGAGAAAGACAAAGGGAAAGGAGAAGAGAATGAAAATGAGAAAGGAGAAGAGAAAGACAAAGGGAAATGAGAAGAGAAAGAAAAATGAGAAAGGAGAGGAGAAAGAAAAAGGGAAAGGCGAAGAGAAAGAAAATGAGAAAGGAGAGGAGAAAGAAAATGAGAAAGGAGAAGAGAAAGACAAAGGGAAAGGAGAAGAGAAAGAAAATGAGAAAGGAGAGGAGAAAGAAAAAGGGAAAGGCGAAGAGAAAGAAAATGAGAAAGGAGAAGAGAAAAAAAAGGAAAAGGAACAGAGAAAGAAAATGAGAAAGGAGAGGAGAAAGAAAAAGGGAAAGGCGAAGAGAAAGACAAAGGGAAAGGAGAAGAGAAAGAAAATGAGAAAGGAGAAGAGAAAGACAAAGGGAAAGGAGAAGAGAAAGAAAATGAGAAAGGAGAAGAGAAAGACAAAGGGAAAGGAGAAGAGAAAGAAAATGAGAAAGGAGAAGAGAAAGACAAAGGGAAAGGAGAAGAGAAAGAAAATGAGAAAGGAGAAGAGAAAGACAAAGCGAAAGGAGAAGAGAAAGAAAATGAGAAAGGAGAAGAGAAAGACAAAGGGAAAGGAGAAGAGAAAGAAAATGAGAAAGGAGAAAAGAAAGACAAAGGGAAAGGAGAAGAGAAACAAAATGAGAAAGGAGAAGAGAAAGACAAAGGGAAAGGCGAAGAGAAAGACAAAGGGAAAGGAGAAGAGAAAGAAAATGAGAAAGGAGAAAAGAAGGACAAAGGGAAAGGAGAAGAGAAAGAAAATGAGAAAGGAGAAGAGAAAGACAAAGGGAAAGGAGAAGAGAAAGAAAATGAGAAAGGAGAAGAGAAAGACAAAGGGAAAGGAGAAGAGAAAGAAAATGAGAAAGGAGAAGAGAAAGACAAAGGGAAAGGAGAAGAGAAAGAAAATGAGAAAGGAGAGGAGAAAGAAAAAGGGAAAGGCGAAGAGAAAGACAAAGGGAAAGGAGAAGAGAAAGAAAATGAGAAAGGAGAAGAGAAAGACAAAGGGAAAGGAGAAGAGAAAGACAAAGGGAAAGGAGAAGAGAAAGAAAATGAGAAAGGAGAAGAGAAAGACAAAGGGAAAGGAGAAGAGAAAGAAAATGAGAAAGGAGAAGAGAAAGACAAAGGGAAAGGAGAAGAGAAAGAAAATGAGAAAGGAGAAGAGAAAGACAAAGGGAAAGGAGAAGAGAAAGAAAATGAGAAAGGAGAAAAGAAAGACAAAGGGAAAGGAGAAGAGAAAGAAAATGAGAAAGGAGAAGAGAAAGACAAAGGGAAAGGAGAAGAGAAAGAAAATGAGAAAGGAGAAGAGAAAGACAAAGGGAAAGGAGAAGAGAAAGAAAATGAGAAAAGAGAAGAGAAAGACAAAGGGAAAGGAGAAGAGAAAGAAAATGAGAAAGGAGAGGAGAAAGAAAAAGGGAAAGGCGAAGAGAAAGAAAATGAGAAAGGAGAAGAGAAAGACAAAGGGAAAGGAGAAGAGAAAGAAAATGAGAAAGCAGAGGAGAAAGAAAAAGGGAACGGCGAAGAGAAAGACAAAGGGAAAGGAGAAGAGAAAGAAAATGAGAAAGGAGAAGAGAAAGACAAAGGGAAAGGAGAAGAGAAAGAAAATGAGAAACGCGAGGAGAAAGAAAAAGGGAAAGGCGAAGAGAAAGAAAATGAGAAAGGAGAAGAGAAAGACTAAGGGAAAGGAGAAGAGAAAGAAAATGAGAAAGGAGAGGAGAAAGAAAAAGGGAAAGGCGAACAGAAAGAAAATGAGAAAGGAGAAGAGAATGACAAAGGGAAAGGAGAAGAGAAAGAAAATAAGAAAGGAGAAGAGAAAGAGAAAGGGAAAGGAGAAGAGAAAGAAAATGAGAAAGGAAAAGAGAAAGGGAAAGGCGAAGAGAAAGAAAATGAGAAAGGAGAAGAGAAAGAGAAAGGGAAAGGAGAAGAGAAAGAAAATGAGAAAAGAGCACAGAAAGAAAAGGGGAAAGGAGAAGAGAAAGAAAAAGGAGAAGAGAAAGGAAATGAGAAAGGAGCATAGAAAGAAAAGGGGAAAGGAGAAGAGAAAGAAAATGAGAAAGGAAAAGAGAAAGAAAAAGGGAAAGGCGAAGAGAAAGACAAAGGGAAAGGAGAAGAGAAAGAAAATAAGAAAGAAGAAGAGAAAGAAAAAGGGAAAGGAGAAGAGATAGAAAATGAGAAAAATGAAGATAAAAAATGTGAAACATGAAGAGAAAGGAAAAGAGAAGGCACCAGAGAAAGTAAGAGGAAAGAGCAGTAACAAAAAAAACGAGAAAGGTGCAGAAAATGAGAAAGAGAAAATTTGAAGAGAAAGGAAAAGAGAAAGATGCAGAGAAAGAATAAGAGAAATGTGAAAGAATTAAAAAGATAATATATCATCTAAATAAAAAGAGAAAAGAGCAGAGAGATAAAAAAGAAGAGGTGAAGAGAAAGAAACAGAGAAATGCGCGGATAAAGAAAACGTGAAAGCATGAAAGAAAGAAGAAAGGGAAAGTTGCATAGAAAGGAAAAGAGACAGAATCAGAGAAAGAAAAAGAAGGGATCAGAGTAAGAAAAAGAGAAAGACGTAGAGAAAGAAATTCAAATGCGAAGAGAGCGAAAAAGAGAAAGGTGAAGAGAAAGAAAATGAGAACTTAGCCGAGAAAGAAGAAAAGAAAAGTGAAGAGACGGAAATGGAGAAAGGTGAACAGAAAGAGAAACCGGAGAGAAGGAGAAAGAAAAAGAGCAAGTTGATGAGAAAGAGAAAAGAAAGGAAGAGAGAAATAAAAAGAGAAATGTGAAGAGAAAGAAAAAGAGAAAGTTGAATAGAAGGAAAAAGAGAAAGAGAATAAAAATAACAGATACATTGCGGAAAAGTGAGCGGAACTGAATATTATAGAGAACAAGTGAATGGCTTTGAGAAAGAGAAACAGAAAGAGGAAGAGGAAGAGGAAGAGGAAGAAGACGAGGAAGAGGAAGGAGCAGCGAAAAGAGCCAGGGAAATAATGGAAAAGAGAAAGGAGTAGAAACCCCGAGGCAATGAGTAAGAAAAGCGAAAGGCCACAAACTATAGGAGGAAAAAAGAAAAGAGAAGATGAATAAAGGGAAAAGAAATGAACAATGAAAGAGAAAAGAAACAGAAAAGAGATGGGAAATAGCAGGTAAAAAGAAATGATCTGAAAAAGAAAAACAAGAAAACGTGAAGAAGGCATCCGAATGATAGAGGAAGGAGTAAAGAAAGGAAGAATAAGAAGGTAATGTCTTGGTGTGGAAAAAACGTAATATTCCATACAAACATTCTTTCCTAGCATTAGTAAAGTGAATTGTCTAAAGTAACACCAAAACATGACAACAAGTCTCCATATTAACTGCATAATACGTCATTTATTTACAAATATACAAATATGATTCGATGTCTTCAAAGTATAAAAATGAAGTTGTTTATTTTGCCAAACAATTTAACACACACTGGGAATAATAAGCAAAAAATGTCGCCAAGGAATTAAAATGCCGCTTGAATTGCTTTTCTAAAGCATTTGTATTCTAAAGTATTTCACTAGGGATAGTCATTTTGAGCCAGTATCTCCGGGTACGCGACAGATGATGAAAAAGACGTCCCTGTAGGTTGCGACGGCCAACTAAGTCTACTGTCTGATTTCATTTTTTTGGCTGTGCAAGGCTCTCACATGAGAACTTTGTCTTGTGCGTACTTTATACGCATTTTAGCTAATGACCCAACATATTTAATTTTTTAAAAATTAGAAGAATTTCCATTTGTCTATGGGAACGTTGAAAAAAGCATCACGAGATGTTAAAATTATTAAACTGATGATATAATAATTTTTATTGGTCGAGAAACTTCTCTGGTTGTAAGTCATTAAAAGTTGGACACTTATTTAAAACTGTGTAAAAAGTTTTTATTTATTTTTTTTATTTAAAACTTTGTAAAAAGTTTTAAATAAATTCTACCATCGGAACATTTAATTTTAGAGCACATGTGAAAGGCTGAGATTATGGGCTCGGGGCGTTGATATTTGCAACATTAATGCATGCTGTTTCCTTTTTCTTCTTCTTTTATGTTCCGTATCTCTTCATGACTCTCCACATCTTCCTCTCCCTTGTAGGTCTTAATAAGTTTTGTCTATTTATTATTTCTCTCAAACCCTGTTCTAACATCCAAGCACATCAAGTATATTATGTGGTGTTTTCCTCTGTCCCTCTTTTCCTAAATCTGTCCTGTGAGGATCAGTTTTTCCATGCCCCCCTTCTCATAACGTGACCTAGAAATTTCATCTGTCTCTTCCTGATGTTAAGAATAAATTTCATTTTTGTATCTGTCTATATTTCTGTGATAAATATGGCAACAAAAATGGGGACAATAGTCCGAATAATGTAAATAGTGAATTTCATTTTTGTTTACATTCTCTCCAAATCCATGTCGTTGCTTACATGTTCAGTCCATGGTATCCTCAACATCCTTCTGTAGAACCACATTTCTGTTGTCTCAAGTCTCTTCCTCACCTTTAAAGGGATTATCCAGCATTCACTACTATATAGGACGACAGATATCACGTAACACTTCAATACTCTTTACTTTGTTTCTAAAAAAGCCCTTTATGTCCCTTAATACTTTGCTTAACTTTCGCAATCACAGTTCGGTTTCGGATTTCAGTGCCGCACTTTCCGTCCTTCATCAACCACCCCCAGACATTTAAATTTCTGATAAGCCCAAATCAATGAAATCATATACTCATAATCTCCAATACCATAAAAAAAACTCCATTCAATAACTCTCTATCTTGAGTGGCGCTTGGGCCTTGTATTTGCGTGAGAAAGTTTTCTTCTCTTCTTACGAGTATAGTCGTCAAATAGGCTGTCTTTGGTCTGACTACAAAATGTTGTTGAAATAGTCATCTTTTTTATTGATATATTCGATGTCAAAATGAATATACCCTAATTCCCCATGTATAATACACATTTTTCTAAAGAAATAATATGCAAAATTAGAGGTGCGTATCATACAAAAATATTTAAATAATTACCGTTCCATAGGTCGACTTCAGATGCCAAATGACTAACCACAAACATACGACAATCAGACACTAACATTCGGCGACTGTGACCCCATAAGGATGTCAAATACAATCATATGTACCTAACAATACTTATAAATGTAAAATAAGAATTATCATAAAACTAAATTAGAATAATATTCGTCTACGTTTAAAACCATTTTCTATGAAAAACTGCATACAGATTCGTTATATTAAACATAAATTTATGAGTCTGCGCAGTAGACACAATATAGGTATTTCCGTTTCCTTTTCGAATCGTGATGATCGGAGTTTTTGATAAATATCTCCAATTACAGCTTGAATAAAAGTAGAAAATGCTGGCTGTAGTAAAATTGCAGAGGTACAATTTATTTGGTTTGATTACCAAACAAGGGGTTCATATTATGCGTGAGTAGAAACATTTTCCCACGCTTTCAGTACAATTTTAGGTGTCCGCATTATGGATGAAGGCGTAGTATATATGGGGAATTATTGTATACGTTATTATTGATCCCCATCAAGATTAACGATTTAGTATCCCGTCCTGTTGTACAGTATTAAATATTGACTAGTGTCTTTACAAGTGTCCCGGTCGATCTCGCTTGACCAACTAACATTTTCCGAGTAATTTTTGCTTGCTTCTTGACCTTTTGAACAATTTTCTAAATCTTTCTTGCAAAACCAGATCTTAGCCAATTTATAGGAATCCCTTCTTTTGAAATTACGTACTAGACATAGTTTATTGGGATGTTGAACTCATTAACGACCTTTTCTGTAACCTTTTCTTTCCTTATGTTGTCTCAAAATAGTATTATGGCCTTGTGTTATTTTATCTTTGGTACGACGAAAATGGCTGGGCAGCGTTAAGACATTTATATCGTTTTATTCTTACGCAAGATAAATTATTTTATGAACACTCTCTTATGTTGATTCCAACTGCACCTATCTGAGGCTAAGTTCTCCGGTTGAAGGAGAGATACTGAATTTAGAATGACAAGTGGAATATTTATATTTGCAAGATCAACCTTAATTGTCCTTAGACATGAAATATCTGGATTAACTCTTTTCTTCTTGTATGGACTGAAGGATTGTTCCATGTTATTCTCGCTGATGTTTCTTCAGTCAGTTTAGTCAGGGAATTTTTCTCGCCGGAGTCGATCCTTCAAATCTACAAAGCAACCATTCCCCCTTGCATGGAGTATTGCTGCCATATATGACTTGTTTGTCTCAAGGTTCTTGATAAGATCTAGATACGCATATGCAATGTAATTGGCCCTGATCTGGCATCTCGTCTGCAGTCGCTCTCTCACAGACGCGCCGTCGCCTCTCTCTGTCTTTTTTACAAATACTTTCATGGTAACTGCTCAGAGGAGCTGCTTTCGCTGGTTCCCAAACTTCATGAATTTAAGCGTTCTACTAGGCTGGCATCTCGCCCCCACCCTTTCACTGTCGGAACTGTTAAATGTAGCCGTCTCTTCTACTCCAATAGCTTCATGTCTCGCATTTCTTGCCTGTGGAACTCTCTTCCCTCTTCTTGTTTTCCTGATAGCTATAATCTCCAACTATTCAAATATCTCCAGATGCTCTGATCTATCCCCTATCCTTCTCATCATCTTTTCCTCTATCACTCCTATTTGATCTAGCTCCAACTCTCTGTAACCCCTTGCGTGCTAGTGGCTTCCCGCCTTGCTTGTGGTGAAACGCTTAAAAAATATACAAAGGACGAATTGTCAAGAAGAAATATATAGGATCACATTTTATGAGGAATAATCTAGGAACATGTCGAAACTCCATATATATGTAAAGTAAATCTCTATCTATAAAAGGCTGGATGTGTGTTTGAGTGTGTAACGAATGCACGGCCTCAATTTTCGACGGATTTGCACCAAAATTTACATGCACATGCTCCAAGTTAGCAAGAAGGCCAAGACCGATTTTGCATTTCCTAACTCCAATCGATAGTGGAAATAATCAATTTTTTCGTGCTTCTCCGGTAGTCTTCATGTAGTTTGCGGCCATTTTCTACTGGCCAGGAAGATTCTATTGGCCAGCGTGAGAGCCAACAGCTGACTGACACCAATGTTAACTAGCATGCTAGCATACAAAATAAATCGATACCTGCATTCGTCACAATTTAAATCTGCATGGCACTTTACTCCAATTGGCTCATTCGCTTGCTTAAACTCAACGTTGATTCTGATTCCGCAGAATTGGGTTGGGTGTGAAAAAGTATTTGTTGTTAACATTCTTTTTTCATTCAGTTTTTCCAGTTACGAGTCCTTTTTTAAAGTTGATCGTTTTGTGTTCATTTTGTTTAGTTCTTTTTTCGTAACAGATTTAATGTTTAGTATAGAGCTTAGAAAAATTCGCAGTGTGAGATAGGCAAGAAGTAAGGCATGTAGCAAAATCAGCACAGCAAAGCGCACTCCTTTAAAGGCAAGGAAGGGCAAAAATATTTTAAGTCAAGTGATAGCGATTGCTGCATGAGTCGTACGATTTTTTAATCAAGCACGAGCAACGCCGGGCCATGCTGCTAGTAATTACTATAACAACTTAAAATGATCGTTAAAGTTACAGATATATTTTTACCCATCATCATTCTTATTTTGCTAATATATTATCATTTCTTTTAATGAAATAATAAAGATTTTACGAGTATTTAACTAAATTCCAGAATCTTTGCCCATTTATATGTCTAATTGTTCGTCCGTGCAGTGGTAACGTGGCCGAGGGGCTAGAAAGTTCGCATTTTTACCATGAGACCCAGATTCGAATCTCACCTTGGTCGATTTGTCAGGAAGCAGACTTTCTGAAGTTATCGGGCTGGAGGGGAAAGTGACTGAAAACTATACGACGGGTTGACCCAAGCATTGTGAGTAAAACTGGATAGACAGAACCCTCGGGAACCGTCGATATCTGTGCTAGCACGAATCCACACGTCATCGTGGCCGAGGGTTTAAACGTGCTGGCATTGTTCATATTGTTGATCACGCGAGATAACACGTTCTTTCCCAGAAACTGTAAGGTCTGCTCAGCAGAGTTGCCATGTAGGGGGATTAATATTACATAACTATTTAGTACTCCTGTTTTATCTATATTTCTGAAATGAAGTATTCTAATGATTTACATTATTTACATTGTTCGGACTGTTGTCTTCATCTTTATTGGCATATTCACGACGTTTCAGTCATTGTACGCTCTGGCTTTCTTCAGGTGACTGGAATTTCAAAATAAACCCATTACTTCGTCCACAGGGGTAGATTGTTCTAGTTCCACGTGTCATACCTCTTCCGGGTGTATCAGTTATCTCCCTTTAACTCAAATTTCCAAACGATATTTTTCTTTTACCTAGCAGCTTAACTGAAGACGGGATATAAGGGGTTTATTCTAACCCTAAGAATCCACGAGACGTTTCTTCTTTACCTCTGAAAAGCTGGAACATTTGACCCTACAAGACTGCTTTTGTCGGTTTCTTTAGTCAACGTTAGTCTTCAAAACTTTAAATGCAATTTCAATTACTATTTTCTATTTAATCTTTCTATTTACATTATTCGGACTATTGTCCTCATCTTTGTCTCCATATTTATTACAACGTTTCAGCCGTTGTACGCTACGACCTTCTTCAGGTGGTTGGAATGTCGAACTGAACCCTTTATTTCTCTCACTGGGGTAGACTGTTCTAGTTCCACGTGCTATGTATAATGGATGTCACTTATCAGTTATCTCCTGTTAATTTTCCCTCAGAAAGTTCTCCACTGCTTTAACCGGGTATTGAACTCACACTCTTTGGGTCCTGTCACTGGATATAACTAACGCCTTTATCCACTGTGCCATGTCCTTGAGGACATCTATATATGAATTTCTGGGTATTACAAACCTAATATTTTCAGCAACTTTTTTTCCAGTTCTCATATTGCAATTTTTGTTGTTATTATCGCTTTTCTCTGGCACTCCTTATTACTGGTTCCCATATTGTATTCATCTCTGGTCGGCTCAGGAGATTTTTGTGGACTTGGAGAGTGGAATTAACAGGAGATAACTGATAACTGACATCCATTAAACATGGCACATGGAACTAGAAAAGTCTACCCCAGTGAGCGAAATAAAGGGTTCAGTTCAATTCGACATTCCACCCACCTGAAGAAGGTCGTAGCGTACAACGGCCGAAACGTTATAATAAATATGGCGGCAAAGAAGAGGACAATAGTCCGAATAGTGTAAATAATGTACATAATACCTCATCTCTGAAATATAGACAGATATTATCTTTCTGTTTTCTTAATTCCTGTTCTTTTGTTGTTCTTTCTCATTAATAAGGTTTTTCCTTTATTTTCATGTTTTCTCAGATTCAGTAAGACCTTGCGTCTTATTGGCTTTATTGCCTTGCTTGGGATGAATTGATAAAAAAATTTCCATACAATCTCAAAATATTTCTGGCTTTAATTAACCTACAAAGGTTGATAAGCTGTAAAAATAAGTCAGTCAATCAAAAACCTTAATCTGCAAAGTTCAGCAAACTGATTTCGACTTTTATGTCAGCACAGATACCGATATCATTTTTAGGACCGATTCTCTACTTGGTGGTTATGCTGTTACCTAACAGACATTTTAGTGTCTGTTGATTGATTTTGACTAGCAGCATATCAACCTCTATGAATTATTTAATGATGAAAGCAGGGTAAAGGTGTGACTTTTAGATATCTAGTTTCTAGATCCTAAAAGGCATTGCTGACATTTTTAAGGTATTTCCACTAAAAAAATGTATTGTGGCTAATTTTACTACACAGATGTGTTGTTGCTAATTTTACTAAAAATATGTTTTTATACTTTTTTAGTGATTTATCAATTGTCATGTTTCTATAATAATGTATTGTTGGTCATTTTCTATAATAATGTACAATTGATTTTGTTTTGGGGCTTCAATATTTGCCCATAGATGGAGCCCGTAAGAAATGATAGCACCAAGCAGCAGGGTGAACCTGCGAACACGAAAAATCAGAGGTCTTGCTGCCAGGACGAGGTATCTATTATAAAATGTTTGTGGTCACCACAGATCAACTCTTCTTAGATCAAAGATGCTTGATTGACATTAAGTTTGATTCAGACTTCTGGTATAGCCTGGTCTGGATAACATACAATATATTTATCGGCCTAATTATCACTCCCCCTAACCGAAGGCGAGCACGAATGATCTCACGATGCAATTAAAATGCTTGGTCATGTGGCTTATCGCATGTCACGTGAAACCGGTTGCTATCGCTAATTGGCTCTGGAGATTTCTGACATTAGATATTTCGAGATTGAAGTTCCTATGAAATTCAAGCCCTCAGCCTTGACGTTGTTAAATATTTTTCAATGTTACCCTTTCGCGCGCCTTTGCCTTTATTCATATCTTTTTGAATTTCGAATTTCGTAGTAGATATATTAACAGAGTTAATTCGGTTAGCGCTTTTTCTCGTTCTGTGCTTCATAAAATATTCAATTTCCTTGCCTCTGAATTAGATGAAAATTAATATAAACCCCAAAGAGAAGCTTATTTCACCGTTACCTTGTCACGGTTTTAAATACCTTAGGCGACATTTTCCCTGTTTGTTTTTTTTTTCATCTTATGCAAATAGATCATATAAATGTCACCGGGATTAGATTATACGCAACAAATTTTGCAGCACTTATTTCGTTTAACCGCATTACTTAGAACGATTACTTCGTTACTTATGCCAATGTAATGATGTCTTGGTTCGTCATAATATAAGTGAGAGATGGCTATTAAAAGGTACTGTTGGTTATTTACGCTTAATTTGTTTAACTAATGCAATGATTATTGTTTTCGTTACGTGGCAATAATTATATGTAAAGTGATGCACTAAAATAAGTTACCAATAATCGTTTTAAGTTCTTCGAATATCGGTGACAATATTATGTATGTATTGAAATAAATGTACATTATTTACATTATTCGGACTATTGTCCTCACCTTTGTCGCCATATTTATTACAACGTCTCGGCTGTTGTATACTCCGGCCTTCTTCAGGTGGTTGGAATGTCGAACTGAACCCTTTATTTCGCTCACTGGGGTAGACTGTTCTAGTTCCACGTGCCATGTTTAATGGATGTCAGTTATCAGTTATCTCCTGTCAATTTTCCTCTGAAAGTTCTCTACTGCCATAACCGGGTATTGAACTCACACTCGTTGGGTCCTGTCACTGGATCTAACCAACGCCTTTATCCACTGTGCCATGTGTCCTTGAAGAAGGCCGGAGCGTATAACGTTGTAATGAATATGGCGACAAAGATTAGGACAATAGTCCGAATAATGTAAATAATGTACATAATACCTCATCTCATAAATATAGACAAATAAATGTACGTAACAAATTTTCCGATAGGTATAATTTTATTTTTACTTTCAAAAAAGCTGCAAGTTTTCTAAGTTCTTTAATCATTGGTTTATTATTATTATTTTTGTTGCTTTTAATCTTATATAGAGGAGACCATATAGACTTAGTGACGGGGAAATATTAGCTGGTGAAGTTCGAACTGAATCATGTAATTACTCTCTGGTTTTCAATATTGTACTTCTTATAAGCATTGGCGACATACGTAATACAGAACAACCTCGGTACTCGAATGTCTCACATGTCGAACAATCGCTTTTCGAATAGATAAATTCGAGATGAGAATGCCTCAGTTATCGAACAAAACTTCGGTTCTCGAACAACATAGCCGAACCGAGTTAACCCGAACGGAATAAATTCTGAATCGACCACCGTGTTGCATACATTCCTGTGTTGCGCTGTGATTTTCTTTTCCAATTTTATTGTAATGTGAATTTTTTTTCTCTACATTGATTCCTATTGAAGAAATAGTTTCGGTTTACGAACATTTCGGCTTATGAACGGCCTTCAGGAACGAATTAAATTCGTAAACCGAGATTCCACTGTACTAATTTTGGGAGTAACTGTCTGTAATGCAAATATACATATAGACATTCGTATGGGTGGGATCGCGTGTGTCTGCGCCAATTTGCTAGAGCGACTGAAACATTATGATAAAGAAAATAGTTATGAAGCAATCCATTTAAAAATCTTTTATGATAAGTTTTCAGCTAAACCAAGATGCTCGTCAAAACTAATTTAATCAGGTTTTGAGAAGTGTTTTAGGCCGATAACTTTTCAGCACCCCAAGGAATAACAGAATATCCAAAGCATAAAGAACATAAGGAAAAAGGCTAAAAACGGAATCTCTACTCTTCAAATTCTACGCTAAAACTTTATAAAACCAGTGATAAATTACATGATTCAATTCGAATTTCACCGGCTAATATTTCCCCGTTACCAAGTCTATATGGAGTCGTCTATATAAGATTAAAAGCAACAAAAATAATAATAATAAACCATTGATTAAAGAGCGCAGGAAACTTGCAGCTTTTTAAAAGTATAAATAAAATTATTCCTATCGGAAAACTGTTTGCATACAAAGTAAGAAGAATTTAGAATGTTATACTGTCTTGTAAAGAATATCTCTATCTATAAAAGGCAGGATGTGTGTCTGTGTGTAACGAATGCACGGCCGCAATTTTCGACGGATTTGCACCAAAATTTACATGCACATGCTCCAAGTTAGTGGGAAGGCCAAGACCGATGTTGCATTTCCCAACTCCCATCGATAGTGGAAATAATCGATTTTTTCATGCTTCTACGGTAGTTTTCATGTAGTTTGCGGCCATTTTCTACTGGCCAGAGTGAGAGCCTATAGCTGGCTGCCACGAATAGGCAGGAAGATTCTATTGGCCAGCGCGAGAGCCAACAGCTGACTGACACCAATGTTAACTATCATGCTAGCATGCAAAATAATCGATACCTGCATTCGTCACAAGTGGGAAAAATTTAAATCTGCATGGCACCTTACTCCAATTGGCTCATTCGCTTGCTTAAACTCAACGTTGATTCCGATTCCACAGAACTGGGTTGGGTGTGAAAAAGTATTTGTTGTTAACATTCTTTTTTCATTCGGTTTTTCCAATTACAAGTCCTTTTTTTATGCTGATCGTTTTGTGTTCATTTTGTTTAGTTCTTTTTTCGTAACAGATTTAATGTTTAGTATAGAGCTTACAAAATATTCGCAGCGTGAGATAGGCAAGAAGTAAGGCATGTAGCAACACCAGCACGGCAACGGGCACTCCTTTAAAGGCAAGGACGGGCAAAAATATTTTAAGTCAAGTGATAGCGATTGCTGTATGAGTCGTACGATTTTTGAATCAAGCACGGGCAACGCCAGGCCATGCTGCTAGTAATTACTATAACAATTTAAAATGATCGTTAACGTTACAGATATATTTTTACCCATCATCATTCTTATTTTGCTAATAATTTATCATTTCTTTTAATGAAATAATAAAGATTTTACGAGTATTTAATTCAGTTCCAGAATTTTTAACCATTTATTTAAAGTCAAGTGATAGCGATTGCTGTATGAGTCGTACGATATTTGAATCAAGCACGGGCAACGCCGGGCCATGCTGCTAGTCGAATATAAAACCTCGGTTCTCGAACGTCTCACATGTCGAAAGAAAAACGGTTTTCTAACAGAAAAATTGAGATGAAAATACCTCGGTTATCGAACAAAATTTCGGTTCTCGAACAACATTGTCGAACCGAGTGAACCCGAACGGAATGATTTCTGAGTCAACCGCTGTGTTGTATACATTCGTGTGTTGTGCCTTGTTGTCTTTTCCAATTTTATTGTACTGCGAATTTTTTTTCTCTACATTAATCCCTATAGGAAAAAATAATTCCGATTTACGAAAATTTCGGATTACGAACAGCCTTCAGGAAGGAATTATATTTTTGAAACGAGGCTTCATTGTACTAATAAAATGTAAGAGATACTTACGAAATTCTGTTAAAAGTAATGAAGTCGGAAATCTGGGCAACATTTAGCAAGAGTTATCCGTTAATTGCGTCCTTGCCCAGTTTAATACTGCTTCAACCGAACAGTCTGTATAGAAAACGAACGATAAAGAACACTGAAAATATTTCTTCTCATTTTTTTGAGCAGAAATATTTGGCATCTATTTTTCATGAACGTTCTCTGTGATATCAAGGGTGTCATGAAACAAGGGAAAAAATCTATTCCCACACTAATGATAACGAAAGCACAACTCACCGGTGTTTCTTCACAGAAAACGTGTATTATTTGCATTATTTACACGCTGGCAATTGTCCTCATCATTGCTGCTGCTATCACAACGTTTCGGCCGTTGTCCCCTCTGGCCTTCATCAGGTGTATGTCGACCCGCATAACCTATTGTAAATTTCGAACAGAAATGTTTATTTAATCCACGGTGGTAAATTGTCGTCTTTCCCTATCTAGAGATATCTTGTATAGTTCTTCATTAGTACTTCTCAGTTCTTGCTCGCTCCATTTCCCCTGAGTCCACGTACACTGCCCGATTAATATTTTCTGTATGAATTTTTGGAATAAAGAGTTATCATTATTTACAAGCTAACTCTTGTCCTCATCTTTGTTGTTTTTATCACAACGTTCCGACCGGTGGGCTTTCTGCCCTTCATCAGGTCTATGTAATCTTTAGGAAATTTCGAAATGAATCCTTTACTTAAGCTACGCGTATACATTTTTCTTTTTCTACTACCCATGTCTAGAGATATCTCGTTTAGTTTTTATTTTCTTAAGTAGCTTCGTCAGATCGAATCTTTCATATGGATGTCATGATTGATGCCAAAACTCATTCAGAAATATCTAAACTGTCAATTGTATACAACCGCCTAAAATCAATCGTTAAATTGAATTTGAGCGACTGAAGCCCGTGGAACTTTATGAAGACAATCTTTTTTCAAACATTGTAGACTGGCGTTACGGAATCACAAACAAAGAACTGTAGCAAGTAACAAAAACCACATCTCTTGAGGACTTCCAACAGCAGTAACAGCAAAAATGGATATCGCACGTAACTCGAAGAGAAAATAATGAGATAATCAATGTGTTTATTTTCCACAAATAAAAGGCTAGAAAGGAACCCCCTCCATCAGTACTGGAAAGAAGGATAACAGCTACTGAACTTGAGAAAACTATTTTCCTGAAAATTTCTTAAGAGAAAAACAGTAAGTAATACTGGCTGCTCGGTGAATGAATGCCAAATATTTCCTTATAAGGAAACGGTTAAAATGACCATTTCCATCGGCACTCAGTTATTGCTAACTCTGTATTCACTGAGTCCAAATTCATACTACCTGGATCAGGGATTGAACACCTCATTATTATGTGTGCTGTGTTTCTGTGTACTCCTGAAAAAGAAAGTATAAAATTAAAAAACAGGTGTTTCTTTTCAGATTAGTCTGGATAAAACTGCTCATCAGCCTGATACTTAGGCTCCATAGCTTTTAATAGCTATTTTAACCTTACTTCTTTGTCAATTTTTTTGAATTCCCGTGTACTTGTATTTTGATTGGTCATTCCTGCTTATGTAACAGCGTTCCCCCTTACGAAGGATCGTTAATTAATTTGCAACTTTTAAAACCCTTTATTCTACATTCAACATCATCACTTGATAAGACACCGGAGGTGTTGATACAAAATGGCTATTTTTGTAGTGATTTTATAACATATTTATGTTATAATTTTTAAATAAACAATTATATATGCTCTACTCTGTATTGAGCACTCTTTTAAGAATAGTAATTGTTATTCCGTATAAACCAATCCTAGACTTGTATATATATATATATATATATATATATATATATATATAAAAGTGAACTTAGAAGACAACCCTTAGAGACGACAGTCTGTTTTATGCTAGACGCAATCGTCAGGCCACACACACACACACACACACACACACACACACACACACACATATATATATATATATATATATATATATATATATAATATAAAAGTGAACATAGAAGTCAACACTTAGAGGCGACAGTCTGTTTTATGCTAGATGAAATCGTGGCCTGACGATTCCATCTAGCATGAAACAGACTGTCGCCTCTAAGTGTTAACTTCTATGATCACTTTTATATTTACACACGCTCTATCTCTGATATTGAGCACTTTATCCCATAAATATAGCATATCTTAAGACTATATTTCTTCATATATATATATATATATATATATATGTATATATACCTAACAACTGCGAGTCGATTTTGAGTACCAAATACGGGCAGTGCAGATGTTGAACATTAGTCCGTTAATGTATTGAATGTAAAACGAGCAGTCCAACATGCTAATTTGATTATTTCATGTACTTTCGACTTTCGTTATTGTACTCCGTTAGCTATCGCTTTTTCTCTTATCGCTCTCCTGCTCAGGACTGTAGTTTATTAAACACAATTCCTGATAATATATAAACGGCTCCTTCCTTGCATCCATTTGCGAATATTTTTGTATTTGTTGATTTTAATGCTCAGGTGGTTTAAGTATTCTAATGTTACTGATGTTGCCGGCATTCACACTTTCAATTTCTTCATTGCCCAATCTCTCAGTAAAATAGTGGATTTCCCTCCTCGTTTCCCTAATCAATCTGGTCAACATGTTCCCTTTCTTGATCCGTTCCTTATCTCCTCTCCTAGCTCTTGTAGAGCATCAGAATTCTACGCTCTTGGCAATTCGGATCACGCTGTAGTATCTGTTGATATTTCTTTTGAGTTGTCTAGTAGAAAGGTACCTCATTTTCACAGGAATTCTTTCTGTTACCAGTATACTGATTAGGATTAATTTCGTAACTTTATTCGAGACGCCCTTTGGCTTGATATTCTTAACCTTCCTATTGAGAATTGTGCCACTTAGGTTTCTCCTTGACTTAAAGCCGGCATTGATGCTTTTGTACTTTCCCGCAAATATCAGATGAAAACAAAATCTTTTCATTTGTTTACACCAGACTGTTCAACCGCTATAGCCTATTTTTCGCGTGTATCAGCGTGATAATTCAGATCCCAACAGACGTCTACTTGTGACTGCTCAAACATAATTATAAACGTGTCTTCAAAGAGGATAATTCTTTGTTTGCTGATGGAATGAGGCAGTGTATAGCAGTATATTAATTCACTTGACTACTGGCGGCTCTGTAAAAGTGTGTTAATATAGGTACGTCCATGAATTCGCTAAAAAACTTTTAAACAATTATTTGTATTTCTTAAAATATTTTATTTTTTTTACATTAAATATTACATTAAATTTAGCCAATTTAAGTAGATCTATAATTTCAGTTTATAATTTCTAAAGCTTCTTACAAACTAACGAACACCGGCATATAAAAAAAATATATTTTGAGTCCATAAAACGACTGTAATTCTAATCTACGGAAGACCAGAAGTATCATGAATGCAAAAAGAAAAGGTCACGTGGATCGAGTTTCTGTCTAGTATTTAAGGGATATTTTCCACTTTATTTTTGCAAATTATCCGTGCGAAGTGTTTTCATCACCCGGGTCACGAGATGTTAAAAAACAAAACAAAACACAAGCCATTGTTCAAACTAGGTTTGAAAAATATAAATAATAATCCATATCAAGCCTTTATTACAAATATTGCTCCTTTTTTCCCATTTTGCTCTTATCTTGTAAGTGGTGGGATTTAGAAGCTGATGACAGCTTGTTCTATCGCTCGTTGGCTGGCCTTTGACCCAGATATGTCAAAGTCAATTTGGTTTAAATTTCCTTATCGCTGCTTATTTTTTCTTAAAACAATTTCTTATCATACCAGATATGAATTGACTTCATTTAAGTTGGGTGGGAACTATAGAGGCCCTTAAACACCTGTGCAGCACTTGTATTTTAATTTTTTTTGTAGTATTTATAATTTCTCCAGGTAGTACCAACAAACTTATGGTGAAAGCTACATACTAAAAAGCAAAATAAAAAAAAATTGGGATGCTGAAAGTTTTTTTTTTACTTTAATAATTACGAGGTACTACATAAGCTGGTTCACTTAAAAATGTCAATTTTGTCCTTCCGTATGATAACTCGAATCTCACGTTAACTGTCAAGCGCCAACGATGTTAAGATCGGCTCTCTTTTATTTTAAACAACATTTTTTTGCGAAGAAATTTTGTAAAAGTTTCTTTCAAAATAAATTAAATAAACTTTAAATTTTCTAATTTTCTTCAAATAAATTTTGAAAAACGTATAATTAATTTTTGGACGAGTTTTAAACGAGGAATTTAACTTAGTTCACAAAATTTAAAAAGAAATGGCTGACATGAGTTTTTTTTAGCAATTTCGCTGACAACCCCCCAAAAAACAAGATTTTAAACTAAAATTTCGGACATGCTTAGAATGAGTAAAAAATTGATAAAATAATAAAAAAAATACTTTGGTATTCCTTCTTAATAATAAAATATACATTTAAGATGCAACCATTTTTTTTCATCAAGTTTCAGGCCGTTCTTATGCTGTCGATTTCCATGAAGGTACCTATGTTAATAACAGAAAATTTTCTATCCCTCCTGTCTCCACTTAATCTGAGGTGTTAACATATGCTGATGAACCAAAATGTTTTGCTCGTAAATTCTCTTCCAATTTTACTCTTGACTCATCTAGAAGTGCCTTTGCCTGACTTTCCACTTAGAACTGAGTCTCTATTGGGTGAGAGGCATTTACCTCTGTCCTTGGTTTCTGTTATTATTTCTAAACTGGATCCTCACAAAGCATCTAGATGGTATCCATGCAATAGTCCTTAAGAAATGTACTCATCAACTGTCTCCTGTTCTCTCTAAACTTTATAATAAATGCCTTCCTCCTCCTTGTTTTTCTGCTACTTAGAAATATTCGTCCTTAACAACTCAGGCAGATGACGTGCTCCTTCTAACTATCGGCCTTCTAAATCTTTTTGGTAAATTACTAGAAGCTCTAATTAACTCTGAACTGGTTAAACATCTTACATCGCAGGGTTTTATTTCAGATAAGCAATATGGCTTTCACTTCACTAGGTCTGCTGATGTGTTATCGATTATTGATGAACGAGTCTATCAAGCTTTAGATGAACATTTTGAAGCTGTAGCTGGTGCTTTACATATCTTGAAGGCATTGACAGAGTTTGAAGTACTGGTTTTCCTAACAATTAAATAATAGTTTAGCAGACTATTATTTTTTTTAGAGGAGTGTATTTCTGCTCTGACTTCCTCAGTTTGAACTTAGAGGTCAGATTCAAGGCAAAATAATGGAAGTCGATTTTGATTGGATGAACTAGCGTGGGAATGATAGAGAAACGTTTATCAGAGAGTCGAGTCTTAACCGTCAAACATTGTAGACATGTCTCTGTCGTGTCTGGATCTGCTTTCCAGTGGGGTGAGAGATCGGCCCCACTGGATAGTTAAAGATGTATACGCCGACGTTAATAAACTAGCTAAGTTAAAATTTCCTTTGTTGATGTCTTTTATCGTCGAACGAAAACCGACTAAAGATCACCGTCTGGGATAAGACGAGAGAAGAGAGAGAATATGCAACATTGTCATTATTGGCGCAGTGACCAAGATCCCCCCCATCAGGAGGGGACTATGCCACAGTTGAAAGTTTACGGTATTTCTGAACGCATTAGAAATAACGCACCCGAGTCGCCCAGATTTGGTCAACACAGCCGGAGTGCATTGGAAGGGGGCCTCGCCCTGGGAGAATTTTAGTAAATGTAAATTGATTTTATTTTGGGATGAATTAATATAATGAATGAATTATGAGAAAAGATCCGAAAATTTGATGTTTTCGGGTCAGATTGAAAGATGAAGGAGAACAAGACATAACCTGCTTGGCGAACTTGAGTGAATGGATGGCGGAGCAGGATTTCCAAGAGGTAGAAAACGACAACATTTATTAAGAGCTACAAAGTAGAGAAAATTGTAGAGAGTCATGATCTCCAACCTCCAGAATGGGCACGGCATGTAGCAGAAAAATCGTTTTAACTTATCCTATGCAGATGTGGCAACGCTAGGCGTCACGTTCACTAGTTGTTACACAAATGCCGCATAACGTGTAAAGAACGACTTCTCTGTGATAATGTTTGAGACTTGCCCTTCAGAAGTGACCATATTCATTACATCATCGCCATCCATTCAAATCTGTAATCGTATGGGGATCCAAATGCAGAAGCCATATTGAATCTCGTCTACAACGGACTATCGACGCCAGTGATTGACTATTCTCGTATAGTCATACTTGTCCATTGTTTCATATTTTCCAACCAGTTTTTGTGTTGGCGTCCTCTCCTTCAACGGGGCCTTGAATGATGGTCTTGCACAGGCTATCGCGCATTATAACGTGTCCAAACCACGCCATTTTTTTTCATTTGAAAGTGGCGAGAAGAGGTTCCTGGTGACCCCCAAAAACCTTCAGGTCTTTTCCGCACAAACTCATTGCAGTTTTCTCAGGCATTTATTCTCAAATGCTTGGAACCTTCTCTTTGTTTCTACCAACAGTGTCCATGTTTCAAATCTATATAGGAGAATTGAGGGCCACCTCGAGGCGGTGTCGTGTTTAGCAAGCTTGTTTCGCTAAAAGGATTACGACTGAGTAGTGAGTTCGATCCTCACTGGATGCCCCCTACTTTCGCCACATCTAAGCTACGCTTGGAAAATCACTATAGGAGAATTGAGACAGCCAGTGAATTCTACAGTCTGTACTTCATTTGAAAGTTGATTTTGCTCTTCCATATTCTTGCCAATTTGGTCATGGCTGTGGCAATCCGTGTGCAGATTTTCGAGTTGCAGGTACCATCTTTAGACAAGATGGCTGCAAAGTATCACAAACTGGACACTTCCTCCAGTGAATTCTGGTTCATGGTAATGTTAATGCAGTCGTTACTATTTGTGATATTCATCATTACTTTGAATTTCTCCATTCCATATTCTCTTAGAGCCGACTGTTACTGGCTGCTGTGAAGTCAATGTTGTCTGCAAAACATAGGTTACAGAGGGGTCTATCACCGATAGAGATTGAAAGATCATGGTCGTTCAGGTTTTCTTGCATGATTATGTCTATAAATAGGTTGAACAATGTGGGTGCAATTACGCATCCATGTCTAACCGCGACAGTTGTCCGGAAGAAACCTTCCATTTGTTTTCCCGGAAGAACTGCGTTGATGACATTTTTATATATGACCTAGGTGACTTGGATAATTCATTGCGCATTCTGTACGTCTTGAGTATGACGATAAACTACTGCTGAAAAGCCTCTGATTGGGATGTTTTGAGGAGCATGGAACTCTCTCTTAATTGCTGCTGTTCTCAGGTCAATCATAACTCGGGGTGGTAGCACCTGTTAGGGTCCCAGCTTTGGGCAAATAGTTACCACCCCCCCAAAAAAATAAAACTGGGCTCAAAACACTAAGTATAAAAAATAGATTTTTATAGTAAAAATTTCCAGCTATTCATTAATAGTAAAACAAATTTCAGCAATAGATTTTAATTGAAAAAAAAAATGATAATAATAGATTTTAATGGAGAAAAATGATCAAAGGCCTCAAGAAAATTAAATTTCGGCATTAAATGACACATAAGGAGTTGATATGTCGTTAAAGAAACCAAACCAAACCAACCGGCACGTTCATTGCACGAAGCTCGCCCGGAGCCGCGAGCTGGTGGTGGCGTACTGATGGTCGACGACGACGACGACGACACTTAGCCGGCCGGCTGGTAGTTCCCATCCGTTTGCGGTCGGCAGACGGTGGTTCTATCAGCCGCGGGAATGACAAACACCGAAAACGCGCACCCGACACTCGCTTACAGGCAGAGTCGACAGCGTCGCAGTCAAGGCGCGCCGACCTCAACGTGGACGCCGTCGTCGAACAAATATTGTAGCAACATTTTAAGGGAAATGTTAACTCTTTATTGCTAATCAAACTAGCTGTCCAATGTTAATCTTAGGATTGGCGGATTTAAAATTTTAGGTAGTCCCTCGGATAATTTTAGCGTGAATTAATCGAAAGAAAATAAGAAATGTACTTATTAACATACAGATGGAGCCGCAGCCTTTTGGTCTGTAGTGCAGAAATATATGCAGGTGGGTGTACGTGTGTACATTGACTGAAAATTAAATTTCAAAACAGTGAATATTAGTTTCAATTTTCATAAAGATAAAACTTACAAGTTATATAACCTTGATTACGGTTATATGAACACATATCCGAGCTGTGGTAATTTACTTCTCGTTATCGACCTTTGAAAGTAAAGTTAGCTTATATGGTCACTATTGGATGTTGTTCCATTCACTGTACTCCCATTGCCAAGCCTCGTACAACGTGAGAAGATAGTACTATTGAGGGAAACATTCATGGAACTCGTTTATAATAAAGAAAAGGAAAGGAAAGTTAAAACAATCTAGAATAAATCATGTACAAATATTGCATCTTCTAATCAAGTACCAAATTCAGTACAAATTGTCGCCAAAGTAAAGCAACGTTGATCTTGGTCAGTACCAAGATAGGTGACCACTTAGGAATCCAAAGAGCTGTAAACTTGGGTGTGTGCTTGGGGTAACGGATAATGGTTCGGAATTTTTAACCGAAGAGCAAAGTTCCAATTCCTTGGGAAAAGGTCTGAATTAACCCGTTCTCCCCCAGACATGGGTTAATTAGTAAGACTTGTATCTTTAAACCATTATTATTTCCCAGCTCCAAAATGTTTTTACAATCTAAAAATATTTTCCACAAAAGGTTGATAAACCGGCAAAAACAAATCAATGAAGTATCAGCTGTTTTCTTATAAACATCTGCAATAACATACGCACTAAAAACTTTTAAAAATATTTTTTAAGTAGTCCAACTACAGTTTATTGTTCGTTGAGAAAGAAGACAGGCGTTTCCCAAAATTCTAAACATTTTTCTCGTTCTTCTTCTACTTTGTCTATTGGCCTAGTAATAATAATAATAATAATAATAATAATAATAATAATAATAATAATAAGAAGAAGAAGAAGAAGAAGAAGCCCAAAATGCAGATTCTGTGATAAATATCCAGAAACCATTGATCATCTGGTATCAGGTTGCCCGATATTGGCACCCACTGAATATAAAACCCGGCATAACAAAGTGGGCCAATATCTGCACTGGAAAATTTGGAAACTGAAAGAAACTGGTACGAACACCACCCAGACCCGGTTACGGAGATAGGAACTGTTACAATTCTATGGGACTACACAATACACACTGATAGAACAATCAAAGCCAACCGCCCAGACATTGTTATTAAAGACCACTAACAAAATAAGTGCCTCCTTATTGATATGGCAGTCCCTGCAGACTGCAATGTATCTTTGAAGATATTAGAAAAGCTGTCAAAATACAAGGACCTTGAAATAGAAATCTCAAAAATGTGGCACATGGGAACATCAACAATCCCTGTTGTAGTTGGAACCCTTGGCCTGGTTGGAAAAGATTCCAGTAGACTAATTGAAGGGATCCCTGGAAGTCCATGCCTCAAAGAGATACAAAAAATTATTCTGACAAGTACAGCCCACACTTTACGAAGGGCTTTATCTATGTAATTATATTAATTTTTAAAAATTTTGCAGTGGAAAATGTCATGATGCCATTTCTAACTTTAGGTCCCTGGGCGGGAGCCGGAAAGAAATGTGTAAACGCTAGATATAAAAGAAAATAATAATAATAATAATAATAATAATAATAATAATAATAATAATAAAAATAATATCTTTGAAAATCTTTAAAAAAACCTATCAAAATCCAAGGATGTTGAAATGGAAATGTAAAAGAATCTGGCACATGAGGACATCAATAATTCCAGTTAAATGAAAAAGGTTACGATAAACTAATTGAAAGGATTTCTCGTAGCTCAATGCCTTAAAGAAATACACAAATAATCAGTTGAAAATGTCCTGAAAAACAAGAAAGTAAACGTGTATACAAGAGAAATCAAACTAAATAATAATAATACTACTACTACTAATAATAATAACAGCTAATCACCCAGACATTGTTATTAAAGCCCACAAACATAAAAAATGCCCCCTTATTGTTATGGCAGTCACTGCAGACTGCAATGTATCTTTGAAGATTTTCAAAACGGTATTAAAATACAAGGACCTTGAAATCGGAATCTCAAAAATGTGGCACATAACGACGTCTACAATTCCAGTTGTAGCTGGTGCCACCCGGCTTGATTTGAAAAGATTTCAATAGACTCATTGAAGGGATTCTTGTTAGCCAATGTCTTAAAGAAATACAAAGAATTGTTCTCACAAGTACAGCCCACACCTTACGAAGGGCTTTATCGATGTAAAATATGTGTCATTCAGTTCAAAACTGCTCAGTGGCAAATGTCATGATGCCATTTCTGACCTTAGGTCACTAGTTGGGACCCGGAAAGTAATGCGTATATACCAGAAATCAAATGAAATCAAATAATAATAA
Organism: Acanthosepion esculentum; assembly: GCA_964036315.1. Lineage (NCBI taxonomy): Eukaryota > Metazoa > Mollusca > Cephalopoda > Sepiida > Sepiidae > Acanthosepion > Acanthosepion esculentum. Next base: position 109,133,916 of record OZ038488.1, read on the forward strand.
TAATAGTAAGTTCTTTTTATTGGCTTAACGTACCTTCTCTATTACTATATATATAATGGACGGGCACACACACACATACACACACACACAAACACACACACACACACACACACACACACACATATATATATATATATCCAAGTATAGGATTGGTGTATATGAAATAAATTCCAACAACCAACAAATACTATTCTTAAAAGAGTGCTCAATACAGAGTAGAGCAAATATTATTTATTCGAAAATTATAACATAAATATGTTATAAAATCACTACAAAAATAGCTATTTTGTTTCAACACTTCTGGTGTCTTATCAAGTGATGATGTTGAATGTCGAATAAAGGGTTTTAAAAGGTTCAAATCTATTAAAAACCGCTCGCTAATGGAAACGCTGTTACATAACAAAAACAAAAAAAAGAAAAGAAATGAATATACCCACAGACATAACAAGGTACCTAAATATGTTCACTGAAACTTATGCAAGAAGCACAAAATCGAAACCACTGAGAGATAGTATGAACACCAACCAGACACAGTTACCCAAAATAACGATGTAACTATCCTCTGAGGCATGCCAATTCAAACTAACAGGGAAATAAAAGCCAACAGTCCTGTTATTATCATAAAAGACAAGAAATTCAGGAAGTGACTGCTTATTGACATATCAGTACCATCTGTAAGAAACACCTCCATGAAAATTATCGAGAAATTTTCCAAATACAAAGACCTGGAGATCTAGATTAACAGGATGTGAGGAATGAAGACTGAGACTGTACAAATAGTAATCGGAATTCTGGGCCTCGTGAGAAAAGGAATGGACAATTTTATTAAAACTACCCCCATCTAAGTTTCCCAGAAGATCACCCTAATAAGAAAGTCCATAGACTAAGACAAGTGCTATCAATTAAATGATAATACTCCTATAGAGCTTAGGAACACAGTTTGGACCTGGCTCTATAGGATACAAAGTAGGAAACATGACATACATAAATGATAATGAGGCCCTTATGAGACTGAATGTCATGCTGGATACGCTGGGCTTTGTATATTTTGATCACAGAATCACTGTTCCGGTGTTGCTCCCTGACTCAGTGATAATAATAATGCTAGTAATGTGGAAGAAATTCCAGAGTTTTCTAATTGAAAATAATCTACTGGTTTTCAAATATGTATTAGATCTCTAAGAGACAGCGGTGTTTGGGAACTTTTGCCTACAACTCATACGCCAATATAATTTTGAAAAAATAACGTCTTTAATTTTTTTTTCTCTACCGTCTGTCTCGGGCGAATTGGCTGACTTTCGTTGGCACCATTTCTCGCAATGAGATGTCCCTTGTGTATCAGTTGATATTAGTTGAGGGTGGGTAGGTATCTTTTGCATGATGATCACCTTAAAGGCGTAAAAGAAACCCTGGACATTTGTCTTTGGCAACCTGAGCCCCGACCTTACTCACAGGTGAACCGACACCTCTGACAGAGTCTTTCAAGTGATTATTTCTAAACGGAGTCAACTTATACATGAGGCCGAAAGTACGAGAACCAATCCTTGTCATTCACACATATGCGCTCACGAGGTAACTCAAGAATAGTTTGATGAAACCTTCGTAATGTTCCACGTTCATTCACAGGATTATTATTATTATTATCATTTTATTTCCATTGTTTTCTGGTGTGTGCACATTTCTTTGCGGGTCCCACCCAGGGACCTAATGTTAGAAATGGCATCATGGCATTTTCCACTGACAATTAAAATAAAACACACACGGATATATTTTGCATAGATAAAAACTTAGTAACGTGTGAGCTATACTCGTGAGAACAATTCTTTGTATTTCTTTAAGTCATGGACTTCCAGGAACCCCTTCAATCAGTTTACTGGAATCTTTTGCAACCAATACGAAGGCTCCAACGGCAACAGGACGTTGATATTCCTTATATGCCACATTTTTGAGATTTCGTTTTGAAGGTCCTTGTATTTTGATAGGTTTTTGAAGATCTTCAAAGATACATTGCACTCTGCAGGAACTGCCATATCAATAAGGAGGAAAATTTTTGTTTGCGGTCTCTAATAACAATTAGTTTTTAGCTTTGATTGTTCTTTATTATTATTATTATTATTATTATTATTATTATTATTATTATTATTTCGTTTGATATCTGGCGTTTACACATTTCTTTCCGGGTCCCGCCCAGGGGCCTAAGGTTAGAAATGGCATCATGACACTTTCCACTGCAAAAAAATAAAATAAAATAAAATAAATAACTAAATAAAACAAAATAAAATTAAATAAAAAAAAAAAAAAAAAAATAATTACATAGATAAAGCCCTTCGTAAAGTGTGGGCTGTACTTGTCAGAACAATTTTTTAATTTATTTTCATTATTATTATTATTATTATTATTATTATTATTATTATTATTAAACAGCTCTTTCTGTGAGTAGTAGCATCACGAGAAAGAATTCTGAAAAGAAAAATACAAAACATCCATTCGCATGAAAGATTATATATATGATAAGGGGAGCTATGCTGGTGATAAAACATTTATATTTGGCATAAGAATAATCTTGAAAAAAAATCAATATTCTCTATTAAGAGTTCCAAGAAATAGGACCCAATCATTTCGAAAACAGAATCTATGATCTGAACTGGACGAAAACCTGTGAGGCCATCAATCCTCAGTCCATCATAAAAGTTCAGGATATGTATCCAGTAAATACTAAAAACTTGACATCCCTCGGTGCATGGATAAGTTGTAACACAATTGGCTTAGAAGATTAAGGTAATTGATCATAAAATAGGATTTGTTTAGGGTAGATTATCACAACACTGAAAGTTACTACAAAACTAAAACACTGCCCTAAAATTCGATTTTAAAATAGCCTCGTCAAATCAATACTTTAATATGGATACCATGTGTAGCGTCCAAACCATTCAGAAATATCTAAACTGCCAGTTATATACAACAGCGTTCTCTGATCAATGGATACAGGTAGTTTAGAACGAATGAAGTCTGTAGGTTTTATCGGAGGTCAGCCTTCTTCGTGCTTCGTGGACAGGTGATAGAACACGATTCAAGCATTACTTACATAAAAAAAGGTAACTATGTATATAATTATTTAATGGTGTTCGAAAATCCCTGTCGAATTCAGCTGTAATTATAGGAAAAAATACTGTGAATCCGAAGCAAAATATAATTATCAGTCTTTCTTTAATTTCCTGAAAATATTCACACTCTGGTTTTGGTAAAGCATCAGTTCAAAAGTCAAAGACGTTCGTCAGTTTCAGAAACATTCTTGAACTCCAAGGTAAATGTTGACAACGTGGAAACGGTAAAGCTAAGTTGAGGGTTAAGAAATAAGAGATTTATAGAAATAATATATTTATAGAAATGAGAGATTTATAGAATTAGAGATTTATAGGATTAAGAGATTTATAGGATTAAGAGATTTATAGAAATAAGAGATTTATAGAAATGAGAGATTTATAGGAATGAGAGATTTATAGAAATAAGAGATTTATAGAAATAAGAGATTAATAGAAATACGAGATTAATAGAAATAAGATATTAATAGAAATAAGAGATTTATAGAAATAAGAGATTAATAGAAATAAGAGATTTATAGAAATAAGAGATTAATAGAAATAAGAGATTTATATAAATAAGAGATTTATAGAAATAAGAGATTTATAGAAATGAGAGATTTATAGAAATAAGAGATTAATAGAAATAAGAGATTTATAGAAATGAGAGATTTATAGAAATGAGAGATTTATAGAAATAAGAGATTAATAGAAATAAGAGATTTATATAAATAAGAGATTTATATAAATAAGAGATTTATAGAAATAAGAGATTTATAGAAATGAGAGATTTATAGAAATAAGAGATTAATAGAAATAAGAGATTTATAGAAATGAGAGATTTATAGAAATAAGAGATTAATAGAAATAAGAGATTTATCGAAATAAGAGATTTATAGAAATGAGAGATTTATAGAAATAAGAGATTAATAGAAATAAGAGATTTATAGAAATAAGAGATTTATAGAAATCTTTCATTTTAATAAACTTTATGAATTATAATTATTTTGTGGCGTTAAGATTTTATTCGGTTTATTAAGTAAAATAAAATAATTTCTGATATTAACTTTTATTAAATAACAACGTTTACGGGTTTCTTTTCGACACAACCTTCTGTCCTCTTTCAAGAACCTTCAGAATTCCATCCTCCCAGAGAATTCTAGTTTTTCTACGCGCTTCCCAGTGAATTTAATATTTGTTTAAGAGAATCCTTTAAAAACGCGATTAATTGTAAACCAATATATGGAAAATTTCAAACTTAGGTGCAAACAAAAGATATGCCATCTTGCGAGAAAGAAGTCTTTAGAAGTTTCAGAGGCTATTCGTTCATAATTGTAAAAAAAGGAGTAAGCAAAACAAAACAGGTAAAGAGAATCGTCCAAATATTTCATGGAATGATGAGAATTAATCATCTGAACAGCTATGGAAAAATAAAAATACAGCGACAAAACCAAGTTAAGAAAACATTGAATAATTCATGGAAAATTATCCGACATTTTCTTTCAGTAGGTAGATGATCATGGTTCTGAAATGGTTTTCTCTTTACTTTATTATCTAGGAATCACCATGGCTCATATTACGAAAGATAGTGGAATATTTCCCTGTTTCTTATCCAAAGTGTTTTCAAAATATTCCTTTCCGTCGCTAAGGCTTCTGAGTCTGCTAACCCATAGCTAGAAACGAGAAAGCAATAGACTTGGCCGGAATTTGAGATCTACTCGGAGATTTCACTTTCTACGTGAAAAAAGTAGCAATACCCGTACATACAGAGTAATATTTTTAATGCTATAACCCCCAGGGCAAAATCGATCATAGCTCTCTGCCAATAGCTTTCCTTTATTATCTGTGAAATGGCATCACATCTTTGGAAAGATAACGTAGTGTTTTCCGTTGTTTTCACGCGGTTTTACATTCAAAGTAGTAATTCTTTTCGACTGGCCACATCCCAAGGCTAATGAACCCAGTGAGCGCTGATCTTTGGGGTATAGCTGAACAGAACAAAAATGACCCATTTCTTTCCCAAGAGTATTAATGCGAAAATGAACACAATATATTAGGACTGTTTACAGATATCTAAACTGTTGCACCCGTTTGTTTACGATGTCGTTAAGCTGCAATTTTCATTTTGGGTTGTTACTTTTGCTAACAGCCATACATTTAATATTCTTTCAATTGATGTTTCGTCCTTTCATCTCGCTTTATTTCCTTACCTTCCGTAGGAATTATAGTTTCCTTTCTGCTACCAATACAATGTCATTTGCATATCTTAAGTTGTTAAGATTGAGGCCGTCAATAATAAAGCCTGGTAGGACTTCTAGTTCTCCCAGAATGGCCTCGCTGTATAAATTTAAAAAAAGGTTTTAGTGAGAAGTTGCATCTGTGTCTTACACCACTTTTAATTTTTGTATATTTACTGAGTGTGTCTCAACGGCTCTTGTGATGCGTCTAGTGTGGTCGTCTGTAGTGGTAGTGTTTGTCGCTTCTCGCTTTCAGTTACCGCCGCTGGCTAGCAGCAATGCGAAAAGGGGAGCTGAATGCGTAAGTCTTCCCTTGCCAGTATATAGCCTCTCCATCAGCAAGCCCTATGTAGTGCCTCCTCGTGGTGATACATGGTAACCGAGAACCTTGCGGACTCGGGCTAAATTACATGGGACAGGGATGAAGAGACTTGAAAAAAAAACAGAAATGTGGTTCTACAGAAAGATGCTGAGGATACCATGGACCTAACATATGATCAGCGACGATATCTTGAGGAAATATCAGTTAAAAGGACATTTATACGTGATATCAGGAAGAGACAGCTGAAATTTCTGGGGTACATAAGGAGGGCTTGGAAAATTTGAAGGCAAGCGATGCAGAGGAAAGCAACGTACAGCCCAAGTGTGTGGATGGCGGGCCAGGCTTTGGAAGAGATGGCACAAAAACATTTACTAAGAGCTACAAAAACAGGAAATTGTGGAGACCCATAATCGTCAACATCCTGAAGGAACACGACAAATAGAAGATATTAGAGCAGAATTTGAACTCGGCTCGTTGAATTAACAGTCGGTACCGATAGCTTTTACCATATACATCCAAGAGCGACAGCACTTAAATTAAAAAATGACAAAGAAAATGTAAAGAAGGACAAATAATCCACCAGCTAAAAATTATATGAGAAAAAAAGAATTAATATATTAGTCCAAATAATTCATGGAATAATAAGAAAGAGTTAATTTAAGATGTTGACATTCCACACAACTTCGAACAAAAGGTTAGGAAGGAAACCGCCATAATAAGTGAAAAGAATGGTACCAGTTACTTGACTTGAGAAACCTATTTTCCTGATTTTATTTAATAGAAAAAATGTATAAATCTCCTCCGAAAGTAGCAGTGGCTGTTCAATCAGCGAATGTCAAATGTTTCCTTATGAGGAAACGACTGCCGTTACTATTAGAATAAAGAAATATTCAGTCGATACTGGCAAAGCTAATGAAAGGAATTTATGATCGAAAGGACAACTATGAAGCCATTAGATTAAAACATATTAATAACGATTATAATTTATATCAGCACTTCAGACGATACTTTAAAGTCAGAGAATTTACTGGCTAAAATATAGATTTGAATTCGATATTATCCTGTTTCTTTTAGCGCTTCTTATTTTAATACTTCCTGTCAGTCCTCTTTGAACGTTCATCTCCCCTATTTAGACTTTGCGAACACTGATTGGCTCTAAGTGCGTATGAGTTATATCTAATTACGTTAGCGCTTCATGTAATAAAATGATATCCTTGAGTCGGTTTTCCAGTCAAAGAATATTTACTTAATAAGCGTTACAGGATGGGGAAAAAGTGATTTCATCTGAGTTCACAAATTAGTTTTGAGGTATAACTTCCGATTTCTATTACATTACAAATTCTTAAGTTCATTATCGGCCGCCCTTAATAATTAGTGCGCGGTTCAACATGTCTGAGTGTCTCTGTATTCAATCGAAATTCGTGAGCACAAGTTTCAATTGCTGCCAAATATGTATGGAATACTATACGTATTTAAGACGAGGAGATTGGTGGACGGCTGGTGTTAGCCATAAATTTAAATATGTAGTGACCTTTCGACACTCTTGTTAAGGTATCGATTCTCTAACGTCCGTGCTCAAGGGTCTAGTTTAGATTTACCAGATGAAACCGAATATGGAATTTCTGATTCCGCATATGTGACGATCCACAGTTTTGTCTCTAGTGTATTAAAAAAAATGAAAAAAAAAAACAACTTTATAATGCGGATTTAGATTTTCGTATTTACTAAGGTATTTCCAAAGATTTGCGCAATATATTCAAAACCGTGTCGTTACTATGTTGTATTCTTCATTTTTAAATGTGAAAAAATGAAAAGAAAGTACGTAATCTAGTCACTCGATTTAATTATATGTGAGGAATAGATGATTTTGAGCATGACAGTTTTATAATTAGCAGCGAGCATAAAAAAGCAAATAACAGAAAACTGAATCATAAATGAGAGGAAAGAGAGGATTCAGATGCTTTATATTTTCGAGTGGTCTGAAATAACGAAAAGATTTGAAAAAAATAACTGCATCTCTTATTTGGGATTGGGACGCTTCGGCGTAGCCCATTTGGCGTCGCTGATTCGGCGTGGCTGATTCGATATAAGAATTTTATGGTAGAGTGACGATTATGCGTCAGATTACTATTTCGTCGTTATAGTCAAATTTGCTCTCTCTCTCTCTCTCTGTCTGTCTCTCTCTCGTTTAGTAGTCAAATTAGTACTTTGTTGCTATATCCAAATTTGCTCGAATAGTCCAATTTAAGAAAAAGAGTAGTTACAGGCATTTTTAAATTTAAGAAAATGAGTCGTTGGAGGCATTTTTAAATTTAAGAAAAGGAGTCGTTGGAGGCATTTTTAAATTTAAGAAAAGGAGTGGTTGGAGGCATTTCTAATTTTAAGAAAAGGAGTCTTTGGAGGATTTTTTAAATTTAAGAAAAGGAGTCGTTGGAGGCTTTTTTAAATTTAAGAAAAAGAATATGTCGAGGATTTTTTAAATTTAAGAAAAAGAATAGGTGGAGGCATTTTTAAATTTAAGAAAAGGAGTCGTTGGAGGATTTTTTAAATTTAAGAAAAGGAGTCTTTGGAGGATTTTTTAAATTTAAGAAAAGGAGTCGTTGGAGGCTTTTTTATATTTAAGAAAAAGAATAGTTGGAGGCATTTTTAAATTTAAGAAAAAGAATATTTGGAGGTATTTTTATATTATATTTCCTTCAGCCGTTTTATTCCAAAATGGAAGCAAATATTTAGGAAAACGTGGAAGAAACAACGTTATATCTGAAGGGTGTTGTTCATAATTATGAAATAAAGAATATATTTCTAAGATTAAATAGCTTTACTAAGTTTTTTTAGTTTTTTTTTTAAATGCAATAATTAAATTTAATTTTCAATTTACATTTCTCCATTAGTGTTTTAATAGGATCTTTAATTCCCTAAATCAATAAAAAGTCATATTGAAAGTTGGGTGTTTTCAATATTTTTATTTGGTGGTGGTGGTGGTGGTGGTGGCGTTCTGACGCCTAAACAGCTATGCCGCATAATCCAAATATTTTTCTGACGCCGAATCAGCGACGCCAAATGGACTACGACGAAACTTACCAAAACCCTCTTATTTGAATTTTAGCTCTAGTGAAACTCTCGAACTGCAAAAATTGGTTGGAAGCACGCACAGGAAAAGAAAGGGAGTACGAGTCCAGTATGTTCACTAGGCAAAACAAATCCACACTTCTTGCCTCGTTCCCCATTACGCCACTCACTGTCCCGAACGAAAAACTGAACACCTGTTAAATGAGCGTACAATATATTTATACACCTGCCCCATCCAACACTCATCCAATGAGCGCCCAGAACCAGCCAAAAAAAACCCCAAAAAATAAAAAACAAAAAAACATAAAATGGCTACAATCGACACCACCATCTCTATCAGCATGAAGTTCGATTCACCGTCCGTTCGAAGCTCGTCGATTCGCCGTCTCCACACACCTTTGCAAAACATACACGCGACTCTGGCCCTTTTGGGTCGCCGAGGTAACTCACTGCTACAGGATGCGCAATGAAACAACAGAGGCAATAGATTTTTTTCACGCCCCAACTTCGTAGAAAGAACAAAAAATGAGAACAATTTATACACTTCTTTTTTTTATTATCTTACATTTATTATAATTTAATACAATAGAATCTCTCATATTCGGAATCCCTCATATCCGCAGTGCCTCATATCCGGAATCACTCATATCCGGAATCCCTCATAACCGGAGTGCCTCATATCCGGAATCACTCATATCCGGAATCACTCATATCCGGACATGATTTTGATGTGTATATTTGAACTATTTGGGTGATTTGAAATTTCTGTTTATTCAGGAAATTTACTTTGGATAATTTCTTATGCTTATTTCACCCTAATGGCTTGTATTTGTGCAAAAGATGATGGGAATAAGAGGAAAGGATGACAACGAGACACATCTGAAACAAGATAGCGACGAGATGCATGATTGTGATGAAACCTGAACTGAAATAGAAAAATCTATTGAAAGGGTTGTCAGTTTTTTTTATAGAAAGAAAGCCAGCATTCAGGTATGACGATTGCAATAACGCACGCAGAGTTAAAAATGTCTTTCGTTTAAAAAATTCAAGAACAAAAGCAAAACGAAATGGAGATAAAGTTGAGAATGACATTAGAAGAGAAAGAATTTATCATGCAACAGCTATTAAAAAATCATCGTTACATTATTTGTTTTGCATACGTGGCATACTTAATTTAATGAATTTTCATTAATATTACATAATTTATTTCTTTTTCCTTAAAATCAATTCCGTTATATTTCACTCCCCATTAGCTTATTTTGTTTACTATAAAACATTGAACATAAATGTTAAACCTGATTTCAGATCTTTTAATCTAAGTATAATCCCTCCAGATTTTGTAACCAATTCCTCTTATCCGGAAAGCCTTCTTAGTCCGTGTTGTGGTAGGATCCACCTAATCTGCATAGGTGACTACCGACTATATAAATAATGGTTGGTACCGGAAGACAAGGGAGGCGAATACAGAGATCCAGCCCGACTGCGACTTAGTCAACACATTCTCCAGGAACGGTCTTCCCAGAAATATACAGAAATACTATATGTAAATATTGTGTACACTTTCTTGTTATAATACATTCTTGTTCTAAGTACATTTTGTGTTGCATTATTATTCCATGCATTAGTCGAGATTCAACAATGAGTCAAGACTCAACAGTCCGGTTGTCAGGGATTCTACTGTATTGATAAAGCGAATACCATCGGCCTTTCAACAACGTCTTTATTTCATGACCCATTAGAATGCTCGATACATTGTTAACACTAATGTCTCTTCAGTTTCTAGTCATCAATATCTGGATGGAGATTTGACAATATATTTTATATCCTCTCATTTGACAACTGCATGTTTGTGTTTGTAATTATTCTGTTGACCTCCCTCTCTGAGGATTTTTTCGGTTCAGCGTGAGGCACACTAACTATTGATAGAGCGATAAATTGGAATTGATTGGTGGTAAGCCAATGGTCACACACCAAGCAAATATTGTTACATTTGGTGCCGGGATCTGGATACAACCCCGGAAAATACAAAGCTACTTTGAACAAAGGACCCAATTAGCCGAGTAAATATTGCCACACCTTAATGAGTTAATATTGAAGCTATAAATTTATATAAATAAAACTATGTAAAAATCCTGGTGACTTTTGCATCCACTAATGTAATTAGTTTGAATTAAAAGTAGGTATTTTGTATACCGTTTATCAGATTTGCTTCTTCGAACAATAATTCTTCTGAAGATTCATCAGGTTTGCTGAGAAATTGAAGTGGTGTAGAAGTCGTCTGTATTCAATCAATATGTAGCTCAGCGACAAGACGGCGCCGTCTGGCTGAGTTTCTGTGAAAATTTATTGGCAAATGTACAGATGCGAAGGTAAGAAATCTTTCTTTGACACTCATATGTATTGATCAGCTTCCTTTTTATCCTTTTTCATTTATTTATTTACATCGATTGAATCAATTCCGCAGCATTGGTTTTTAATGCTTTTTTTTAGTTTGGTCTAAAATATCTGGTATCTCGATGCACTCCAGAGACTAACACGTTAACATTAGCATGACGAGCCGTCGAAGTCCCCCTTTGACAGAATGCCCTCTTTACAAATACCGAAATTTACTCAATCTGAAAGATACGGTCTCTTAAAATATATATATGTAAAGGCAAATAGCAGAATTATATATCTTACACCAGACGGTGACTATTCTACTCTGGTGTCGATCGATTATGGTAATTCTTTCGCGAGCATTTAATTATTTAGATACAGTTACACTTGATGAAAGCAGTGATAGGTTTCATATTGTACGTAATATCATATTTTGTAGTTATCGATTGTTTGTTAACGAATATCAGCGTTGATTTCAGGCTGATTTAATGAATTATTCAACATTCGAATTTCGATAATTTAGACGTATTTTTACGATATCATATCCCTGATTATATTTCTCTATGAATGAAATTAATCCGTTCTGTCTATTAGATGTCTTGAAGTTTCTGTTACTTATTTTAGCTATTTTATGCTTTCAGAGGAGGAAAAATTTTATTGATCACAGACTGCGGACCATTAATTCACTACTTATATCAATTAAGTCCCTTTCTACACGCACGAACATTCTTCCTGATGATATTAAAGACAAATTTATGATTAATGACATTATCAATTCTCATGCTCAGCCCTTACATACTGTTTTATGCATTGAAATCAAAGATGAAACGGGTTGACAGTAATCAGGAATTAATGGATTCTATTATTCCGGAAGAGACATCGTATACAGTGGCACAAAAGATCATGACAGAAGCCAAGTACCACAGGGAATTTTTTCTATAGTCATTCATGGTCATTGAATACTGAAGCATTTTCCCTCGCACATGCAACCTGTTTTGCAAGTGTGAGGAAGATGCGTGATACAAGTACTTATATAAACAGAAAGACGAATGATCAGAATGTGTATACACCGAAAATCACAATTCCCAATTCACTTAGGAAAAGTCTAAACAAGCAGGGTAAAATCTTAATAGGATTAGTTCCATATTATTCTAACATCTTTTCATAATAGAGCTTTCTTTTTGACATTTCAAATAGATCCTTGTGCCGTGCCTCCTTAAATGTTTTCGCCTAATCTATAAAAACATAACACGTTTTTCTGCATTTGTATATGTCTCTCCGATATCATTCTGGTAATAAGCATCACATTGCTTCTTCCAGTTTCTTTGACAAAACCGCCCTGTTTAATCCTAAATTCAATTTAATTTAGTTTCGCCCTCTGTCTGTTAGTATTCCAATCATTAACGTGGTCACGTGGCTCATTAAAATGATTGTTCGATGAAGTTCGTATTCATTTGCACCTGGTTTCTTAGGTAATGCTACGAAGATTGATCTATCGAGTCCTTCCGGTATGTTGTAATTGTAGCATATTTCGTTTCTCACTTCTGTTATTGTATCGATACTGAAATCGTCGAAGAATATGAGCATCTCTATTGGGATTTTTAATTTTTATTCTATTGTTCATTTAATATAAGGTTCAAAAGCCGCTCAAGCTAAAGGCGGATGTGAATAAAGTTCATTATTTACATTATTAGGACTATTGTCCCCATCTTTCTCGCCATATTTATTACAACGTTTCGGCCGTTGTACGCTCCGGCATTCTTCAGGTGGTTGGAATGTCGAACTGAACCCTTTATTTCGATCACTAGGGTAGACCACATATGGAGAGAGAAGGGGGATCACCGCCCTCTGTGGGATCAGGTTGAGATCATAGACAAGGAACACCATTGAGAAATTCGTAAACTTAAGGAATCAGCATATAGGTCACAAAAATCTCCTGAGCCGACCAAGCATAGAAATGAATACAATATGAGAACCAGTAATAAGGGGTGCCAGAGAAAAGCGACAATAACAACAAAGGTGCAATATGAGCGCTGGTAAAAACATGCAATGATAACAGCAAAAATTGCAATATGAGCACTGGTAAAAATGGTTGCTGAAGACATTAGGTTTATAATACCCAGAAATTCATACACAGAGGGACACATGGCACAGTGGATAAAAGCGTTGGTTAGATCCAATGACATGACCCAAAGAGTGTGAGTTCAATACCCGGTTAAGGCAGTGGAGAACTTTCAGAGGGAAAATTAATAGGAGATAACTGATAACTGACATTCATTAAACATGGCACATAGAACTAGAACAGTCTACCCCAGTGAGTGAAATAAAGGGTCCAGTTCGACATTCCAACCACCTGAAGAATGCCGGAGCGTACAACGGCCGAAACGTTGTAATAAATATGGCTAGAAAGATGGGGACAATAGTCCGAATAATGTAAATAATGAACTTTATTCACATCCGCCTTTAGCTTGAGTGGCTTTTGAACCTTATATTAAATGAACAATAGAATAAAAATTAAAAATCCCAATAGAGATGCTCATATTCTTCGACGATAATATTACCTCATCTCAGGAATATATATATATATATATATATATATATATATATATATATATATATATATATATATATAAAAAGTTACTGCAAGAGCGTACAAGGAGGCGTCAAGAGGTGCATATTATGACTATATAATAAAAATCAGGAAGGAGTATGAACCAGACGATAGGTTTGCCTATTATCTGGTCATACTCATCTCCGATTTTGTTGAACAGGAGTTGAGTTTTATCCTTTGTTTCCTGTTTAGGATTGAGTTTCCGTTTTTTTCATCACTGTTTCTCCGCCTGAAAAGTGAAATTTTATTCAGTTGTTATTATTACTTTCTTGCTCGACTTTTGTCTATCTGTCGTCCGGTTCAGACTCCTCCCAGAACTTTTGAACAGGAATAGAGGTTACTCCCTTGTTTCTTTCTTTGGGTTGCGATTACGGATTCTTCTAAAATCTACTTCAACTCTATACTCCGAACGACTCCGCCTGAACTCTGTAATTTTATTTGCTAATAAAATCTTGACCACTTCAAGTCTAGAATAAGCTGTCTTTTCTGTTATCTTGCCCTTTCTTACGCTAATCCAACTTCACAAGGTAACCATCTACCTTGAGTGGCTCTTGGACCTTGAATTGGGTTAACAGTAGTAAAAGAAATAATACGTAGGATTGATAACGGTTGACTCTAGATTTGAAGAGTTGAAGATTGTAGAGGTTGGGGAAACATCTCTTCGAGAGACTGCTCCAAAATGTAACACTCCTGGGGAAGAAGTTGTTTCAGTGGAACAGGCCGACACAAAGGGAATATGAAGTATACATGCGTGTGTGTTGTTTGGTGTGTCCTAGCTGTGAAGGTCTGGAAATTTTGAACTAGGAAATGTAGTTCACCAGAAGGATTCGACAGTAGGAGAGGGTATTTTAATGGTAGAAAATAAGTCATCGTCTATAAGGCCAATTAAAGGCTTTTAAACTCTGTCGAAACCGGAAAACGAGGATTGGATGCCACCATTCTAATAGTTACTAGCATCTGCTCTGGCTGACTTAGAATTCCGAATATATTTAATGATCGTAAAATTTGCCCTTAATCTATGCGCGGAAGACACATGGCATTTTTAACAGACTTTATTTACATATGTTAGTCAAATAAATTCATCTTTAAAATTGTAATTACATGGTTCCATGGGTAAATTGTCGCCATATTTATTTTTTAATTTCGCGCATGCGCGTTGTTTGCTTTTGACTTTGCCGAATGCACAGTATAGTATTTCCAGTTGAGAAAAAAGAGCACCATGACGTAACACACTCCGTCAGAAATTGAAAAACGGCATGCTGTACTGCTTGGCATTTGCACTGAAAGCTCCAATACGAACATTTCAGACTCTTTGGGAGTCAATCTGTGGACGGTGCAGAAGATTCGGAAAGGGTTGGATTAATGTACTGGTGATTACTAAGGTACGGCAGCTTGCAAAACTCATTCTGATAAGAAAAGAACTCCCGAATTATTTTCTTCGGACTCAACACGGATGACTACATCAATTACCCCGAGAAGGTAATTCTTACATGGGTGAAGAGGGTGGCTGCTGCAAAACCCTATTTCTGGCAATAGGACTCTGCACCATGCCACATAAGGAGGAGAACCTAGTCATGGCAATTTCTGTGACCACATCACTCCTTAAATCTGGCCACCTAACTCCCTAGACTGCAACCTCATTTATTAGTATGTGTGGGGGCGCAGTTGAACCAGAGACCAACAAAACTCCTTGTAGCACCAAAGATGAACTGAAGGCAAGAGTTATGGTAGCATTCACCAACTTAAACAAGAAGACCGTCCAGTAGAGATGCAGAAAATTTCGAAATCATCTGGTGACCATGGTTGAAGCTAATGGCTATTTTTTTTTATAAATTTACTATTTAGTATGTTGGTGTAATTTTGGTAAATATATTTGTTAAAATGAGATGTCAGTGTTATTTTCATTTTTGCGTCATTTAGACGACAATTCATCCATTGCACTCTAAACGTTTCTTTGAAGTACGTTTTTGTATATTATCTGGAGGTTGATCCTTTGATATTCTCTCCATTCGCAATCTCAGCGTACTTTTGTACCGGACGTATAGAAAGACAGTAAATTTAAAAACAGATTACTGTATATGAGAATTCGACAGGTAACGAATTAAAAAATCTTGACACTTGCGTTATGATGGTCCCTGAAGTTGACTGATGAATCCTCTCGGCAATTTTTCCCTACTGCTGATAATAAGTAAGTCAGTATTAAATGTTGTCTATTACTTTTGGCGTGATATTTAAAGCATTAAAAATTGTTAGTTAACTCATTACTCTTAAAACAATGCGATAGATGGATTTCATTTTTTTTCTTTAATATTCTTTTTTATATCTAACTTTAAAAAATAAGGAAACCTCATTTTTAATGGTTATTCCCAATAAGGAAACCTCACTTGGTTATTTGCAATGAAGAAACCTCATTTTTAATGGTTATTTCTAATAAGGAACTCTTCTCTTTAATCATTATAACTAGTTAGGAAACTTCGTTATCTGTCTATATTTCTGAGATGAGGTATCGTGATTCTTCTCAAATCTACTTCAACTCTATACTCCGAACGACTCCGCCTGAACTCTGTAATTTTATTTGCTAATAAAATCCTGACCACTTCAAGTCTAGAATAAGCTGTCTTTTATGTTATCTTGCCCTTTCTTACCCTAATCCAACTTCACATGGTAACCATCTACCTTGTGTGGCTCTTGGACCTTGAATTGAGTGAACAGTAGTAAAAAAAATAATTATTATAACAACTATTCGGCCGTTATACGCTCTGTCCTTCTTCAGGTCATTAAATCGAACCCTTTATTTCATCCACCGGAGTAGATTGTTTTAGTTCCAAGGCTCATGCCTATTCCGGATGTCTCAGTTATTTCCCTATAAATGAGTTCACCGCTGCTTTAGCTTCACAACACTTTTGGATCGAGTCACTGGATCTAAACAACGTCTTTATCCACTGGACCATGTTTCCCTGTGAATATAGCAATGAAGATGAGGATAACAGTGTGAATAATATGAATAATGTAAAGGAAACTTAATCTTTAATGGTTATTCCAAATAATGAAACCTCAACACTAACCGAGACATTTGAACAGAATAGTGCCATCATTTTATAACAGATATACTAATAATACATTTCGGACAGAAAAAAACACTAAGTGTTCAGACGTTTTCATCAAAATCAAGTAATCATTACTCGAGGGAACTTGAATGATTTCCTTGTAGTTTTATTGTAATTTCCCCGAGTGCTTTATCAAAATTTTCAGCCAAAAGAATTTTACGAATCTGGTAAACAGCAATGATGCCTACCCTTATTTTTGTTTCACTTATCTTGGGAAATTTATTCCGCACACACTTGAATGCTGCATTAGTTTTGTCCATGGCGTTCACGAAGTTTTTCTTAAGATCAAGTTTGATGTGAAGACGTGGCTATTGTAGATGCTGAACGTTTTTTCCTCCCAGGTTACAGTGATTATCGTAGTGACCAGTTTCTCTCGATGCAATGAGAAATCTTCGTTCAGCTGTCCCATTTACATCCTTACCTCACCCCAAATTACAAAACAGCAGTACTTGGTATATTCTCCTTGCAGTCATAACAAGAGAGCAACAATGTTCAAATGTCCTCAAAGTTACCAGTTATGTTTATCATAGTTTATACGTCCCAGTAACTGTTTTATATTTTGTCATAAGTATCTTGTATATGGAGTGCATGGCCAACTGAGGCTGAAGGTAAAACATTACCATTGTTTAGCCAGATAGATTTGAGGCATGTCTGTGAAAAATCAATGAACAACCTCTATTTCTATGGATTTTAATTGATGTTAAGTAATTTCATAAGACCATTCATATAATTGCAGTACACCAAGTCACCTTCCATAAGGAAAAATGTGGCTAGATCCCGTGTCAATCAGGGAAATGGGAAATCTGTACATCACCAGCTAATAGATGCCTCTGCTGTAACCTAGAATCTCACAGTTCTGATATACTCTTAGGGAGTTGCAAATCTCTAAGTCCTTCAGGTCACTTTGAGTTATGAAGTGTAGTTCAGAGGTGGATTTTGGACAGTAATCTTGGTCATATGAATTTGATATCTACAGGCTTTGACGCTTTATTGTCTTCCCCCATCATCTGACTCAATTTAATATGATCCCGGTGTTTCTGGGACTGGTATGTCTTCATTATGAGGAACCGGACGCAAAGCCGATGGAATATTTTGATATTATACTGCCCATATCATTTTCTTTGACAGCCCCTTATCAATTGGGGTCACCATACAGAAGTAGAAATCACTGCCATGAGCATTTGCCTCTCTCCAAAAGATGGGCGCAGCAATGGACACGTTTTTTTCCCTTCCTGGGTAGCCATTGATTGAGATTTGTTGCACAGGTATTACAGCATATGTGTGGTACCAACCTTTTGTCGTGTTCGCGGATTTTGCATCCAAAATATAGTTGGTAATCTTTTTTTCATAACAAGTGTTATATGTCGCTTTCGTAATGCAGAAATCACTTTGCCACGGACATAGCAGAAGGTATCGGCTTTGTTCAGACATTTACGGGACATTTTTCACAGGTCAGTTAAATGTGTAAAAGCCTGAATGAAAAGGAGAATAATAATCTATTTATTAGGAGAATACTCATATATAATATGGTTATTAGGAGAATAATAATGATTATGGCAAATACAACAATTTTGATGAAATACTCATAAAACACTAGTATCGTATCTTGAAATCTAAAGCCAATCAACAAATTCGATTGTCATTTTTATTTCCAGTGCCACAAAATTACCTAAAGTCGGCTATTATTTTTTTAAAGCTTTATGTTCTAATGTTCTAGACCAGTGTTATATATATATATATATATATATATATATATATATATATATATATATATATATATATATATATATATATATATATATATATATATATATATATATATATATATATATATGTTAGGGTAGTTCGATTTTGGAAGTGTAAAAAAAATAACCCGAGGAAAGTTGCAAAATAACGTCAAAAATTACCACAAAAATATTTTTCTTCAAAACTTCGTATTTATTTGAGGAATTTTATTTATGATTATATCGGTGACACCGGAAACATGTGTATGTTAAATTAAAGCCGAGTCTTAACGAAAAGAAAAGAAGGAAATACGCTTAATAATGGATATTTTAAAGTTTAGTATCTATTCTCTTAATAAATTAAATGAAATTATCAAAAATAAAAAAATAAAACTTAGTTTTAGTTTAAAATACAAATAACTACTTATGACCGCCGTGTTTTTTTACTGGATATTATTTCGGAATTTACCGGAAGTAATTACCTCCCCTTGCAAGTTCGTTTTATTTTTGTTTACTGTTTACGCTTTTAACTAGCACAAATATCTATTGTATTTTTCATCAAAATATACTTAACTATTTAAAAAAATTAAACTTTTATAATTATTGTAATTTGTTTATATTTTCAAAGTTAGTGTTTTATTAAAAAGCCTCTTTACTCGGAACTATACTTTTAGGAAAGTAAACACTATTTTTTTAATCTAATAATGTATTTCGAACTTTATTTTAAAATTTATTTAAAAAAATATTTTTGTGTAATTTCTGATAAAGCATATATTTTCTTTTTCAGATATTTTAATAAAAATGACAGGAAAAAGCATCTCAAATGGCCTTATAGCCTTATCAAAATTTCACGGTATATTGTTGAGTTGATCAGGTGTGATGTATCTTCCAATCTTGGAGCCAGGCTGGCCAATGCCTTGCTCTTGGATGAGCCTTCTTATCCTTAATGTGAATATAAAATATTTCTATATGGATAAATGTAAAATTGATAGAGCAAAGGCTAAAGTGAAAACAAATGCCCATCAACGGCATGATGAAAAGGTGGAAAATCTTTGTATTGGAGTTGATGGGAGAACTGACAAAGACACATTAATGTACAAGGAAATAGTGGAGGAAAATGGAGAGAAAGTCTCTGAAAAAAAAACAAGGGACCAGAACGCCATTTGGCTGTCACAAAGATGACATATGAAAGTGAATATCTGAAACATTGGGTTCTTCCTAATATTGGTGCAAGTGGTGCTGTTCCTGCAGAGCAAGTGGCTGTTGTTTTGCATGAATTCAACAGTGTGAGCACTATCAAGGCTATCCTTGGTGACAAACACTAATGCCAATACAGGCTATGAAGGTGAATTTTTTGCACTTCTAGAAAGAAAACTTAACAGAAATTTTCACACTATTGGTTACTCCTTGCACCAAAATAAACGTCCGTTTAGACCTCTTTTTAAACGTGTAGATGGTACCACAAAAATCCCTATGACATTCAATGGTCCACTGGGTAAATTATGTGCAAATGATTACCATAATTTACACCAAATATCATTTTCAGCTGTTGACAGTCCTCTGGATTCTATTTTTAAAATTGAAAATACAGATACACTTAGTTGTGACCAAAAACTCCTTTATGAATATACAGTGGGTATTTCTAGAGGTAAGGTGAACTCTAGATTTGCATCATGGAAAATTGGTCCATTAAACCAGGCAAGGTGGTTAACTTTAGCCATCAGTCTGATGTGTTTATGGACTCGGGGTGCATACCAACGAAATATTTCAACCAAACTTCACAGTTTAATAAATTTTATTGTGAATTTGTATGCCATTTACTGGTTCAAAATTAAAAGAAATAACAAGTTCCACAATCAGCAAATGTATATTTTCAATATGATCCAAAGGATTAGGAAGCAACCATAAGAAATCCAACAGATCACATTGAAAAGTATACAAAGAATGCTTTCGCCTTACTTCCTGAAAATATCTTCAATGGTCAAATCTGATGAACTGGAGGTGAGGGAAGAAGCTATGAAAAGAATTTTGGCTATCAGGTAAGTAAATATTTATTCATATAAAACTGACTAAATTAGTTATGCCGATTTATAGAATCATTTTAAGGATTTTATCTAATTTATCTAATTTCACCATAAATATTAAAGCAGTACTGAGTGCATTTTTTTTAAATAATTAATTTTATATTCTTTCAGGAGTGGGGAGCCAGCCAAGAAAAGATTAAAAAGAATGACAACTACCAATCAAGCTATGCACTGGACACAGTTAATAGATCTGTCATTAAGTGGAGTTTGCGAACCACCACTGACAGAAGAATTTTCTGAAAATGAACTTCAGGAATCATTATTAAATAGTACGAAACGTGACTTGCCAGATTTGCCCTCACATTCTCAAGGCGTGGAACGGGCAGTCAATTTAACAACAGAAGCTTCCCAATCTGTATATAGCTTTGAAGCAAAGCACCAGCACATAATAGCAAAAGTTTTGTGTCAGAAATTGAGACCATCATATTCGTCTGAGGGCTCTTATATGGAGCTATTTGACTCTATATATTAAGCCCTATTAAACTATTCTTTATTTTTCCATATTTATTTGTTTGTTGTATTTTCATTCATAACAGAAAAAAATCATTTTTTTTAATATACTCAGCTATTACTGTTTAATTCAAGAGGAAAAAAAATAGAATTTCGAAGTCGTCACTCATAAGGGTGGGGGTGGTGGTTCAGATTTTCAATTTGAAGTTTACTTATAATTTCTTCATTTTATTTCATTTTAATAAAAATAAAATACAAATCCCTGATTTAAATACTGAATTTTTTTGGTTTTCTCATCAATATTTAGGTTAAATCTTGCATAATCGTGGATTTTTCAATGCATTTTGTCTACGAAGTTGATGCCAAATGCTCAAGAAACCGTTGACGTGTCAGATCTAATTTCTTGTATCAGTACTTAATAAGTCTATACACAACTTTGGGTATATTATTCTTTTTGATATTTTAAAAAAAGCGAAAAATCAACCTACCCTAATATATATATATATATATATATGTATATATATATATATATATATATATATATATATATATATATATATATATATATATATATATATATATAAGTTAAAGATAAAACGCAGATCAAATTTGGATCTGAATCCGAAAGAATGATCAAATAAAGAACAAATAGGAAACGTATATCAATCTAAAAAACTTCGTCATATATATATATATATATATATATATATGTATATATATATATATATATATATATATATGTATGTATGTATGTATATATATATATATATATATATATATATATATATATATATAAGTTAAAGATAAAACGCAGATCAAATTTGGATCTGAACCCGAAAGAATGATCAAATAAAGAACAAATAGGAAACGTATATCAATCTAAAAAACTTCGTCAGAGATTAGGAGAAAACAGATAAAAAGACAGAAATTCTGGTATTTTCAATTTTGTTTGGGTCATTTCTCATTGGTCAGACAATTATCACGTGCATCACGTTAAAACTGTAGATAATTCTACATGTATGTAAGTTTGTAAAGATTCGTGTATGTCTAAGTGGCCATCAGAAGTTAATATGTGTTTTGTGTTGTGTATGTGTTGCTTTCTAGTAAGAGTTCTAATGTCTTAACCTTTGTGCGGTCAAGCCAGTGCAGCGGGGAGTAACATCATTCTAATTCATGACTGATTTTTTAAGCATGTATCCTTTGTATTAGATAGATATGTTAGATTCTTTAAGAATGGATTCAAAGAACGATGCTGATGTAATGTGCTGTTTTAGTCATTTGTTTATAGTTGGTAATAATTTTATTATTTAGATTTCAACTCATTTTCTCCTTCAATATCGTTTGTTCAAGCGCAAGTCTTTCTCGTGTTCGTAGATGCAGGCTTTTAGATGACGTGATATTCCCTCTATATAAACATTTTTACATTGTAAACAATTTATTTGATAAATCCCAGTATTAGGGATGACTAATTTGCTTCCAAGTTTAATAGAAAGTGTGTTGGGGGCAGGATTATGAATATTTTTTCGTAAGTTTTGTTAGAAATGTTATTGGTGGCGTATTCTTTTGGGCTTTGCGGATTTTGTATGCTTGTTTTTTAGTGTTGAGGATAAAATGATGTGGGTAGTGAAGAAGTATGAAAGTTTTTCTCAATATATTTCTCTCTCTTCATTTAGGTATTCTCGGCTACATATTCTAAGCGATCTGAGGTAAAAACCTATGATTAATGAGACCTGACCCAAACAAAATTGAAAATGCCAGTGTTTCTGTCTTTTGTCTGTTTTCTCCCAATCTCTGACGAACCTTTAATAAAAGTGAAACATGTTAAACTGATATACGTTTCCTATTTTTCTTTATTTCATCATCATATATATATATATATATATATATATATATATCATAAGTTCTTAGTACAATGGTTATATTAAATCTCTTCCTTGCAGCAAGTAACATTATTAACACGGCTCTCAATTGATTGAATCTTTCTTGTATTAAAACGGTTTTGAGTATGAGCTGAAAAGTTCTTAGTACAACCAACTTCCTAAAATCTGACCAAAATAGAATTTTCTAGAAGCTTCATACCTGAAGGTATAAAAATCAATATTTCTTAATAGTGCTTGTATTAAATCATTTCTTTTTCGTAAAGAATCATTTCAATTATTGGGAAGTCTTCAAACTTGAGCTTGTCTCCCATGAGACAGAACATTAAGAAATTTTAGTAGGAACATTGTGATGCGCCAAAATTTCGAGAGGCGAGGACGTATTTTCTTAAAAATTCGACTCTCTAGATCAGGGATTTTCAAACTGCGGTCTGCAGAACACAGGGGATCTGTAAGGACAAGATAGGTTGGTTGTTTGGTTGTTTGGGGTTTATGGCATATCAACCGCTATGGGTTATTTAATGCCAGATCCATTATTTACTAAATATATCAAAAACGTATAGCCGGCAACACCATTGTTTCAAAAACGTATAGCTGGCAACATCATTGTTTCAAAAAAGTGTAGTTGGCAACATCATTGTTTCAATGTGCTGGAAAAACCTGGAAGTTCACTATTTTCCCATAGCTGGGACCCCAAAAGGTGCTACCACCCCGGGTCGGGGTGGACCTGGGAACACCAGCAATTAAGAGGTGGTTCCATGCTTCCTCAAAACCTCCTGATCTGAGGCCTTGCTGTTGGATGCAGTTTAACGTCATACCCAGGACGGGACAAGATAGGGGGTCCGTGGACAGCAAATACTTTTTTATGGGTGACGTGCAACTTATAAGCGCTTATAAGTAACTCATAGGCCGATCCTGAAATAAATTGATTCAATAACCAATTTCACAGATTTGATATACTAATATAATTTGTATCTTAAATTGATAAAGATAATGGATTCTATTCATGCAGAGAAGGAACCAAAGGATTTGAATTTTGGATCTATTTTGAGATTTCCGGCTTTCTCATTGGCTGTTAGGCGTCACGTGTGCAAATCTTCAAACGGGAGACATTTTGCGACTAGAAGTGCAAGGCTGTTGGACGAGTAAGCAACTAAGATCTGAATCTTTTATTAGTATATTTTTTTCATAGTAATTAACAGTAAGCGTTCCATGTTTTCTACAGCCACTGAAAGAGTCAATACAGTATTTCGAGTTCTTTTTAGCAATACGCGCACAGTCGAAACCAGATAGGCTTTTTTTTAGTATTGTTACATTTTGAGTTTGTTGTAAACTTCAGGCGTTTTAGAATGAATTTAATTAAGGAGGATATGTGAATGAATGTGTATGATACCACTATTCTAGGCATGATCATTTATAAGTATAAGTAAAAGCAGCTTTAAAATAATTTGTAAATATAAGGTTGTCAGATAATTTTTTCCAAACATAGCGATATTGCTTATTCATCCTGTTTTTATTAAACAAATTCACAAAAGAAAAGCATAAAAGTCATACAAAATAGTCGCCATTTTACCCATGGATAAATTTTTGAAACAGAAACCTCATGATGAAATCAACTGGGTTATTACCGATACTAACGTAAATATTGGACGTTAAAATAGAGTCGTGTTTAACGAGAACACCTCGCACAATAGTATGTGTGTTTAGTGAATGAGATATGTGGTGTGTTTATTATGACTTTACACTAGACTAAGCTAGCTTAGTAAACATATATGTCTGAAAAGGAAAGAGAGAGTGAGAGAGAGTGAGATAGAGCGAGAGAGAGAGAGAGAGAGAGAGTGAGAGAAAGAGAAAGTAGTGGTTGTCACATCAGTATCACAAATTCCTCCGAGTAATAACTACAATTATCCATGCACTCATTATTATTGTAACCTTGTCACATACACTATATACAGTGCTGTTCAATAAAAGTGACTCACCTGATTTTTTTTACTAACAAAATATTTTTGTCTATTGTTTTTGGGGTTAAAATAATTTTTAATCTTACTAATATAAAGACCCCTTCCCGACCACCTAGGAAAAAAAGTTTATTCACCCTAAGTTATTCTATTGATAATTATAAATTTGGATATAAATGAGATTCGGGAGAAAAAAAACTCTGTGCATAAAAAGTGACTCGGATATAGCATTCTAATGATTAAACTGGTAAATTTAAAGAGCTTTTGACAAAATATCGAAAACTATTTTACAATACACTCAGAACAATATTCTGGAGAATTCTAGAACAGCTTAAATTAGCGTATTCCAGAATATTCCAGAAAGCCTCATACAGTATAGAAACAGCTTGAAATAGCCATTCGAGTCACTAACCAGATGAAAGGGTACAAACACGCATCAGAACCACTTAAGGCATCTATTATTGCCCTCTCGAAAGCAGGCAAGTCTACGAGAGAAATTGCAGAAATTGCTATAACCGCGCAATCAACTGTCTCTCGAGTGCTTAGGGCACATAATGACGCCACTCCTGCTCCAAGGAAGGAAACAAGGGGACGAAAGAAAAAGATTGATGATAGAACTGGCAGGGTAATCAGGAGAGAAGTTGCAAAGAATAGGACTATAACTAGCCAAGAAATTGCAGCCAGTCTAAGCGAAGAGCAAGGTGTTAGACTTGCCTCTTCAACAGTCCGTCGGTGGCTGTTAGAACAAGGCTACAAATCTTGTACACGAAGGTTTAAGCCGCTAATAAGCAAAGCCAACAAAGCCAAGAGACTTGAATGGACTCACTATTACAAAGATTTCACCGTAGAAGACTGGAAGACTGTTCTCTCCCATCGAGTTCGATGTATGAGGTTCCGACGACCACGAACTAATTATCTGAATGCCTATGACGGGCATGGCTTTTGAGAACGGCTCGAGAGTTGCAAAAAAGACCACAAACAGTACAGGAGAATGGATTGTATCCAAGTGCAGCAGGAACACTGTTAGATTTCTTATTTTTCTTTAGTGTTTCACCTAGTCGACGGATGCTTACTTTTTGATGGTGCATTATTCTTGAATGGGAGCAAGAAAGATACGCTGCTTTCTTCATAGCTACTTCTTCAAAGTTCTTGAATGGAATGTTGGTGCAAGAAAGGTTGTTTTTCAGTTTATCTTTATACCTGAGCCAAAGTCTACCATCATTTCTATGACCACTATGGAGTTCACAGTAAAAATGAACTTTTGATATGCGATCACAACTGACCTTTGACACATATCCAGCCCAACGTGATTGCATTATGAACGTCACGATGAAAACAATCTTGCATTTCTCAAAAATATATATATCACCAAACGCATTAAACATTACCGTTTTGATTGTAACGCACCATCTTAAATATAATTGGAGCCTTGTTTCGGGTGCAATATATATATATATATATATATATATATATATATATATATATAAGCTGCGTAAAGTTTGATTTTTTAGACTGCACAGTATGGTAGGGTCAGTTGGGAACCGTCTGTGAGGAAAAGACTACAATGATGCAATTCACACCGACAAATATTTAGAAACGGCATGCTGTAAGGCTTGGCATTTTCACCTGAAGCTCCAATACGAACATTTCAGAGTGTTTGGGTGTCAATCGGAGGACAGTACAGATGATTGGAAAGAGTTGTCCAGTCAACGTCATGGTGTTTGGAAAGGTCACTAGTGATGGTGACCATTCATCTTCCCACGGGTATTCGGAAAAGGGGTAGCTGCTGAAAGACCGTATTTCTAGCAACAGGAGTCTGCACCCTGTCACGCAAGCAGGAGAACTCCGTCAGGGCTGTCAGACAATTTCTGTGAACCACATCATTTTTTACATCTAGCCACCTAACTCCCTAGGCTGCAACCTCCTTGATTACTATGTGTGGGGTCCATCTGAGCGAGATACCAACAAAACTCCTTGTATTACCGAAGATGAAGTGAAGACAAGGATTATGGCAGCATTCACTAACTTAAACAAGAAGACTGTCCAGAAGAGTTTTAGGAAATTCTAAAGTCGTGTGGAGACCGTGGTTGAAGCAAAGGCAATGGTATTGAATAAATTTACTCTTTAGTATTTAAAGATATTTTTGTGTAATTTTGGTAAATGTGTCTGTTGAAATGAAATATCAGTGATTTTACTTTTGTGTAATTTAGACGACAATTTATCTATCGCAACCTCAGTACGCGTGTGTGAGTATGCTTATATATATATATATATATATATATATATATATATATATATATATATATATATATATATATATATATATTTTCGGTAGACGAAATTAAGACTGTTTGATAATTATCCACTAACAATAACATTTAAGTTAATATATATATATATATATATATATATATATATATATATATATATATATATATATATATATATATATATATAAATGTTATTTTTAGTGGATACTCATATTTGAGTTATCAAACATGAGATGTCAATGTTATTTTCGCTTTTGTGCAGTTTAGACCTCAATTCACCCATAACCTATATATATATATATATATATATATATATATATATATATATATATACACACACATATATATATATATAGGAAGAAACAAAAACAACAACAAACAATCGAGGACAAAATATATCGATATGTGCGCAATGATTAAAATCATGATTGTGTAGAAAAATACTTAATTTTCTGGGAGAATATTTCTCCCCTCAAGACTTTAGTCCTTGTGAACAGATTTATATTTCTTGCCCTCGATTGTGCTCTGAAGAGCGATGTGCAATAATCTGCAAGTTACTTATTTGATGTTTCATTTTTTGTTGTTTGTTTTTAGTTATATTTTTTGTTGTTTTTTTATTCAACATTTTACCATGAGCAATATTCTTTCTCATTATTTGTTCTTTCCCTGGTTACTTTAATTACTTTGGTTAATTTAATGCACATATTATGTAAATATACACTCTTATAAATATCCAATTTTAAAGCCATATATATTCAGTGACATGCACAAGCAAGTTACTGAACATATATATGCAAGTTACTATTGCATTATATGCAACAGTAATTTGCATATAATGTCCGCTTAAACTATAATCATTTTTGAATAGATTATATACTTGTAAATAAATGTTTTGTACACGTTTTTTCATAGGTGGTACGTTCACTTGTGTCATTTACATAGCTAAACTTCATCATCTGGTGGATTGGGGTTTGGTGTTTGTCGGAAACATATTCGCTCACCTACAAAAATGGCCGCGTACAAACTTTAAACCACTTTGCATCAGCGAAATAACGAAATTTTCAAGTTGCATTTTAGCTTTATTATTATTTATATCAGAATAATTTCCGTTAAAAAAATATTAGAGTTCTTTAATCAATTGACATCATGGCTAAAATCCCAAAAGATTCAAGGAGGAAGAGCGTGTAAATGTCTACGAATATGAGCCTGAGAAAAATAGTTATG
The DNA here is from genome assembly GCA_964036315.1 of Acanthosepion esculentum. Lineage (NCBI taxonomy): Eukaryota > Metazoa > Mollusca > Cephalopoda > Sepiida > Sepiidae > Acanthosepion > Acanthosepion esculentum. The sequence continues at coordinate 109,162,305 of OZ038488.1, forward strand.
AAACTTTGAATATCAAGATGTACAGTTGTTTCGTAGATTCGAAACACTGGAAACAACGAACTAGATCAAGATCTGGTAAACCTCTGGAACTATTACAAAGGTCAGCCTGAAAAAGGACCGCTGACCTAGTGATGGCTGAATGTAACATATACAATTTGGTGTCAGTGGACAGTCAAACCCATTCTTCTAGAAAATTCATTGATGTCGTGTGTGTGAATAACAAAAATTTGAACACGGCATTAGAATGATCAAAGATGCGTAAAATGTGGGAGAAATTGAATTGGAGTAAAATCGCATTTAGCGATCAAAGAAAAATAAATTCAATTCTAACAAAGGAGAATTTGTTAAAAGAGTGAAATGAAAAAGGAATGGCTCCTGCTACACTACAAAAACTGCAATGTTTGGAGGGAAAGTATAATTCTTATAAATATAATATATATATATTATGAAATGAACAAAGTCCGACAATTATTTAAAAAAGAATGTATAAACATAAAAATGTCTTAAAATAATTGTCGGACTTTGTCCATTTCATAATGTGTGATGTCATTACAGAACCCCCACTTCTCAAATGTTATGCGATCGATGTGATTTCTCTCAATTTGGCATGCTATAGCAGCATCATTAAAGATATCTTCATTAGAGGATTTGTTGATAGCCGAGCCTGTATTGATTTATAAAGGTGTTTTAATAAGCTAGGTGGATGGCATGATTCAGTGCCAAGATACCTTACAGTGCTTAATTTCTTACAACGCAGTCTAAACAACTGAGAGTCCAACTGTTGAATACAACAAACGAGCATATGGCCGCGTGTCGACATAAGAATAAATATTTGATTTAAAATATACACCCAGAGAATGAGTGACCTGCCACCCCTAAAGTTATGTTAAACGATAGCTTGGTTCCGTAGTTCCGCTTAATGAGTGTTGTTACATGGGAAACCGTTGGTATAAACCAATGGCTCCTGCTATAGATTATATTGGTTTATACCAACGGCTTCCCATATTAATACTTCTCGTTTTCCCTCTCGCATGGTCATGTGAGACGTCACGCGCTGCGACGCGATTTTCGCTTCCTTGTTTCGTAAATACGAGTTTGTCGTTACTTTGAGCTTATTTAAGCAGCAAGGGCGGGCCATTATTGTGGTTTCGTCTATGTGTTGTTTGATTTATTAAAATTGTCATCTTTGATAATGGCTTATGTAAGCCGAAACCTTAGATTGGATTTAAACATGTATCAATATGGTGTTTTCCTTTCGTCTTTCAACGATAATGTGATTAAGCTTAACAGACAATATGAAAGGAACTTACTTAAAATAAATAGACAAAACCTGTCTATATTATTTAATGAAACATGCATTAATGAAAAATTGCTGCCGAATTATACACAATATATATATATATATATATATATATGTAGAGAGAGAGAGAGAGAGGGGGGGGGAGAGAGAGAGCCGATTAAGCACAATGGAGAAAGGGAATTTTTAAGAGCTGCTGCTCTTACTTAATGGATAGCTCTTCATCAGACTGCTGAAGACATCTCATATATAATACGCGAAAGGATACCCTTCATCTGACGTGCGCCGATAGCATAGAGATAGAGTCTCTGACAGATGTCAAATCGGTCGAGTTTCGATTCCGGCTTGAAGCAATCTGATGCCTAATTACACAGATGAGCCGTGATATAACAAAACAGAATGTCTGTACACACACACACACACACACATAACACACATGTATATATATATATATATATATATATATATATATATATATATATATATATATATATGGCTTGACGATGGTGTTTAGCATGAAACTTGTTTCAATGATTCAGTGACCACTTTTATATTTACAGACGCTTTATCCCTGATATTGAGCTCTTAACCAATAAATATAGCATAAGTTAAAACTATAACTATATATAAATATATATGTAAATATATATATATTTAGATAGACAGATATATAGATAGATAGTCTTTTCCATAGTAGTCTTTTCCAACATACAAATATATATCTAAATATATATATATATATATATATTTTAAGATTTTATATATATTTTTTAAATTATATATATATATATATATATATATGTATATATATAAATATATTATATATATATATATGCATATTAAGATATTTTTTATTTTGAGTATTTGCATAAATATTTGTATCTATAAAAAGAATGTATAAACATAAAAATGTCTTAAAATAATTGTCAGACTTTGTCCATTTCATAATGTGTGATGTCATTTGTTTACATTTGGATACGATTTGAGCAGATATGAATGTACGTGAGAGATTCATGGAAGACTGACGTTTAAAAGCAGCAAAAATCGACCTTGCTAATCGAAAGACTCTCTGTGGCTAAATCGGTTAAAACAGGCCAGGTTGTATAACGGTTCTGTATAGGATACGAGTTCGATTACTGTCGGAGGACGAATATTTTCTATGAAAGTTTCTTGGATATTCAGGCCGGTTAGGGTTATTAATACTGTCTATTATAAAAGAAAACAAAGACCCCCCCCCCAAAAAAAAACAGAGCATTTACTTAAATATTTGTATCTTAAAAAGAATGTCGGACTTTGCCCATTTCATTTATATATATATATATATATATATATATATATATATATATATATATATATATTTGATATATATATATATATATTCGATATGTATATATATATATATATATATATATATATTCGATCCTAGCTTAAGGCAAGCGGTCTAGCCACACTGAAGAGCTCTGATACAGCGAAACAATCAATCTGTGGATAACAACATTATATATAGATAGATAGAGTCTTTTCCAACATACAAATTTATCTTCTTGCTAACTTTAGTAAATATTAGGAAACTGTAAGTCCGTAGCTACAACCAAGTCCTATTTAGGTAATTTGCGCACCATGGCGCATTCATTTTGTGAAACCCTTGGAAAAAGCAATCATTGGAAGCAACTGGTTTCAGGCTTCAATGACTGGCTTCATAAAGTGAAACAGTCAGTGTGCACAAATCATATAAAATTAATACATTATTGAGATTTTCTTCAGTTTCGTTCACTTTACGAAGACATCAGACCAAATATTGACAAATACGATTTAAGCCTGTTACTTCTCTGTGGAAGAATTTTCTCATCTTTACTGAATTTCTTCCCTCTGAAGAATGCAATACAATGTTTGTAACAATTAGACAGGAAAATAGGGAGGCCTAGCTTTAGCTGTTGTACGAATCTGGTACGCAGTGAAAATCGATGCCACTAAAATAGCATAATTCGTGTCCTACGGTTGTCACCCAATATATGAGATGATTATCTGTCCAATCCAAATAACTAAGCAGTTTTGAGGCGCAGATTTTTGGGAAGTTTTATTTTCTTATTTATGCATTTGTTTTCAAAAGGCTTTTTTCTTGGGTTGAGAATTTTTCAGCAATCATCTTTTTTTTTTAGAGTAATTCACAGATGAGTATTCAGAAATGAATTATACCGTTAAATAATTTTGTTCCTGAACGTACTACGGTAGGAAATTCTTTTTTTGTTTTTTACTTGATTTTGCCTTTGTTTGTTTTTCTTTTTCATTTATCCATTTCTATGTTATTTTTCTTCATCATTTCATTTTTAGATTCTATCTTTCTTTTCTTGTTTATGTTATTTTTCTTCATTCCATTCTTTTTGGATTTTTCCATTCCTTTTCTTTCTTTCTTTCTTCTTGTTTATGGTATTTTTCTTCATTCTTTTCTTTTTAGATTATTCCTTTCCTTTTCTTTCTTTCTTTCTTTCTTTCTTTCTTCTTATTTATGTTATTTTTCTTCGTTCTTTTCTTTTTAGATTTTTTATTTCCTTTTCTTTCTTTCTTTCTTCCATTCTTTCTTTCTTTCTCTCTTTCTGCCATCGGTTTTCTTTTACTGTTTTCTTTTTTACTGTTTCATTTATCTTTTGTTAAATTTTCTTTTTTCGTTATTTCCTATTCTCTCCTTCTTTACACTCAGATTTTCTGTTTTTTTTCTAATTATTTTTTCTCTTCTATCTTCTTTTTGTTTCGAATTTATTTTTTTTAATTCTTTCTCTCTTTATTTTCTAATTTTAATTTTTTTCTTTTTCATACTTATTTCCGTACTTCATTTTTCCTTTTAATTTTTCATCATCCCTTTTCATTTATTTTCATTCATCTTTCTTTCTTTATTTTTTCTTTCTTTCTTTCTTTCTTATTCATGCTTTTTTTTCACTGTCTTATTTTGCTTCCTTTTTCTTTTTAATTGTTATTTTTCAATTTCTTTTTTTCTTTTGTTACTTCTTTCTTTATTACTTTCTTTCGTCTGTCCCAATTTGTTTTTTTTTTATTTTTCATTTTTTTTTCTTTGATAACCATTTTTTGTTGTGAATTAATTGATTAATTCATTTTTTTCTTTCTTTTCTAAGTTTCTTTCATTTTCGTTCTCTTTCCCTCTTTGTTTTTTCTCGCCAATGATTTTTCTATTTTTTTCAATCATTGTTTAAGAAATCATTTATTGAACAAAGTAACTAATAATAACAAAACAAAAGTCATTGAAACAAAGCAAGTTCAGTCGACCAATGATGACAATTCCAGAACAACGTAACTATAAACAATTTTTTCTATCCTCTGCCAGCCGCAATGATGGAAAAAGCATTACCTCGAACCATCGCCAGTGAGACACGCTGCAAGAGCCACTCCGTTTCGCGAGGCTTGTTCATTAATCGAGACACAATCGCGCCAATCCTCGGTAGGAACGCCATCGAACGAGGATCAATAACCCCTGAAGTCTCCACTGCCACAGGAGTAAAAAAGATCTATCGGCAAGAGAAGAATATTTAACTATTTTTTTCAACTCTGTGTCTCGGGCGACGGACCCAGCCTCAACCGTGGACCTGATCAAATTACTAGCCGAAAATGTATCCGCACAGGTCGCATCCCAAATCAACGATGGTAATGCCATCCGGCTGCTTTCCATCACCACGGTCGAGGCCTACGGGATCGATTTGGGAAGGGAACCCAGCTGCATCCAAAAATCTTTTGATGTCGTTTATTGCTGCATGCCGTGGAAAGTGGCCGGCATTACGACGACAGGAGATAGGATGCAAACCAAACTCATCGATGGAGGCTCCACATCTGCATCTGTGACGCTCACATAATTTGAGTCCAAGACAGATCGCGACTCTAACCCGAGTGCAGTCATCATCTAGAAGGGTACCGGTAGATGAAGAGGGCACTGCGTCGAGCCAGGCGCCACTACTCAGTTGTGAAACAGATAGTAGACAGGCGAGGCGATGCTGATCCAGAGAGAGTCGCAAATTAGTAAAATTGGCGTCGCATTTTATTTTATCCCAGCTTTTTTGTTTTGATGTATCTAGTGGGATAGAAAGTAATTCTTGGGTCCAGACGCTGCAAGCTTGTTCGAAAGAACTACCCGAGAAACACTGAGACGAGCCACTGAGTATCTATTTTCCTATTTTTCGTTTTCATGTACCGTTTGAAATTATTTTTCTTTTGTTTTTCTTTTATTTCTTCTACCTCACTTTATTTTTTTTTTATTTAGCCTTTTCCCTTTTATTTTCCCTTTTGTTGTTAATTTATTTTTCTTTCATTCTTTCTTTCTTTCTTTCTTTCTTTCTTTCAGACTCGACTTGAGCTCATTGGCACGTCTTCCAAGTGGTTACATATTACATCTAAAATTCTAATTGACGGTTTTTTCATTAATCCACGAAAAAAAAAAGAATTAATTATTTTGCATATCTTTTTCGTCGCCTGGCACGTGCACCACGTTCACTACAAACGGCAAAATATCTGTTGACATCTGATCCCGTGATGCTCAAATCTATTTTTCTAATCCATTCTCCCCAGCAAAACTAACAATCACAACTACGAAAACATAATAAAAAAAAATAATCTTAATCTTCTGTTCGAGAAATCAACTGGACATGGTGTCAAAAAAACATTTTAATCTCCAATCAAAATGTTTTCAGCCCCCAATATTTACATTATTCGGACTATTGTCCTCATCTTTGTCGCCATATTTATTACAACGTTTCGGCCGTTGTACGCTCCGGCCTTCTTCAGGTGGTTAGAATGTCGAACTGAACCCATTATTTCGCTCACTGGGGTAGACTGTTCTAGTTCCGAGTGCCATGTTTAATGGATGTCAGTTATCAGTCCTCAAGGACACATGGCACAGTGGATAAAGACGTTAGTTAGATCCAGTGACATGACCCAAAGAGTGTGAGTTCAATACCCGGTTAAGGTAGGTGAGAACTTTCAGAGGGAAATTAACAGGAGATAACTGATAACTGACACCCATTAAAAATGGCACGTGGAACTAGAACAGTCTACCCCAATGAACGAAATAAAAGGTTCAGTTCGACATTTCAACCACCTGAAGAAGACTGGAGCATACAACGGCCGAAAGGTTGTGATAAATATAGGGACAAACATGAGGACAATAGTCCGAATAATGTAAATAGTGTACATAATACCTCGTATCAGAAATATAGACAGATACTGGGAAGGCCGGAGCGTACAACGGCCGAAATATGGCGACAAAGATGAAGACAATAGTCCGAATAATGTAAATAGTTTACATAATACCTCATCTCAGAAATATAGACAGATACTGAAGGGCCGAAACGTTGTAATAAATATGGCGACAAAGATGAGGACAATAATACGAATAATGTAAATAGTGTACATGATACCTCATCTCAAAAATATAGACAGATACTGAGGAAGGCCGGAACGTACAACGGCCGGAACGTTGTGATAAATATGGCAACAAAAATGAGGATAATAGTCCGAATAATGTAAATAGTGTACATAAAAACTCATCTCAGAAATATAGACAGATACACAGATTCTTACCATCTTTAAAATGCCTTTCTTGTTCGTTGCACGGTCGACACCATTTTACAATCAATTTATCAACGGTTTGGCTTTGAATGACGACTTTGACGGAATTGGCATCAGTTGAGGAAAAGAAAAGATAATATAACGAGGAACAAAACAAGCATTAATAATTGTCTTACACACGCTAATTTCTATTGGGTACAATAAAAATCCATTCTTCCCCACAAAAATAAGACGGCAAAAAATCTGTTGACATCTGATTCCGTGGTGCTCAAATCTATTTTCCTAATCCATTCACTCCACCCACATAAATAACTATCACAACTAAGAATGCTAAGACATAATTAGCACATCATTCCAGACTCAAAATCTGATTCTTCAGCACGGAAAAAATATTATCATCCACGAGAAAAATGTCTTAATCTTCTCTTCGAGAAATCAACTGGACATGGCGTCAAAAAACATTTTAATCTCCCATCAAAATGTTTTCATCTCACGAAAATAATTTAATACTGATCACTTGATCCTAATCAACTACAAACATTCTTACCATCTGTTCTTTAATGGCAAAGAAGATAATTATCTAAAACGGCTTTCTTGTTCGTTGCTCGGTCGACGACATTTTACAGTCGATTACCAACGGATTGGCTTTGAACGATGTCTTTGATGGAATTGGCATCAGTTGAGGAATGAAAAGATAATATTAACGAGGAACAAAACAAGCATCAATAATTGTCTTACACACGCTAATTTCTATTGGGTACAATAAAAATTCACATGGAAGTGTATTTCGCGATAAACTGACGAAATTAGTAGAGAAAGAAGCAAGATTAGAATGAGTTCAAAAACATTTAAAAGATTAGAACGGCGTTAATATGCAGACAAATATGAAGAGCCTGACGAAAGATTTTTATGGCGCAATTAATTTTTAACAAGCCTGTCTCCTGTCGACAATTTCTTTTTATTATGTCTCGTAAAAAAACAAAAATTCTCGAAATGTCTTCTTGAATAAAACGTTAAAAAATACCAGCAAAGTAAAACAAAGAAAAGAAAATACAACAACAAAAAGGTGTTGTTTTGTAATTACTCGAAAAATTCCAACTTCTTAATATTTCTCCTTTATTAAAACAAACAAATAATTTGAAATATTTAAGATACTTTTGTGTTTGTACGCTTGCCTTAACAAACATATTTCGGATTCTTCTTAAAACTTTCATGTAAAAGTGTTATCCTTTGTGCAATGAGCTGTGCGTATACATTAACTTCATTAACTTTGACAATATGGTTAAATAAGGAACAAGTGGATTTTTTAAAATAAATATAACCTCTTTCGCCTCATCATCACTCGAATTTGAGATAATTTTGAAGCCGATGGAACTGTTCAGGATGTCGACAAGAAGCCCTCCGGAACTCGACAGACATCGGCAAACACCTACAAAGGAAAAGTTAAATTCCCCAGAAATTTTCAAAATGGAATAATAAAAATTGTCTCGATATTTGAATTCAGTGTTATTTGTTTGTTTATTTTTTGTTTTCTTTTTTGGTTGAGTAGATGCCACGTGTTAAATGTTACAGCATTTTTATCTATGTATAGAGGAACATTATAAGGAAGCGACCCAACTTCTTTGTGTATGTTTGTTCCAAGCATTAATACTCACTTTGAATTGATAACTAATATGTAGTCTTGTAAATGTGGTGTGTGTGAAACAGACACCAGCTCAGCACCGCCTACTTCGACTTCCACTTTGTCCGTCTGTCAATCGTATGTCCACCACTATTGCACGCAGTCCCCTGAATGACTTCGGTTCTGTCGTTTCTGCTGGCACTCCGCTTTTTATGCTATTCCAATACGGCTAACATTTGCATGTGTGCAAATATCGTCACGTTTTGGACGAGATAGGCGCGCATAAATTGCGTCTGCAATAGCGGCCATATTTCTTTTCTGTGATACTTTGCAGGCAAGACACGTTCGCACTCGTCTCGAATTCTGAGGTAAGTCATGTCTTTCGTCACATTAACATTCTTCATCGTCCTGCAAACAATCCATTTTTAAGAAGGTTTACAGATCATCATATGGACTGAGAACGCACAAGGTGGTACATTACAAAGGAGAGTTATGGAGCATGCAGGCTCAATCAAGGACACAGAGTTTATCTGTCATATTTTTCTGAGACCTATGAAATAAAATGCTGATCTCAAAGTCAATTAAGGGTCCATGGACGCCGAAACGAGAGGGAAGCTATTACAAGTAATACGAGGGGTGAGGATGCGGCTCTCTTCTAAGATGTGGCAATCACTACCATGTACGCATTTAAATAATGTTTAGATATCTAGACACCATTGATAGATTCCACCAACGATATTTAGGATTTAAGATCAATTGTTGGTATCCAGTGTGTATCCCAGAGGCCAGAATTTGTGGCACTCGATAAGACGAATGAAATCAGCATCGATGTTCTCATTCATCGTCACAGACCTCGCATGGCAGGACAAGTCATTTGCCTTGGTCATAGCTGAATATCGAAGCAAATGTTCAAGGAAATTCGACCACAGCATAAAACAAGGAAACACTGGTTAAAAGAGTCTCCTGCAGTCTGACGTATAGAAGATTCGGAGTGGGGATCTACTGCCTGTTTTCGAAATAAGTCAAAGCATACACTACCTGAATTCCTTAAGGTCTTATTTGTCATGATAATTTTCGAATATCTATGGGAATAAGCACGCAAACTCTAATAATTGATTGGTTTGTTTTTAAATGCATTTGGTGGGGATATTTAAAACCGAAGCGTATTTTAAATAGTAAGAATAACTGTTTTTTGGAAGTGATTATTACATCAACAATTTTTTGATTAAAGTTGGCTGGAAATCATGGAGCCGGAAGGGAGTTGTACAAGCGAGAGGTGCGAGAAAAGAAACTGTCAGCATAGAAGTTACGGTTACATCTATCTAGATCAACCGTAAACTGATGAGATCTCGACGCAAGTCTAGTACTGCCCTTAAATTCAAGAAGTCTAGGTACCCCACAGCGAATAGCTCCTCCGAACAATTACCAGGAACGTATTTGCAGAAAAGACACAGAAAGGCAAACTTACGACGGTGGTAAAGCGACTGAAGCCGAGCCACCAGATCAGGGTCAAGAATATTGCTGATTTTTTCTTTGGATTTTATGAAGCAGCTCAAGTAAATAGCAGGGGAACTTGGCAGCAATATTCTAAGCATGGAAGAATACACACACACACACACACACACACACACACACACACACACACACACACACATATATATATATATATTATAAATTAATTGATTTAAAATGTTTTTTCGCTACACAGTAATAACCATGTTTCAAAAATGGAAGCTAAAAGCTTCGAATTTAATTTTGTAATTAAATTAAAGACATTAGTTTCATTTCATCCTAAAAAAATTCGCTTGAGGATGAAATGGAACTAATGTCTTTAATGTAATTACAAAATTAAATTCGAAGCTTTTAGCTTCCATTTTTGAAACATGGTTATTACTGTGTAGCGAAAAACATATTTTAAATCAGTTAATTTATAATCTTAATGCTCTGTAAATTTACACTGAGAACTATTGTGTAAAAATAAAAATATCTATAAGAACACCGGATTATATATCTTACTGTTCTTTCTTTATATATATATATATATATATATATATATATATATATATATATATATATATATATATATGTGTGTGTGTGTGTGTGTGTGTGTGTGTATTTAGGCAACATTTTTTCATTCATACATGTTTCATTAAATAATATAGACAAGTGTTGTCTATTTATTTTATGTAAATTCTTTACATATCGTCTGATAAGATTAATAACATATCATTAAACGAAAAAAGAAAATTACAATATTGATACATATTTTTTTAATCCAATCTAAGCTTTCGGCTTACATAAGCAATTATCAAAGATGACAATTACATTACACGGACAAGACAGTGATGATAGCTATTTCAATTTGTCTTTTCACAAGGCTACATTTATATTTCCAAGTATTGATAGTATTGTGGGCTGCTTAGATTGGATTAAAAAATATGCATCAATATTGTGATTTTCTTTCTTCGTTTAATGATAATGTTATTAAGCTTATCAGACGATATGAAAAGATTTTACATACAATAAATAGACAACACTTGTTTATATTATTTAATGAAACGTGTATGAATATATATATATATATATATATATATATATATATATATATATATATATATATATTACACAGCAAATAATTCAAAATTACCACATGTCGATATAGCCTATTTGAACCAGCTCAACCTTGCGCGAGTCATCTTCAGCCCTCGTCTTGGAATCTGGGTTTTAGAATTTAATTTATATAGCAGTCGAGGAAATGATAGTGAACCTACTCAAAATGACGCCTCAGTCAGATAAAAAAAACCGAGGCTTTCGTAAGGGGAGAGTAGGAAGCCGCGACCCCGTCAAAGGACAGGGTTTCAGCTGAGAAAAATTATACTGAGAGATGCCCAGCCGTGGGGAAGAGCTGCCCGCGGCCGCACCCTCCCATTGCACCAGAGATAGGGATCGGTGCTCGCACCGAGGCCAGCGCAACCGACGGATTCGGGGGCTGAGAGCAATTTTTTGTTCCTGGCCCGCGTGTACGCGCTCGGGTCCCTGGCTTTGTGTCACAACTCGTCTTAGTGGGGGGGGGGGGAGACAGAGTAAATACCCAGTGTGGTGCGGTTTATTATCAAGAGGATTAATTGTAAGGTTCTTTCTGTGACTGGTCCCGTTTATTTGAACATGCTGTAAAGGTACGACATTGAACATGAATTTTATTTTCAGCAAGACGGGGCACCCCCACACAACTATCAAAATGTTATATCCTACCTTGATGAGATCTTGTCAAACAGGTGGATTGGACGAATGGGGTTTCGTAGAATACACACCCCGTTCACCAGACCACAGATTACTACACTTTTTCTGAGGATACTTAAAAGACAAAGTCTATGCTATGAAACCTACAGCAGTCGCTGAATTAAGAGCAGCCATTGTACAAGAAATCACAAAAAATAGCAAAAGAAATATTTGGTGTTTTTTGCGATCTATTTTTTCGCGTTATCAGCAGTGCCTGCACCAGAAGGACGTCAGATTGAAAACAGGCGTTGACAAAATGTAGTGAAAGAGATAATCAGTTACCCCCACCACCAAAAAAAAAAATCGTGTTTTGTGTGCAATCTGCCGAAGAAAAATTACCAAAAAGTAGTTAGCAAAAATCTACTTCAACGACTAGAATCTATGCTAATGTTCACCCCTCCCCTGAATGATGTAACCAATCAGAAAGATCTCTCGATGTACCAAAGCCGTTATTTTTTCGCTTATAAAGGCAGAAGATTTTCTGAGCTGGTGAACCGAACACGCATTTTTGCTGATTAGAAGTGAAGTTTGGACGTGTGACCCAATTTTGTCGTTTCTACGTTGCTTGTTGGACTGTTACCACGAGCTATCGTTTGAACTGTGATTTGGCTACAAGTGTTGCGATCGAGAAACAGAAGAAATCTGTTGCTGACGTTTGTTGCTACTATAAGGTGACTGTCTTTTCTTTTCTTTACTACAACACAAAACAATAAAATAGTGTAGTTTCTGTTAAATTTTGAAAATGAAATGTATTTTAATATACACTGACTATATAATTATTTAAAGTGTGTATTCATATTAGCGGAAAACATATACAGTGTAACCCGGATATAAGAGAGTTGTCGGGACCGGAGAAGAAGTCTCTTATATCCGGGATCCTTATATCCAGGGTTTGGTCTATTATATATACATTAAGACAGGCTCTAATTTGGGACCAGAGAAAATCTCTCTTATATCCGGTTTTCTCTTATATCAGGGTCTCTTATATCCGGGTTACACTGTATATATATATATATATATATATATATATATATATATGTGTGAAGAAATATAGTCTTAAAGTGTGCTATATTTATGGGATAAAGTGCTCAATATCAGAGATAGAGCGTGTGTAAATATAAAAGTGGACATGGAAGTCAGCACTTAGAGGCGACAGTCTGTTTCATGCTAGTGCAATCGTATATATATATATATATATACATACCGTATCACAGCTCATCAGTGTGGCTAGACGCCCGGTCGCCTCAAGCTAGGATTGAAACCCGACTGAATCGGCGTCAGTCGAGATGTTACCATTAAGACGTTGGCGCACAGCAGGTATGAAGGTGAATTTAAGCATATTTATTTTTAGATAAAAATACAGTGACTGAGAGAACTCGATTCGATTTACCGAAGAGTCTTGCATTATTAGCCGTAATAGTCACTGTTTACTAACCCACACTTCCTCCCCAGAGAGCTCAACCGAAATAAATTAAAACTTTGTTGCATTTGAAGGTAGAAAGGAAAAAGTGCTTCTTTGGTTTTAATTGATATATTTAATCAAGATTATACGCCCGCTCATTATCAATAGAATAATAATAGACGAGATGACTTTAATTTACAGTTGAGCTGACTAGTTGTATTCGTAAATTCTAAGAAAACAGTTTCTTTTCTCGCACTTCTTGGATGTGGAACTCCCTTCTTGTTTCAAGTTTTCCAGCCAACCTTAATCTAACGAAATTCAAATTCAATGTCAATCGCTATCTACTGCCCTCCTAATTATTCCTTGCTCTTTCCGCCCATTATTAATGTTTTTGCTTGTAATTCTTCCAAATCCTGTAACCCTTGTGTATTTACGACCACGCCTGGGATATAACGAAAAAAAAAATATATTTAGGAAATTTTTGATTTCTCTTAGATATTAACCTAGATTTTGACTGGACGATCTACGAGAATGGCCTTGTCCCAGACCAATTTATAATTGGTTAACTACTGGAGAAGAGGCAATATATATATATATATATATATAAATATATATGTAAGCAAATGTGTGGATGTAGATCCGACGGTATGATGAAAATGTGGAAAAGACAAAGCAAAATCCGAATATGTGAGTTTACTGTTTTTATTTTGTTTTTGTTTTTGTTATTCTGTCGACGTCAGACGTTTCGGTCAAATAGACCTTCTTCAGGACATGGTTAATGGAGACATATTTATATTAGATTTAAGTTAGATGAAGAGACGATATATACAGGACTGGTCAGAAACAGAAAAACTGAAATTCTAAAGTCAGAGTATTCTTTCTTGGAGTCGGATACGCTGGCGTCGCGTGGGCCACATCTTTTCCACATTTTCATTATATATATATATATATATATATATATATATATATATATATATATATATATATATATATATATGTATATATATGTTTCATTAAAAACGACAGACAAGGTACTACGATTGAGATTTTTATTTAATTTTTCTTGTGTTCGAACAAGTGATTTCTTTACAGGACATGTATGTGCGTGTGAGTGAGCCCCCGCGTTTGCATTCCTGTATGTGCCGCATGTAGTGGTTATTTCCTCATACCGTTTCCCGCTTCATTTTCGGGTCTGAGTGTCAAAGATAATGGGAAAATGTCATATCATTTTTCGGTCCGCACCAAAAAGGCTTCCCTCCCGATATACCCCACAAAAATGTTTCACTGAAGATGTCAGTCATCTTCGATAAAACTTGTGTAAAACAGCGATTGCTTTCCCAAAAATTGAATTATTAAATTACATGACCCGATAGTCAACGAGAAACACCACAAAAATTGCAGTGTCTTGTCGATTATCTTAAAGGAAACCGGCAAAAAATATGGATTACACAATTATATATATTCATCCAGAGGCAGACTGTTTCGCAGTTCCTCAGTATCGCTAGACGTCGGATTGATTCCAGGCTGGATCGAAACCCGACTGATTTGATGTCAGTCAGATCTCTTACTTCTCTGATCGTACGGCACGCAAGAAAGGAATTTTAACGTTTTTCTCTATACGAAATACGCCAGTGGCTCAGAACTCAATTTAATTTGAAGAGTAGATGATTATATATATATATATATATATATATATATATATATATATATATATATATATATATATATATATATATATATATATATATATATATATATATATATATATATATATATGTTGTTCGTTCTGTGACGCGATCATTTCATTTATCTTCGTATTTGTGTGCGACTGCCCAACCATCATAATGCAAGTGATTAAAGATTTGGAAGAATTTAAATAACTTTTACAAGAAAGTGGAAGTAAACTAATCGTGGTGGATTTTTATGCCACTTGGTGTGGACCTTGTAAAGTGATTGCTCCCGTTCTTGAGGAATTGTCAAAAAAGTACCTAAACGTTGTGTTTTGCAAAGTGGATGTTGATGAAGCTGAGGATGTCACCAAAGAATATGAAATAAGTGCCATGCTAACATTTTTATTCTTCAAAAATCGAGGAATCTAAATGAAATAATAATAATAAAAACATAAGAATATTAATCTACAACCCAGTATGTCTGAAGATTTTAATAAATGTTTTTAATAATTTTTATCGTTCAATATATATATATATATATATATATATATATATATATGGAGGCAGAGACAGAGACAGAGAGAGACAGAGACGGCGATAGAGACAGAGAGAATGCTGGATTAAGCACAACAATTAGATTACTCTGAAAACAGACGATCAGGATTTTTCTGATTGATAAGCTTTCTCGATATCAAGAGATGATCCCTTAATAAGAAGAAATAAAATCAAATCTGTACTTATCTTGGCTGTAGGTTTCATGGAATTACATCCAATCTCCAGGGGTTTTGATTGTAAAATTAAAGTTATTTCAGGAAGATATTATTTTATAGCATGAACTTGGTTATATGAAATTCGGTTATGTGTATCAGGTAAGGATAAACAGTTTACGTCAAAACATATCGTCTCTTTATTAAGATCGGTGTTTGATATTTATCACACACTTATCTGTGACAATGAGTGATATGTAGTCCTATATTTCTTCGGTTATATATCTATTGAATAAGTTTAATCAGTTTACGTCATACTAGAAGGTCTTTTAAGAAAGAGCATTCAATAAAATCTTTTAAGAAAGAACAAATTCAAATACATTTACGTGATAAAATACAGGGTAAGATGGTTAAGTTGCCTTCTAAATGACGCAAAAATGAAAATAACACTGACATCTCATTTTAACAGATATACAGGGTGCGATGGATAAATTGTCGTCTAAATGATACAGAAATGACAATAACATGACATCTCATTTTAACAGATATACAGGGTGCGATGGATAAATTGTCGTCTAAATGACGCAAAAATGAAAATAACACTGACATCTCATTTTAACAGATATATTTACCAAAATTACACAAACACATCTTGAAATAATAAAGAGTAAATTTAACAAAATCATCATTGGCTTCAACCACAGCCTCCAGACGACTTCGGAATCTCCTGAATTTCTTCTATCGAAGCGTCCATAATAGATAGATAGATAGATAGATAGATAGATAGATAGATTGTCTTCTAAATTACGCAAAAACCAAAATAGCACTGACATCTCATTTTAAGAGATATATTTACCAAAATTACATAAAAATATCTTGAAATAATAAAGAGGAAATTTATTCAATAAAATCACCATTGGCTTCAATCACGGCCTCCAGACGACTTCGGAATCTTTTGCATCGGATAATGTGTCCATATTCCTTGCCTTCAGTTGATCTTTGGTGTTACAAAGTGTTTTGTTGGTCTCTCGCTCAACTGCGCCCCACACATAATAATAAAGGCGGTTGCAGTCAGGGGAATTAGGTGGCCAGATGCAGATGTAAGGAGTGAGGAGGTCGCAGAAAATGACTGGGTTCTCTTACTTTCATGGCGTGGTACAGCCACACTTTTCACCCAGTGCAGAACTCTCTCCTCAAGGTATTTGATATAGGCCTCTCTCTGTGTTGAGTCTAAGGCTCTTATCAATAAATTCGGGGGTTCTTTTCTTTTCGGAACGATCAAAGAAATTTCCCGAACTGCCGTAACTTCGTAATCACCATTAAACTCATCCAACTCTTTCCGAATACTCTGCGCTGCACTCAGATTGACATCTAAATACTCTGAAAGGTCTGTATTGGAGCTCCCGGCGTGAAATTCAAGCCGTATAGCAGGCCGTTTCCCAAATTATGGGGGAGTGAATTTGAATTACGTCATGGTGACCTTATTCTCACAGATGGTGCCCAACTGACCCTACTATACTATACAGTCGACAAAATCAAAAACAAACATTTCTTGTTTTACATATTAAACATTTTGTGAGATGGACAATTATGCTGTTACACGATTTGGACAATTTTATTGTTCCATACGGAATATATATATATATATATATATATATATATATAAGTATGAACCTAAAGAGCCAGGTAAACCTACCTAAGTTTCACCTACACGGATTGTCAGGGTAAACTGGCCAAAGAGGTAAAATTGGAACAGAATATATATAGACTCCTAGAACATAAAAACAACCATGACCAGTCTGGACGATTGATTTCACCTCAATTTCATGTTCTTAGTTCTTTCTTTTTTTATCCCTTATTTTTCCTTGGGCATTGGTTTGTTCGATTACAAGCGAATACACCTAAGGTTTTTCCAGACGACAATAACTATTCATATATATATATATATATATATATATATACACACAAAAAACTTCTTCATTGTATATCCTTCCTTGACCCACCTCATGCTCGTGAGTAGGGGCGAAGGGTCGATAAGCAGACGTGGCTCTTGGGGCACTGCTCCTGGGTTATCCGTATACTTGGATGATTATCTCTGCGGAACTGAGTGAGTAACGGCGCTACTCGTATTCGAAGATACCCGTCTACTACGGCGGCTAGCCAAACCCTATTGCAGACGCTTGCTCAGGTATATTTGTGTTTGCTCAACACCCACAGAGTCCACCTGTGTTTTATAATGCAACTATTAGCAGACCTTAGTTACAGTTTCTGGGAAAGAGCGTGTTATCTAGCGTGATCAACAATTTGAACAAGGCCACCACGCTCACACCCTCGGCCACGATGACTTTTTACTTCATGATATAGACATATGTACAGCTATAGACGGCCCCCAAGTGTTCCGTCTACTCAATTTCACTCACACCAAGGGTTGGGTCAACCCGTGGTTTGGCTATCCAGCACTTTCTAAATGCCGCACACTGGGATTGTCCCCACTCCTTTAATTTCGGGAGTTTCATAAACAGACAAAAAATGAAGTTCATGATAAGGATTCTAGTAACAGACGAAAGTACTCGGATGCAAATGAAAAACAAAAAGGAACTTTGGAAGTTTACCATTTGTATAAAACAACTTATGCGAAATCTCGAAAACTTTAATAAAAAATTTAGCGATACAAAACTTTATTGTATTGTTCTTTTAAAATAATTCCTGCTACCTAAATACACCTTATTTATGTATATGCACAAAACATAGACATAGAAACAGACAGACACACACGTATATATATATATATATATATATATATATATATATATATATATATATATATATATATATATCGACACGAGTATATATGGTTCATATCAAATGAAAGTGAGGAAAAAGTCTCCATTGAAATTAGTAAAATTAGTAAAATAAAATTTGGCAAAAAAATTTTGTTTGTCTGCTAACCTATGAAACCCAATATTTTTGTGAAAAAATGGTATATATATACATATATATTTGAAGTGATTTTTTATCCGACATTATTTATTCTTACTATAATCGTTTTTTTTACTGGGCACATTTTTATTAACTTCACTCTTGAAGAAAAGGAAAAAAAGGTAGGAACATGTATACTCACTAAAAATAAGTTTATAGTAATAACAGTTATATATATATATATTAAGGATACAATTTTTTTCCTCCGTTATTTTGTGGCTACCATGACGCTTTTTAAACATAGTATTTTATGTCTACCGGTTCATGCAATCAAAATTCTTAATCAAAAGTTTAAACAAATCGTGCTGAGTAGCAGGTAATAATGTCGGATAAACAATCGATTGATTCCTGAGAAATTACTTGCTACTTGCGTCTCGAATACAACAAAATGTGCCGATATAAGCTTTCGAGAAGATCGAAACAAGTGTATGTCCAGTCTTCAGAGGGATAACTGAATTGGCTTTTAACGCTCCCTGTCGGACAGGATCAGACGGTTTGGTAATAATAAAAAATTCTATCAAGCCATAATCTATAATAATCCTTAAGTAAAATACTGGTCGAAAACACGAGAGTTTTATGTAATTACCGAAATCCGCTTATATTAAAACAATCCCTATACATTAAACATCTCCTCCCCAACATCAACTTCACCTTGTTTAAGAATGGGAACGGCGTGTTGAAGTTTCTTTTAAACATAGGATGTCGTCCACTCGAATTCTACAACGCTCGAAACTAACGCTGCTACTGGAATTCAAAACCATATAAATAATACTTGTCAGACAGTCAAAATATGAAAAAAAATAGCATCACCAAAACAATATCCCGTTGAAAATGGCTAAGGAAGTGGTTGAAAACGGTTGGGACATTGGACGATATAGGCAGTTTTTGCACTCCCGGACTCCCTCCATACAGAAAACTGTTAGAACGAAGGATGCTGCCTCAGTATACATTAATCATATAATATATATATATATATATATATATATATATATATATATATATATATATGCAGTTGCTTTAATTTCGGGATATATATATATATATATATATATGTATATATATATATATATATATATATATATATATATATATATGCAGAAATATAGTCTTAAAGTGTGGTATATTTATGGGGTAAAGTGCTCAATATCAGAGATAGAGCGTGTGTAAATATAAAAGTGGACATGGAAGTCAGCACTTAGAGGCGACAGTCTGTTTCATGCTAGTGCAATCGTCAGGCGACTCGCCTGACGATTGCACTAGCATGAAACAGACTGTCGCCTCTAAGTGCTGACTTCCATGTCCACTTTTATATTTATATATATATATATATATATATATATATATATATATATATATATATATATAAATAAAGAAATAATCATCCATAGAATCAATCAGCAATATTAATGCGATTAATGGCGAAATGACTTCGCTAGTAGAACATAATGTATGCATTAAATACTGCTAATCCGTTGAATGATGTGATCCTCATTTATAAAACTGTTGTCAGATGTTTCCAGTGTATATTTTTTAAGTTAAGCAAGTACTTTCGAAGACCCATGTCTTCATCATCAGGCTGTAATTTTTTTCTTTTAAAGTTAAAACTTGAAGACGAAATAATTGTTTGTAGACCGAAAAATGTTTTTTTTTAAGAATGTGCTATTTATTGACGGTTGTACAATCTCGGAACGTGCAAGTCGAAAACGTTAAAGTTCAAATTTTAAAGTGGGCGTTTTTATATGAATTTTGTAATATGGTAAATCCACGAGATCTTTTTTTACAAGTGTTTTTCAGTTAACATGACATGAACTAAATATATATCGTTCAATTAATATAGTGATGTGTCTTAGTAGTTTCTTTTTTTTTTTCTCAGGAATTACGTACTGCGGATCAATTGTTTTTTTTATAAACATATCATATTAGGCAGCTTTTTTTTCGGGATATATATATATATATATATATATATATATATATATATATATATATATATGTGTGTGTATGTGTGTATATATATATATATATATATATATATATATATATTATATCTCCAGAAATTAAAGCAAATGAAAGAAGCTTTGAACGACTCATGATCTAACATAATAGACATCCGTTGTCTGTTATATTTAGCAATATATGTTGGAATATATATATATATATATATATATATATATATATATATATATATATAGAGAGAGAGAGAGAGAGAGAGAGATCTGGACTAATACTGATACTTGTTGGCTTTTATTAAGGACCATATGTGGCAGCAATCTTCTATGCATGGTTGAATGGTGGACTGTTAAATAAGTTAGACTCTGGAGAGAAAAACTCTCTAGCACGGCACAATGAACCAACCTGGCTGGCAGCTGACCTAGCAATGGATTCAATATAGTCTTTACATTTCATGTCAACAGCGAGCGTTAGCCTAAGAAGGCGCATTCAATTACCTAGAGGCCAGTATTAGCAACGTTGATTGAAGGAAGCGAGATTTCTCTCAGATGTTTAATAGAGAGCAATTTAGTTTTGGAGGCGTTAAAATTAACAAGCAATACTTTGGTCCAGGTAACTGCTGACAGCAGGTCGTTTTCGATATCAGCTGCCATTTTTCCGCCATGACTGTCAGTACATTTTTTTCTTTTTTTTTTTAGCATTTCACCCTAAGCAAGACGGGAAGCCACTAGCACGCAAGGAGTTACAGAATATTTGGAGCGAGAGCAGATAGGAGTGGTAGAGGAAAGGATGTGGAGAAGGATAGTGGATAGATCAAGGCAACTGGAGATGTCGATTGACATTACATTTGAATAGTTGAAGATTATAGCTATCAGGGAAACAGGAAAAGGGAAGGGAGTTCCACAGGCGAGAGGTGCGAGATATGAAGCTATTGGAGTAGAAGAGACGGCTACATTTAACAGTTTCAACATTGAAAGGGTGAGAGCGGTATGCCAGCTTCGTAGGACGCTTGAATTCATGAAGTCGGGGAACCAGGGCAAGCAGCTCATCGGAGCAATTACCATGAAAGTATTTGTAAAAAAAGACAGAGGGAGGCGACGGCACGTCTGTGAGAGAGCGACTGCAGACGAGATGCCAGATCAGGGCCAGTTACATTGTATATCCGTCTCTGGATCTTATCAAGAACCCCGAGACAAACAGAAGGGGTTCCAGACCATATATGGCAACAATACTCCATGCAAGGGCGAATGGTTGATTGTAGATTTGAAGGATCGATTCCGGGGAGAAAAAATTTCCTGGCGCGGCACAGGGAGCCAACTTTCCTTGCGGTGGACGAAAAATGAACACGCTACTATTGGGAGGACGAATTTTCTATTAAAAGTTCTCGGACATTCAGGCCGGTAAACGTTATTTAATAATGTTTATTATAAACAGAGCATTTACTTAAATACTTGTATCTATAAAAAGAATGTTAAACATAAAATGTCTTTAAATATATATATATATATATATATATATATATATATATATATATATATATATATATATATATATATATATATATATATATATATATATAATTGAACATAGAAGTCAAGACTTCTAAGTCGCTTCTAAGTGTTGACTTCTATGTTCACTTTTATATTTACACATGCTCTATCTCTGATATTGAGCACTTTATCCCACATCTTGAGACTATATTTCTTCATATATATATATTACGGTGGAGTAATGGATAACGGCTTGGATTGAGGAATCGGAGAGCCGAGTTCGAATTCCAGTGGAATCCATTACATTCACTTACGTGCTAATATCCTTGGGAAAGGTGTGAATCCTCTTCTTCTCCTTCCAACTATGGGTAAATAGCAGGACAGACTGGGTTCTATAGCATTGGATGGCAAGTGGTCTAGGAGAAGGACAACTCTGAATTCAAAACCTGCGGAGGGTCGTTTGGGGACCTTGTGGCATCCGTTGCACCAGGTCCCTGTATTCGTCCCTCCAAAAAGTGTGGATGGCCCTGCACAAAGCCTTCACCACTATAATCAAATCATGTGCGGGTGTCGGGCTTTCAGTTTCTGGGACCTGATCTGTCTGACCCTCATACGTCGAGTTCGACGGGAGGGTCCATTATATATATATATATAACTGATTTAAAATTTTTTTTTTCGCTACACAGTAATAACCATGTTTCAAAAATGGTAACTAAAAGCTTCGAATTTAATTTTGTAATTAAAATGAAAACATTCGTTCCATTTCATCCTGAAGCGAACTTTGGAGTAACTTATTTTTAAATTTACTGTGTTTTAAAGGCACGGTAAAAATTCATAATTCACTGTTTCCAAGGATACAGAGAAATCCAATCATTCAGTCAAGGAGTGGTAGCGTGTTCATTTTTATTAACTTTTGTTGTATCAGTTATTAGTTACGTTCGAAAAAGAGGTTATGTTTAGGGATGGGTAAGGATGTATTTTTCAACGAATTCTGACATCCGTTAAATGCATGTCTTCTGGGGTTTTTAAAATTTTATTGTTAACGGCAAAAAATTCTTAGGGCATTTTTTTCTATTTGTATACTTAAAGGTTTTTTGGGGATGTTTAGGTTAGAATGCGTTTTATTTAACTACAATTTTAAAATATTTTCAATAATTTTTTTTTTATATAGACTATATTTCTTTTTAAAACAAGTAAATGTATTAGAATAAATAAATAAGGTACTTTTTTCGGTATAAGGACTTCTAATACAGATAGAAGCTTACTATTTTTTATTTTTTTTGTTTTACTTCTTTTTCACATGGATTTAATTTATTTTGCAGATTAAAAAAAACACTTTCAGAATTTCGGCGATTAACAAAGATAGCCGACCAAGAAGCATGCTCTAGGATTGAACAGCGGTCAGTTATCAAGTTTTTGGTTGCTGAAGGATGCAAACCAGTTGAAATTCATAGGAGAATATCAACTGTGTATGGTGCCACATGTTTCAGCCAAAAAATGTCTACAAGTAGGCTAAATTGTTTGAAGAAGGTACGGAGCAGTGTTGAGGATGAAGACAGGCCTGGGAGGCCTACAGAAGTGAGGTCACCTGAGGTGATCGAATCAGTCAATGACCTCATTCAGCCTGACAGAAGGGTGACAGAAGATGAAATTGCAAGGACTTTGAGTTTATCTGTTGGGATCATCAGTCAGGAGTCATCTTGCATCATGACAAGGCAAGGCCTCACACAGCAGCCCAAACGGTGCACACCATCAACGAACTGGACTGGGAACTGCTCCCTCATCCCCCTTACAGCCCAGACCTTGCCTCTTCAGACTTTCACCTGTTTGGTCCCTTGAAAGCTTTAAAAGTGACGATGAATTCAAAAGTGTTGTGAGCGACTGGCTGAGACATCAGTCCAAATATTTTTAAGCTGAGGGAATACGGAAGCTTGTGCACAGATGGGAAAAGTGTGTGACAGTGCTAGGAGACTACGTTGGAAAAAAAAGTAAGCTTCTATCTGTATTAGAAGTGTTATACCTAAAAATTCACCTTATTTATTGAATGACCCTCATATATATATATATATATATATATATATATATATATATATATATATATATTGGGTGGAACAGCAAAATTTTACAAATCGTGTGACAACATAATTTTCCATCCCTCAAAATGTTTAATATCTAAAAAAAATAAAACAATAAACTCACTGAGTTTATTTTTTCCGGGTTGTCGTAAGAATCACTGAAAAAAAGATAACAGTAAGATAACAGGTTAAAATCGTTTTGTGTCAGACCCATCTTCCCAACTGAGCAATGGTGAGAGGAAAAAGATGATCCAGGCCTTCAGTAATGATGTCAACATTCATACCCTGACATCTTCAAAGTCTATTCAAGAACCACCAAGAGAATGGTGAATAAGTTTTAAAAACGAAGAAACAGTAGAGAGAAAATCTGAAAGAGTGATCATCATTTCAACTTAGAGCTAAAGACATCCATTAGAAAAGATCCAATTCAGTCCATAAGACGTTTGGCACGTAAGAGAGGAGTTTCATCTATGACAGTCCAAAGAGCAGTGAAAAAAAAAGACTTGAAAATGAATCGTACGTGAAACCTGTGAGGCACCTTGTTACTCCAAGACAGAAAGTTAGAAGGTTAGAGAGGGTGAAGATCATCTTGAATATGTTGGAAAATGATCCAGGAATTATATGTATGTAGATAGATATAGATATAAATATGTATGTATTTGAACTTAATTTCAGAGTTCATGACTTTCCGATACTTAGCATTGATTAATTAACGAGGAACATGTTTTTCCGATTGTGATTGAATTCATCACGATTCTTGTGTTAGGCTGGGAGAGTAATTATACATATTTATTGTTCAAAGTAGTGTCCAATAGAGTTATAAATACCTCGGAAAATTCCAGAAAGATATCTTTAATCATTCGTAAGATACAACGGTTCAGAGCTTAATCTAACAAATGGATAATTTTGCTTTTACATACTTTCGACACTTTTGCTGTTACACCCGGTATATATATATATATATATATATATATATATATATATATATATATATATATATATTACGCGAATCATTCATACGAAAAGCAAATAATATCTGTTTTTCCTATGAATGATTCGCGTAATATAAATTGAACCTGCACCACATAATTGATATATATATATATATATATATATATATATATATATATATATATATATATATATATATATGCATGCAAATGTATACTTGTATAAGATGACAATTCACTGAGTGTTTATCTTGTACAAAAGTACTTTTTAAAGAAAATTAAAAACGATAATAGTTAAGAGAACGCCGGCTAGGCTAATCTACCTTGGGGGGCATTTTGCTAGCGCCTGACTTTTTGCGAGGCTGGGCAATGGATGAGTACAAATTTAGTATATATATATATATATATATATATATATATATATATATATATAAAAGTGAACATTGAAGTCAACACTTAGAAGCGATAGGCAGTTTCATGCTAGACGCAATCGTCAGGACTGACGATTGCGCCTAGCATGAAATGGTGGCCTGACGATTGTGTCTAGCATGAAACAGCCTGTCGCCTCTTAGTGTTGACTTCAATGTTCACTTTTATATTTACACACGCTCTATCTCTGACATTGAGCACTTTATCACATAAATATAGCACACCTTCAGAGTATATTTCTTCATATATATATATATATGTATACTTACTTTTCATAAAGACATGTGTTGTTTTGGAACTATTTTTCTACCGAACTTCCTTCAATTCACAAGTTCCACATTCTGACATCGTACACGGGGTTCTTTACCAAACAGCGACATTATTAAGTCGTCAACTTTTACTTTTCGAAGGATATGTCTTCGAGTTCAGTATGTAAATGAAACAGTGTTTAATGCGATTTCTATTTTTTTTTGTCTGTAATGGGAATTAGATAAATAAATTCAAATTGTCATGATTTCATAATCGACATCTAACTCGAGGGAGAGAAGTTGAATAACAAATGAACTTCAAAGACATTTGCGGAACAGTTCAAAAACGTGATGAGAATCTTTTTTTCCGAACGCGTTGTAACAAGATAGACAGAGAGGAAGATAAAGCTGGAGAGAGAGAAAATGGGAATGATAGTGAGACAGATTGAGGAAGAGAAGATTATGCAAAATGAAAACATTAGATGTGAAGGAGTGAGAGGAACAGTTCATCTCTCTCTCTCTTTATATATATATATATATATATATATATATATATATATATATATATATATATATATATATAATGTACTCTCCCGTCGGTTTCGACGTATGAGGATCTGACAGCTTAGTTGATTCAGTTATGAAATTTTGTGCGATAATCTTAAGTGGCATTTAAGAACCGCTAGTGATTTACAAAGAGGCCACATATGGAGTAAGAGTGAGGATTGTGAGATGAGATCACTGTTGGATTGGCTGACCTTCTAGGTCTTGCTCTCGTTTCTTGAAGATAATTCAGAAAAGCAGATTGAAAATTGCTGAGTCCACGTTGATCTCCATTCTACACGCTCCAAGGCTAAGCGCCCAATGGTGTTATGTGGTATATTGACTGCTGAACAGTTGCTTTTCAGATTGTCTTTGTATCTTAGCCATGGGCGTCCTACATTCCTGTAGCCCTGATCTAACTGGCTGTACATTAGGATCTTGGGTATCCTGTCATCTGACATTCTCAAGACATGACTAGTCCACCGTAACTGAGATTGTATGAGAAAAGTCTCGATTCCTCCAATATTACACCTGTTAAAAAGGTCTACGTTAGATGTCCTATCTTGAAGGTTAACTCCATAGATTGCACGCAGACAGCTTTTATGGAAAACATCTAGCTGACGTATATGGTACCTGTATGGAGTCCACGACTCTGAGCCATACAAAAGGATGGCAAGTACAACAGCTCTGTAAACCCGATTTTTCGTATCCAGTCGAATACCCCGCTCTTTCCACAAGCGATGGCGAAGTTTGCCGAAAGCACTGATAACCTTAGCAATCCGATGCATGATTTCATCATCTAAAGTTCCACTGTAATTGACTTTGCTACCAAGTTAGGTGAAAGACTTTACATAGTTCAGGGTTTTGTCTTTTACTTTCAATGGCCTCTCTGGATATTTGTAGACTGGTGGTTTTTGTTTCTCACCACGCAATTGCTTCGGAGTTGGACAAGATTGGTGCACAACTTCAGTTTTCTTTATGCTAAGTGTATGACCAAATGCTTTACATGCAGCAGAGAAACGATTTATTAGATGTTGGGCCTCCTCAAAGGATGTTGCTAAAAGTGCCGTATCATCAGCAAACAACAAATCATGAATAATTTGCGTACGAAGGTGGGTCTTGGCTTTGAAGCGCTGGTGATTGAAGAGACCACCATTTGTTCGAAACTGAAACTTGACGCCACTCTCTGTGTCTGCAAATGCATATTTCGGCATCACCGAGAAGAAAAGGGCAAAAAGGACAGGGGCCATGGAACAACCTTGGTTGGTGCCATTTGTGACATTAAAGGATTCCGACATTATACCACCAGACACAATATTAGCTGAGGACCGAAAATGCTCTTGAGACCAGTATAGAAAGACTTTAGATCCTTTCTATCTGAAGATTCTTGGAGTTCAGTGGTCTTTTCAGACCACCAACTCTCTTTCATGGCTCTGAGAGCTCGTTGAACCTGACTTTTGCACTTCTTTTAAGCGATCTTCTTATCGGACGAGTTGTCCTCAATCCATGCTTTATGATGAGAAGACTTGCTGCCGGATGTAGTTTACCGTCATACCTAGGACATGTATATATATATATATATATATATATATATATATATATATATATATATATATATATATATATATACATATATATATATAGAGAGAGAGAGAGAGAGAGAGTGAGAGAGAAATGGTTATTATAAAAAAACATACGTACACGCACATATACTTGCACATTCATATATATCTCAGGTATCATAAAAACAGTGCTCAATGTTATATAACTGAGTTATTAAGTGTATATTATTGAATATATAAAATGGACAAAGTCAGAAAATTATTTTAAGACATCTTTAATTTTATACATTCTTTTTTATAGGTACAAATATTTAAGTAAATGCCCTGTTTATAATAAACAGTATTAACAACATTTATCGGCCCGAATGTCCGAGAAATTGCCATAGAAAATATGCGTCCTCCAGCAGGAATCGAACCTGTATCCTATACGAAATCGTCATATAGCCTGACGTGCCTTTAACCAATTGGGCCAAAGAGGAGCGTTCGGTTAGCAAGGTCGATTTTACTGTTTTTAAACTACAATCTTCCATGATTCTCTCACGTACATTCATATTTGGTCGATGCGTATCCTAATGTAAACAAATGACGTTACACATTATGAAATGAACAAAGTCCGACAATTATTTTAAGACATTTTTATGTTTATACGTTATTTTTTTTTATATATACAAATATTTAAGTAAATGATCTGTTTATAATAAACAGTATTAACAACATTTATCGGCCGATACATCATATCCCTCGTCGATAGCACGGCTCGGAGTTTATGCAAATGGTCAGTGATTATTCTGCACCTTAAGATTGAGTATTCGCAAGTTGTGCTATCGGCGTGGGATATTATGTATATTCACTAATATATATATATATATATATATATATATATATATATATATATATATATATATATATATATATATTTCCAGATAAAGTGTATCTGTAAAGGAACAAAATGAATAAAAAGAGACAAGAGGAAAAACTATTTTTAGCTGACGCTTTTCGTTCTCTGATGGATTTTGTTAAGGCAATGTAGTATTAATTTTGTTGCACATGTTTATATACAAAAACGAGGATTCCGTTGGCTTATCAAGGCTTGCATTTTCTGACTAAGTGTGGGCGTCTGATTGTTGTTTTCCATGTCGACAATGTGTAAATTAATTTGCACATTGTCGAAAACAAAATAAAACAGAAGGATAGTTGAATAGTTTTTCCTCATATATATATATATATATATATATATATATATATATATATATATATATAGAGAGAGAGAGAGAGAGAGAGAGAGAGAGGGAGAGAGAGAGAGAGGGGAGGGAGGAGGCACGGTGGAGTAATGGATAACGGCTTGGATTGAGGAATCTGAGAGCCGAGTTCGAATTCCAGTCGAATCCATTACATTCACTTACGTGCTTGGGAAAGGTGTGAATCCTCTTCTCCTCCCTCCAACTATGGGTAAACAGCAGGACAGACTGAGTTCTATAGCCTTGGATGGCAACTGGTCTAGGAGAAGGACAACTCTGAATTCAAAACCTGCGGAGGGTCGTTTGGGGACCTTGTGGCATTCGTTGCACCAGGTCACTGTATTCGTCCCTCCAAAAAGTGTGGATGGCCCTGCACAAAGCCTTCACCACTATAATCAAATCCTGTGTGGCTGTCGGGCTTTCAGTTTCTGGGAACTGATCTGCCTGACCCTCATACATCGAGTTCGACGGCAGAGTCCATCATATATATATACATATATATATGTTAAGATATTTTTTTCATGTTTAACATTCTTGTTATAGATACAAGTATTTAAGTAAATGCTCTGCTTATAATAAACAGTATTAAATGACATTTACCGGCCTGAATGTCCGAGAAATCTTCATAGAAAATATTTGTCCTCCGGCAGGATTTTTTCTCTGAAAAATTCTCGGACATTCAGGCCGGTAAATGTTATTTAATACTGTTTATTATAAACAGAGCATTTACTTAAATATTTGTATCTATAAAAAGAATGTTAAACATTAAAAAAATGTCTTAAAATAATTGTCGGACTTTGTCCATTTCATAATATATATATATATATATATATATATATATATATATATATATATGGGGGTATATGTGTGTGTATGAGGATAGGAACAGAGACTAAGATAGACAAACAGATAATGAGAAGTGACCACATTAATGCAGCGTAACCGAGAGATAAGTGATTATGACATTCTATATTGACGTGAAAAGACTATTACCTTTTGATAATTGAATTATCTTTTCAATTTTACCCCATTATCAAGAGCGTTTAGTATGCTTGAGTCTTTGAGGGCCAGAATACAAGATACTGCCTTTTCAATAATGGTTCACATTGGATGATAGAGCCTCTTAAGCATAGTGATTTCTTTTCGATTGATTCGTTTTCTAAGGTTTACCAACGTTTTTTAGTTTATTTAAAGCCAGGAAATATTCAGTGATGGTGGAAGAAAAAGGGAAAAAAGTCATCTGTATTATTACAGAAAGTACAAAACATGGACGTGTGGAGTTATTAATTAGTGTTGCTTCCTTTCGCTCAAATGATTCAATTCTATATCGCTTTAAATGGAACAAGATTCCATTTTCCTCATTGGGAATTTTTGTCCTATTCTTCTTTTCAGTTATCCAAATTTAACTTCTTAATAAAATAAACGTGTATATTACTTTTCCGTAGTTTTCCCAAAACACGCCAGTGTCTCATGTAGAAAAGATATAATGATACGTTCTTTATTCATACCAAACAAGCAAAAGAACACTTACACAGTATATTCTGTTTGGCTTCATATTTTTATTATAAATCAATTCGTGAGATAGATAGATAGATAGATAGATACATACACACACATACATACATACATACATACATAAAGAGATGGAGGTTGTGTAAGTTAGCTAGCTAGCTAGCTAGATGTTGGTTGTGTAATATAGATAGATATATACATAGATACATAGATGCAAGCATACATACATAGATGTAGGTTGTGTAAGATTGATAGATAGATAGATACATATATACCTACCTACATACATACATACATAGATGCACACATACATAGATATATTTAGGTTGTGTAAGATAGATAGATATATAGATATATACATACATACATACATATATACATACGTGTAGGTTATGTAAGATAGATAGATAGATAGATAGATGTAGGGTGTGTAAGATAGATATATAGATAGATACATACATACATACATGCATACATACATACATACATATATACATACATGTATTTTGTAAGATAGATAGATAGATAGATAGATAGATAGATAGATAGATAGATAGATAGATAGATGTAGGGTGTGTAAGATAGATAGATAGATAGATAGATAGATAGATAGATAGATACTTGATCCAATGAAGCTAGGCTTATGTCTATATCACGTTGAAACACCGGTTCCCATACAATTACCGAAGTTAAGCTATGTCGAATCTGGCCAGTCTATACCTAGATGGGTAACCGCTTGGGAGTAGCAGGTGATGTAAGCTTGGATGTGCGGGTAGTGCACTGGATAATGTGTCGGAATTGTTAATCAGAATATCGAGTTTCAATTCCAGTTGTTCCCCCGTTGAGAAAGATATGAACCCACTTCTCCCCCCTCAGCTATGGGTTAATTGGTAAATCATTATTATCTAAAGAAAAACTTTCTTAAGATCTAAGACTATTTTCTGGTTTTAAATAACCTATAAAGGGTTGATAAGCCGTAGAAAACGTATCAATCAACCAATTATACACATTGACGCATAACAAGTTTTCGTCTGTTATAGTTTGGGTGTTCTTACGCAATAAAGGGTACAGAAAGCTGATAGATTTTTCACGCCAGCCGAGTGTCAGGATTTAATCAAACCACCTATGTCGTGATTTTGAACACGGTGATCATGTTCTGGGTCACGGGTGTGATCGTACATTTTTCAATAGGTCTCGGCCCCCTACCATATTACTGAAATGACACTTGAAGCAGCTGCTTGAGATTTTTTGCCATTATGTCATCCCATCTCGAACATGTGGTCTCTTTACTATCCTGATTTAAATCTCCTGGACGTCTACCTTCAAACACTGTTAGGGAAACCAAACATCGACCGCTACAATACTAAGGATGCGTGAAAACTCCACCTTGTAAACACCTGTCTGCCATGGCGTCGCATACGAGGTCGCATCATGTCTATAGTCGGAGCTAAGGCTACTTTTATTAATAACATTTTCCTGTTTCTTTCTATGTTGAACATAATTACAGATATTTTGCAATATGTACAGTTTTTCGATTGAGTATATTTGCCTTTATCTAAATTATTTCTCTCTTATCTAACCAATATATATATATATATATATATATATTTAGTTTACGAAAAATTAGGTAATCCGTATGGGTAGACTCAAGGGGGATAAAATCCAGAGAGCTCAATGTAAATCAGAGCTAATAATTTAAATAAAAACAGGCCACTTTAAGGTTCCATATAATAAATTAGTTCACCATAGCCCTTTTAAAGGACCGCGGATCATCAGATTTTACTTCGAAAGGTTGAAATGAAAAATGAAAAGACTTTTCATTTTTCGTTTCAACAATTGGAAGTAAAATCTGATGATCCGCGGTCCTTTAAAAGGGCTGTGGTGAAATAATTTATTATATGGAACCTTAAAGTCGTCTGTTTTTATTTGAAATATATATATATATATATATATATATATATATATATATATATATATATATATATATATTGTCATCCACAGACAGACTATTTCGCTGGATCACATCTCATCAGTGTGCCTAGACGTCTGGTTGCCTCTATTTAGGATCGAAACCCGACTGAATTGACAGTAGTCGGGGATTCTACCACTAAGCGTATTTATTTTTAGATAAACACACAGTGACTGAGAGAACTCAATACCTACGTTTGGTTTGCGACTTAAGTTTCGTTTGTAACCCCACTCGTCAGGTACAAGATATATCTATATATAGTTGGGTAACTAACGAATCTTAAGTCGCACACCAAACGGAGGTATATTTGTATTTACATTAATGTTACGTACAGTGGAATCCTACTCCATTTGTTTATACTGCAACTAGATTTTAGTTACAGTTTCTGGAAGAGATCTTGTTTTCTAGCATGATCAACAATCGGAACAACGCCAGCGCATTCAAACCCTCAATCACGAGGATAGTTATCAACTTCCGTCAATTTCGCTCGCAAGGCTTGGTTCAACCCGTGGTATGGTTTTCAGGTGCCGAACGCTGGGATCTTCCCTCCTCCAGACAGTTAACATCAGGAATTCTCTTTCCTGACAACTCAACCGTGGTGAGATTCGAACTCGGGTCTCATGGTCAGAAAGCGAACGTTTTAACCACTCGGCCACACACCCATATATAGACGGGTATCCCTGAATACGAGTGGCCAGATATTATTACTAATTTTATATTTATATTTATATTTATATATATATATATATATATATATAAAGCTTATATATATATATATATATAAAGCTTATATATATATATATATATATATATATATAAAGCTTATATATATATATATATATATATATATAAAGCTTATATATATATATATATATATATATATATAAAGCTTATATATATATATATATATATATATATATATATATAAAGCTTATATATATATATATATATATATATATATATAAAGCTTATATATATATATATATATATAAAGCTTATATATATATATATATATATATATATATATAAAGCTTATATATATATATATATATATATATATATATA
Organism: Acanthosepion esculentum; assembly: GCA_964036315.1. Classification (NCBI taxonomy): domain Eukaryota; kingdom Metazoa; phylum Mollusca; class Cephalopoda; order Sepiida; family Sepiidae; genus Acanthosepion; species Acanthosepion esculentum. Next base: position 109,195,856 of record OZ038488.1, read on the forward strand.
TATATATATATATACATATATACATATATATATACATATATATATAAGGGGTTGTTGAAAAGCTATCGGAAGCCGATGAAAAAATCTGTGAAATTCCTGGATTTATTATTCATTCCACTTTGAGAGCTATCTCGAGTATTAATTTGACAGCTTCCAGACTGACACAAGAAATGAAAAGGTATTCTGAACCTGTGGCGCTCCCTTCCAATAACACTAGCCTTTAAATATTCAGAGTTTCGAAAGTTCCCAGACGAACAGGGAAACAATAAGCCCTTTTGAAAAGAACCAGGCTGACAGAGGAAACAAAGAGGCACACACTGCTTATGGCGTTACCTGCCGACCTGACCAAATTTGAAATAGGCAGCGATTTGTCTGTGGTCTTAAAAACAGGAGCGACAATGGGTGGTTCCGAATTGGCTGCAACTGCACTTTAAGAACTAACTGCCAACCATACCAACTTCGAAACTTGCCAGCTTTTTGACAGGAGAAACACTGGCTGGTTCTGGCTGGATCCAATGTAGGTAACTACATTGATTTACACAAAGTACATGTCTTTAATGTTCATATCACTTATGTCAGATGAGGGATATCTCATACTGCCTCATTGTTTCCGGAAGTGCTAATGTTGTGAGAAGGCGAATCCCTGGTCTCTTTGGCTCTTATTTTAAGAGTGCATATAATGCATATAATGACTGTGATGGACGAGGTTGTTAAGCTTTGGATTAAGGGAGTGTTCAAGAAAAACTTTGAGATCTCCTACATGGCAAGTAGTTACCAAGGAGTGACTAACCAAGAATTCACGCATCAGGTCAACTACAACATGTAGCCACCTAGCACCAAAAATGAAATCAGTCGGTGATTTCACGATACCAAGAACTCGTTGAAGTCCGCCATTGTAAATGTGATAACCAATAGAAAGAAGAACCATTTGATGCAGGCATGAAACCATTTCTAAGGTTGCATTGAGGGTCTCCTTAAGGCTGAGGCCGTTTTACTGAATTCTTTGTTGTTTTTTTCTAAGTTGAAAAAGGCTTATAAATACAGTGCTGTTCGATAAAAGTGACTCACCTGATTTTTTTTACTAAATGTTCTCTTCTCCGATGAAACGAAAGTTGAGCTAAATTCAAAGGATAAGTGACCTAAAATCCGAAGAAGAAGCTTTGAAAGCTCTTTGAATTTAGCAGTAAGTACTGTCAAGCATCCGTTTAGTATAATGTTCTGGGGATGCTTTTCTTTTCATGGAACTGGTTTCTTAAAACCTATTGAAAAGACCCTCAGGAGCAGTACAAGAGAATTTTAGAGTCTTGTCTGCTCCCTTCTGCTGAAAGGGTGCAAATCAATCCCACCAAGCTCATTTTTATGCAGGATAATGCTCCCTGCCAAAAAATCGAAATTGATGAAGGAATACTTTGATGAGAAGCAGGTGAGTGTTATGACATGGCCGCCCCAATCTCCTGACATCAACCCCATAGAAAACTTATGGAGCATTATAAAGTACAGGCTCTCGAAAAAGCAGTTGAGCAACAAAGAGGATTTGATTGTGAATTTCATATCCCAATTGAATTCAATGCTTGGAGGTGCCAAAAGGGTTGAAAAGCTTATTCAAAATAAAGGAGGACACATAGATTATTAAATATTTCGAACTATATTACCTATTATAAATAAATTATACCTCTATTATTCTTTATTTAAAGCTGTTCGGTTATGTTTCTATTGATTACTAGTTGCAGGAAATAAGTGAGTCACTTTTTTTGCACATAGTTCTTCCCTAAATTTCATTTATATCCAAAATTATAATTATCAATAGAATACCTTAGGGTGAGTAAACTTTTATTTACTAGGTGGTCGGGAAGGGGTCTTCATATTAGTAAGATTAAAAAAGTAGTTTGACCCCAAAAACAATAGGGGAAAAATTTTTAAGTAAAAAAAAAATCAGGTGAGTCACTTTTATCGAACAGCACTTTACTTTAGGAAAAACTATACTGACTTTTTCCTATCGAATATCGTTGTTTTCTTCACATTATAATTTGCTTTCCATTCCCTGCGACCTCTATATATGACGAAAAGAAAATAGTGAAGCTGGGAGAGAGAAGTTACAACAGTCGAGATAATGTGGACAGAATTTAAAAACAAGCAAACTTCGATGGATAGATTTGGTTTTGGTTTGCTTTGTTTTACAGCATATCAACCATAGTATCAATCTTAATTTAATGCCGACAAGATTTTTATTGCTGGTAATGTTTTCCAAAAATTTATTACTGGCAATATTTTTTTCTTCAAAAATGTATTGCTGGTAATAATGTATTCCTGGTAAAAAGATTTCTTCAAAAAAGTTATTGCTGGTATTAAAAACATATATTTACACTTTCATGGTGTTTTGACCCCAGTTTGGGGGTTAATTATTTGTCCATATTTTGAACCGTAACAGGTGCTACCACCCCGGGTCAGGGTGGATTGGGAACACCAGCAATTAAGAGGTGGTTCTACACTCCTCAAATCACATGATCAAATGCCTTGCTATTTGATGTATTTCATCGTCTTACCCAGGACACGGAAGTAGTTTATCATTTTACCCAGAACACGGATGCAGTTTATCGTTTTACTCAGTACATGGATGCAGTTTATCGTTTTACTCAGGACACGGATGCAGTTTATCGTCTTTCTCAGAACGCGTATGTCACTTATCGTCATACCCAGGAGGGGATAGAGTTGGGAAAACATATATTTGGCCCTTGTTCACGATTCTCATATTACGTCATGTCGATGGAATCGGACGGGTCGTTAAGGATGTCTGATTTTGTTCCTTATCTATGACTACATCTACTTTGTTGCTGATAGTATTTGTTTTCATTCTCAGATCCTAATTATTATTTGAATCTTCAGAACCGAGATATTTAGTGGATATCACCCCCCACCGCGGACAGCCATCCCAACTTTACCAATTTTGCTATTTATGCTGACTTCAGCACTGGCGTGATTTGGTTCGTCGAAAACCTTATCCGGGTCAGAATTTCAATTCTCGATGCAAGGTCATTCTCTGCGTGACTCAATAGCTTACACAGAAATTATACAATAAAAAGTTTTTTTACTCATATAAACTGATCTTTATATCTTTTGAGGGACTGAATTAAAGCCTTTTTTCGACTTCAACTAATATATTTTTGTAAGACTTACTTTTCACGATATTTTGAAAGATTATTGCAATATTCTTTATTTGAAGTTACAGTAGTCTTTTGTGTATGTTCGTGTGGAGTAATAAATTGAGGCTCGGAATGAGAATTTGGAGAGTCGAGTTCGAATTCCAGTCGAGTTCACGACATTTACTTACTTGCAAATACCGTTGGGAAAGCTATAATCCATCTGCTCTTGGGTGAAATACCAACAAAACTGGGTTGCCTTGCTTGGCAATCATTCTATGGATGGTGAGTCGATAAAATCACCCATCTCCCAGCAATTTCGGCTCACTCATGGGGATGTGTTGATCCATGAAAATGCGCCAAAAATTAAATACTGCAGTCATGAGAGTTTCACATTCTCCTGAAGATGGAGAATGCTTGTACTTTTTTTTTTACTCTTTTGTACGAAAAGCAGAAAAAGTGCTGGTGCTATTGTCTTCAAATTTCCAAACAGAACGTTGCTTATTTGGTAAAGGACTCTTATTATTATTCAAATAATTTTAACTGAATTAGGATTATTTTGTTTCGTGAATCATGTCGCATCAATTCGTACACAGCCGCGTTTATTGTAAGTGAGACGTTTATTTCATAAGTTGAAAAATTTCCACCGGTTTGATTATATTGGTTTGCTACAGAAGAGTATATTGTTTTCACTAACAGATACTAATTATTATTTGAATCTTCAGAACCGAGATATTTGGTGGACATCACCCCAACCCCGGACAGCCATCCCTCCTTTACCAATTTTGCTATTTATGCTGATTTCAACACTGGCGTAACTTGGTTCGTCGAAAACTTTATCCGGGTCACAATTTTTATTCCCGCTGCAAGATCATTCTCTACGTGACTCACTAGCTTACACAGAAATCATAGAATAAACAAATGTTTTACTCATATCAACTGATCTTTATATCTTTTGAGGTACTGAACGAAAGCTTTTTTTCGCCTTTTAATATTAAACCCATGTTTGAAGTAAGTTATTTCATCGGCAAAGTCAAATATAGCTATAGCGCAATACAGTAATGAGTCCTACTATTAGGAAGTCCAGCCTCATCGATTGTTTAAGGGGGGGAGGTAGCATTTAAGACAATGTGGCTTTGATCAAAAGGGTATTTATCTCTACATCCACTTGGACGAAATGTGACACAAGGTTGAATTTAGTTTAACTGAACCAGCTAGAAAAAATGTTCGGTACACTTGGCACTTCTCTCTTTTTCTCTTTTTTAAAAAAATAATTTCATCCAAAGCAAGGCAAGAAAGCCACTAAGATACAAGAGATTAATGAATGTGAGAAAAAGAAAATAACTATTAAGGAGAATGAACAATAAAAGAACAGGAATAAGAAGACAGAAGATAATGATTGACATTGTATTTAAATCTTTGACGATTTGATTGGAAATCGAGAAGCTGGAAAATAAGCGAGAAGTCCGAGGGAAGGAACTGTTAACAGAGAACTTACGGTTACATCTCATTATTTAAACTGTAAAATGATGGGAACTTGCCTCCTTTTTGAGATGACTCAGATTTCACTCAGTAACCTTAACCCCCTCCTAAGGGACCGTTATTGCCTGCGGAGATCAAAATGTCGAGATGCTAAAGCATTTACATGAATTTTAAGTCAGTTGGGGGTAACAGCGTCGGGTTTCAGATTAGAACACTGTCGCAAATTAAAAGGTAAAAAAAAACAGTATTTCGTTTTTATAATTTAGAATAAAATGTTTTTCTTGGTTAAACAACGTAGACGAGTCCAATTCTCAACGCATACGTCTGGTAGAAGTGTTAGCTACCGCGCGGGTACTTCAATGGACGTCAGTTTCTTGCTTATCATATTAAAAACAAACAAAATTTTTAAGTCAGTTGTGGGTAACAGCGTCGGGTTTCAGATTAGAAAAATGTCGCAGATAAAAAGGTAAAAAAAAAATTATTTCGTTTTTATAATTTAGAATAAAATGTTTTTCTTGGTTAAACAACGTAGACGTGTATATACGTTTTTGCGGAAAGTGTCTTTTCAGATACCGACGTATAAACACGCCAAAAACATAACACGTTCAACAACCAGTTACAGACGCGTATTTGTACGTCGATTTTGATTCTTTTGATGCCATTCTGGTTTGGAAATGAGTCCAATTCTCAACGCATACGTCTGGTAGAAGTGTTAGCCACCGCACGGGTACTTCAGTGGACGTCAGTTTCTTGCTTATCATATTAAAAACAAACAATAATTCGTCTAAAAAAAAGAAACGTTTTTTTCCAAAATAATTACCCGGGAAGTGGTTAATATGTGCGATGAAAACTGAAATAGTATCAATCACTGGACTTGAGTTGGAGAGGTGTTTTGTTTTGGTATGCATCAGCAGGCTAGCCTGCATCATTTTACAGGAGGAGGAGGAGGAGGAGGGCACATGATTTTCAGTGGGTGGGGGACAGGCTCTCCTTATCGAATAGACTGAGAAAACAGCATATATAACATTGCAACATTGAAACAATGTCTGATATCACATAAAGTATCTGTGATTTATTGAAGTGACAGTAATTGGTATTTTGTTCTTTAACAGATAAATCAGATAAAAATGATTTTGTTAGAACATTACATTTTACTTTGGGGAAAAAAAACTGGAAAACTAAGAAAACGTGAGCCATAAACCTTGCTGTTTTACACTTATCTTAACCCACTACAAACCTCGACATCTACTCAAGGTAAAGTCTTATTAAATCGGGTGTGTAATAGGAACATAACGAGAGGAACCGAATATGATGAACATATGTAAAGTAGATAAAGATTGTCCCTAGAATTGAAAAGTTTAAGATAGTAGTGTTTAAGGAAGTATCCGTATAGTTTTCCGTTCCACAAAGTAGTGACTCATTGGGAAGAGATTCTTTGAACAGAATTGCCTTATCCCCAATGGAATACGTAGATGATAATGTGGGTGATTCAAACCTGTGGACGTATTAAGGCTCAATATAAGTTGAACAACTAAAAGCATGAGCAAAAAGAAAACACTTGGTTTTGGAATTGTTTGTTTATTTAGCGGCATGTCAACTCCTCATGGGTCATTTAATTACAAAATTTAATTTTCTAGGGAGCATTTGTAATTTCTTTTACAGAAATCTATTTCTGATATTTGCCTAATACAATTGCCTTACTCTTTCCCTTCTATTACACGTTCTACGTTCTTATATAAATATTAATGCGATAGGAAATTGTTTGTCTTATATCGCCTGAGGATACTTAAAGGTTGAAACTATAGTAGCGTTATTAGCTGATCATGTGAATTTTGAAATTTAAAAGCGCTGCGCGTTAAATTTATATGTGCATTGAGAGGTTTCCTGGTCTAATTTAACTCTGACACATAACTATAAAGATAGACGTGAGGCCCACAAAATAAATTTATAACCTGACCTTATGGATTTTTAAGATTTCTGTATTCCTAATTAAATTGCTCTGTTCTTCTGAACTCTCTTTGGATTTATATCTTCTTTAGAATTATCCCTACTAATCATGAATTGATATATATATATATATATATATATATATATATATATATATATATATATATATATATATATATATATATATATTTGTGTGTGTGTGTGTGTGTGTAATCCATTGGTATAATCCAGGCGAGTCCTATTAACGCAACATAGAATTTGAAATATCTTAAAACTGACTCTCAAAAGAACCTTCAATATTTATTTTCATTAAACAGAGCAAATTTCTTTACAATTGGAATTAAGATGCCTTTAGTTAATGACCATTTTCTCCATTTTTGCAGTTTCTGCTGTACTGTTTATTTGGAGAAAGAAAGAGAAAGAGTATGTTAAAGGGGACTTATTGGGAGGTATGGGGGAGAAGAAGAAGGCACCGTTTCTGGAATCATATTATGGGGGTAGGATAGCCTGGGCAGGGGAGGGAGGGAGAGACCGATGAGCTGAACTAATATCAATAATTCCGAATTAACTATCTTTTATTTTACCAAAGTCACCTCTTGATTATTTTTCATGTTTTCGGTAATTTCCGTGAATCCCCATCGAATTCAATTTTGACCGTGTGACCATTAAGGTACAGGTCAGCTCATCGGTCTCAAAGGGTCTCCTACCTGAACGCGTTTTCCGGAACATATATACACGTACAACTTTTTATTGGTACCTGCAAAGAGAAAAGACTTTTTATCATATTTCAAAGATGAATTCTTGGCTCAGTGAACTGATGCAAATAATAACATATAGAAATATACAGATGACAACGCAGAACACAGCAGATGATTTACAGATTTATTTTAATTATATTCACTTACGTTTTTCTTTGAAAATTAATACAATATTCACAGATAAGACGCCAAACATTTTTATCTAATAGCTGAACATACTTATTTCATAAAATGCATTTTTTAAAAATAGGACAAATTATTTGAATTAATGATATCATTCTTTTTCTAAGCCATAGAGACGGAAACATTATGGAATAACCCCAATATTGAGGAAAAAGGTATGACAGAATATTAAACTTTTACTTATCTGCCTTTCTCGAGCTTTCAGCATAACCTTAATTACTTCAGTCGTGGAGGTTACTAAATTAAAAATAATAGGATATCAATATGGCTTCAAATTTCACGAAAGGCAGTTAATAGGTCTTCTTTGATAGATGGCATCTTCTCAGACAAACTTTAAAATTAACCTACCATTGATTCTCAATTGGATTTAAATCCGGATAGTTCGCGAAATCTTTGATTTTATACGCCTTTCTTGACGAAAGAATTTAAACCACTTTACCTGCAACAAGATGCTCCATCTTCCAGAAAAATCACTTTATTATCAGCAAAACAATTTCCTATTGATAGAATGAGAAACTTATTCAGGTTTTCAATGTACACATGTGCATTAATTGTTGATGAAATCGTTGCAATCTTCCCTAGCCCTCTAAATGATATGTAACCATATCATGAATGACAGTCATCATTCTTCAGAGTGACATCTTTATGTTTCATTTTGAACAGCACTCGACACAAGTTCCGGTATCATCATCTTGGCCAAAGCAGATTCTTGATTCATCATGGAATATCACTTTCATCCAATGGTCCACACACCATGACTGCTACTCATTAATTCACTTTAAATACATTTTCTGTTTGTGACATCGTGTTGGCTTTTTCATTCAGCCGATTCCTTACAGATCTATCACAAATACTGACTTCTCTTTAGACCCATCTGTTTTTTATTTGTTTTGTTGTACATTTTCTATTTTCAGGAAATATTGGTTACGGTTTGTATCCTGAAGCTTTGATGTATTTCCTGGGATGCCATTATGTTTGCCTTTTGTGACGATCCTACTGCTTTATATTTGCACGAAATTTTAGCCGCTACCGACATGAATAGCGTCCTGGGTAAGACGATAAACTACATCCGCGTCCTGGGTAAGACGATAAACTACATCCGCGTCCTGGGTAAGGCAATAAACTACATACGCTTCCTGGGTAAGACGATAAACTACATCCACGTCCTGGGTAAGATGATAAACTACATCCGCTTCCTGGGTAAGACGATAAACTACATCCGCGTCCTGGGTAAGACGATAAACTACATCCGCGTTCTGGGTATGACGATAAACTACATCCGCGTCCTGGGTATGACGATAAACTACATCCGCGTCCTGGGTAAGACGATAAACTACATCCACGTCCTGGGTAAGACAATAAACTACATCCGCTTCCTGGGTAAGACGATAAACTACATCCGCGTCCTGGGTAAGACGATAAACTTCATCCGCTTCCTGGGTAAGACGATCTGGTTTGGAGAATAGCTAGTGATCCGCTGGCTAGAAACAAACAAAATAATACATTTAGAGAACCTGAGTACATTTTTGGCTGTGTGGCTGCAAAAAAAACAAAAAAACAAACAAAACAAAAACAAACAAAACAAAAAAACAAACAAAAAAAAACACACATATTTACCCTGTGAATAGTTTCTCTTGGACCATAGCAAAACACGTTACCCTATTAGTAAACGTTAGCACTAAAGCTAGCAGAAGAATTGCGGCATTAATTTCCAGTCAGAAGAATCAAGATCCTGGCCTAGATGGTTACTCCTGAGAGATCCCTTGATATAAACTATTGGATCTGCAAGACACAAGTCGTTTCACTGGTGGAATACTGCAACCAGTGTGAGAACTTTTCATCATAAAATATTTTAAGAATGGAAATTCATGAGTTCTGCATATCCGAACACTCTTTGTATCTTTCTATCCTCCGGATTTTCTTGGACTTCATGAGGTGCTGACTTGGGGTCAGAGGGTATGCTTTACCACTTATATTGTCTTACACGGCCTTGGGCTTACATTTAACTCAGCACATATCTTTCACATGGATAGTGTCGTGTTACAGTTTTGTTCTTGAGGGCGTTAATTAAGTTTATATTCTATTTCTTGTTCATACAACTGCTGTTCAGTATACTATGGATGCCATTTGTCTTCCTCGCCTTACTATGGATGCCTGTGGTCTTTCTCGTATTACAGAGTGTGCTCAAAGAAACATCTAACATTTTGTCAATGCTTTTAGAGTTGATATATACGTGAAGGTGTCTGATGCACTTTGCTGTTTGTCCTTCTGTGAAGGTAATTCCCATATTTTTCTTGAGGAATAATCTTTTTATGGCCGATAGTTTTTTGTTTTTGTTTTGCATTTGGTTTCGCGTCATCTCGTGTAATACTTGGTGTGAAGTTTTATTTTGTATTCTAGTGTATGTTCTTCCGTCCCATCTTCACAGATTCCCGTTTTTCTGTGGTTGGAATCGATTATACTTCCTGACCGAGAAAACTGCATAAGAATATTGGGCGTAAAGAAATAAAAGGTGCAGCCTAGATAATAAAAAGGAAAAGAAAATGTGTAGCAGAGAAGACAGCGGATAGGAAATGTAAAGAAAAAAGAAGGTAGACTGAAAAGATTATATATATATATATATATATATATATATATATATATATATATATATATATATATATATATGTAAGATAATCTTAAGAAGCCAAGTAAACCTACCTAGGTTTCATCTAAACGGATTTTCAGGGTACTGCCTGCTAAAAAAGAAAAATTACGGAATAGTATTTATTGCTAAAATCAAAAATAATATATATATATATATATATATATATATATATATATATATATATATTTATATAGTCTGTTTCATGATAGATGCAATCGTCAGGCCACGAGTGCTGTTATTTTTCTCGGCTATTTATAAATACGTGTCAGTGGTGCATATATATATATATATATATATATATATATATATATATATATATAGTCACGATCCAGTTCATAAGACCTACACATTTGTAGGTCTGATGAATTGAATCGAGATTACGATTCCAATGTAATAAATTATAACCATGGAATATTAGTGTTTGAGCCTTTTATATTATATTCTTACTCTGTCCTGGACATTGAGTTCTACCTGGATTCTATCCTCTTGGGAATTTATCTATGTATATATATATATATATATATATATATATATATATATATATATATATATATATATATATGTTGACCACTAATATTATCTATATATACATACATATATATATATATATATATATATATATATTGACCACTAATATTATATATATATATATATATATATATATATATATATATATATATATATATATATATATAGCCTAGTTAAGTAATTTATCGAATCTAGAAGAAACCTTAACAGAATGCAGAAAACCCTGGACGGCCGTTTCGTCCTATATTTCGGACTCATCAGCAGTGCGCATCCACTAACGAGAATTGTACCAGGATGGTTACAATACAACGGAAGCGTCATATCAACTGTACTAACGGGCCTCAGTGGCGAAGATGTAGCGAATTAGACTAGATATAGCGCAACTCTTCACAAATTCCGTGGTGTAACTCATCAAGAGTTTCCTTTACCCAGGGGACTGTGCCCCCACGAGCAACGACTTCAATCCCCAAGCCGCTCCATCCAGGATATTAGACACTGGTTCAAGCAAGGATATACAAATGACAGAAATTATTCGGGGGATTTGAGATAATCATAATTAAATAATTCATCGAGTCTAGAAGAAACCTCATAGGATGCGCACTGCTGATGAGTCCCAAATATAGGACGAAACGGCTGTCCAGTGATTTCTGTTGAGATTTCTTCTAGACTCGATGAATTAATTAATTATGATTATCTCAAATCCTCCGAATAATTTCCATTACAGGGTCCGAAATATTTAATAAAATGTGAACGGACAATAACAGTTGAAAATGGATAAGGGAAAAAAATGAGAAGATACGGGTAGTGTTCATAGAAGTCCTGAAACATGAGATAATGCATAATAGATCTGTAAACTTTCCATGGAACCAGTAAGAGGCTGCCATTATCGCTGTTGTTGCTACTGTAGTAGCGAATATGAAATGACCTGTATATTCTTTATTTATTGTGTTAAAAGTAGTAGTAGCATTAAAAGTAGAAATAAAATTAACCCTAATGATTCCTTGGTAAGCAGTGAAATGGTTAGAGATTCAAAATAAGATATTGACGCGCCGTTCAAATTCAAATTCTACACGTGATACATGCAGTTGGGTTACCAGTGAAAATAGCCCGTCAGAGTAGTTGCCTTGAAAATATTTGTAGAAAAGACAGAGAGAAGTCACATCACATCTGGGAGAAAATGAATGGATTCGAGATGCCAGGTCAGGACGTAATCCTACTTCATGTATAGTATGACCCCCAAATTATTTTCAAATAACTCGTGTATTATTCAATCCCAGTTTATAAGCAATATTGTTAGGTCTTTATTTGCTTGTTTAGCAGCATATCAACTCTTTATGGAGTTGCTGAAATTTAATATTCTAGGGGGAATTAGTAGAGTCTTTTGTAAAAATGTATTGTTGGTAAATTTATTTTACAAAAATATCTGTCTATATTTCTGAGATGAGGTATTATGTACATTATTTACATTATTCGGACTATTGTCGTCATCTTTGTCGCCATATTTATTACAACGTTTCGGCCATTGTACGCTCCGGCCTTCTTCAGGGGGTTGGAATGTCGAACAGAACCCTTTATTTTACTCACTGGCGTAGACTGTTCTAGTTCCACGTGCCATGTTTAATGGATATCAGTTATCTCCTGTTAATTTTTCCCTCGGAAAGCTCTCCACTGCCTTAACCGGGTATTGAACTCGCACTATTTGGGTCATGACATAAATGACAACTGACATCCATTAAACATGGCACGTGGAACTAGAATATATAAACCTATCTAGTTATAAATTAACAAATGAACTAAAAGAATTCCTAAATGTAGGGCCAAATTCCAATCTCTAACCTAAATTTAACCCCTTTACAAAGAAGACCGAAATTGAAATTCTACACCATTTACTGTTCCAACCGGAGGCTCGTGGAGCTATTATCGCAGACCCCAAGGCCGAAGGTTTGAAAAACCGCCCCCGTAGTAAACTAAAAATCGCCGCAAAAGAACTAAAAAACTATCCCAACATTGCCATCAGACGAACCGACAATATCTAATACATATGTAATTTTTAATAAAGCTGATTACCATAAAACCTTACAAACCATCATCGATGACCGAACTAAAGAGAAAACCCACGGAGACTCTAAAAATGCCCGTCAACAAACACATAACATCGAATAACGCTGATGTCGGTTCCCTGAAATTCAAAGCAATATTTGGAAACTACCAAACTGGATACTTATATGGAAATATAAAAACGCATAAAACCGGATAGCCGTTACGACCAATCATTTTCCACATCCCAACCCTCTATGTATGAGTTATGATTATCATTAATCCATACCTACCCAACAATTACAGCATCACATCCATCCATGAATTCCTCCAAATTTTAAAAAGTACAAAACTAAACCAATCTATCATGGTGTCACTTGACATCGAAAATTTATTCACAAATGTCCCTGTCGATTAAAACAACTGACGTTATCCTCAATTCTGCGTACACTAATAATTCTATCTCTCCACCATCCATCAAACCATTTATACTGCAAAAATAACTACACGCATGCGCAACCCATTCTATGACCATAATGGCAACATTTACACCCAAACTAATGGTGTTACTATGGGAAATCAGCTCGGCCTCTTCTTCTCCAATTATTACATGTCCCGTTTAGAAAACATATTTAAACAAGTCTGTAAACCTAAAATATATGTCCGCTACGTAGACGATATTTTTATTTTAGCGAGTAACACAAAAGAAATAGGTACATTCAAGACCACATGTGAAAAAAAACCCCTCTGTCCTTAACTTTACCTACGAAATGTGTAAAAAAATCCCATTCTTTGATGTTCTCGTAGAATATAGTAACACCACTTTTCCACCTCATTGTATATAAAAAACTCTTGACACCTTAATTTTAAGAGTGAATGCCCACTCAGATACAAAAAAGCAGTGATAAAAAAATTCCTAAAAAGAGCACACCAGAATTCATCCTCTCGACCACTCTTCCTTAAACAATTTAATAATGCAAAACAGAAACTAGTTATCAATGGACTTCTCTAACCATCTTGTAGACCACCAAATTAGACTATTTCTTTCCAAAGTAAATTGCAATGATAGTGAACCCCAATTGACCGGAATTAAAAAATCAAATTAATTATTTACTACAAACATTTAAAGCAGTTAACATTATCCTCAAAGATAACAACACACCAGCAAAAGCAAAATTACAACGAACGAACATTATCTATGAGTTCAAATGCCCCTTAAGGAACTGTGTTCCTGATCAAACCGAATTCATAAATAATTACATCGGTCACACTACTACCTGCATATCCAGACGCCTTACGACCACAGACGACCACATATCCAGACGCCTTACGACCACAGCTCTATTAGAATCCATTTGTAACACACTCACAATCTTACCAGACTCCATCTGAAACATATTAGTAGAAATTACAAACATAATATCCTCATTCACATGTAAAAAGATTGAAAGATAATAGAAGGCCTAATAATAAAAAAGAATAAGTCAACACACAAAAATAGTAGCTACGAACACGGCCACAATCGGCTGTGTTCGGAAAATAAAACATCCCTATAACTCTAGAAACTTACACACAACCCATACGCCCAATTAAAAAACAAAAATAAAATTATCCTTGATAATGGCTAAAAGTATAACCGAAACCGCTCGGAATTACTGAACATTTGGGGAGTTTCTACACACTCTGTGTCAAGAAAAGAAAACACTTGTTCGAACACAAGAAAAATTAAATAAAAAGCTTAATCATAGTACATTGCCCGTTGTCTTTAAGGAAACATATATATATATATATATATATATATATATATATATATATATATATATATATATATATATATATATATATATTAATACATGTTTCATTAAATAATATAGATAAGTGTTGTCTATATATTTTATGTAAGTTTTTTTCATATAGTCTGATAATCTTAATAATATTATCATTAAACAATGAAAGAAAATCACAATATTGATACATACTTTCTTTTATCAATGTATCAATATTGTGATTTTCTTTCATTGTTTAATGATAATGTTATTAAGATTATCAGACTATATGAAAAAAACTTACATAAAATATATAGACAAGACTTATCTATATTATTTAATGAAACATGTATTAATGAAAAAATGCTGCCTAAATACACACACAATATATATATATATATATATATATATATATATATATATATGCATATCTTCATTCAGATGTTTCATTGAATATATAAAAAGTCTAAAAATGGTGACTAGGGCCATCGTCGCTTCAGCAATTCTCAGTGTGCTACCATTTACGACTTGATTCGTGGCGCTTTTTACCAGAAATTGAGTAAAAGAAACAATATTTGAAACCGCCATATATATATATATATATGTATATATATATATATATATATATACATATATATGTATATATTATATAAATGGTGGTACTCGCTTGGAAAAACCTTGGATATTTCGACTTGTAGTAGAAAGAAATCGGTACCCAAGGAAAAATGAGGAATGAAAAAAAGAAAAAATCAAGAACATGACACTAAGGCGAAAACAATCGTCCAGAGTTCAAGCTCAAAAGTCCAAGGAAAAAGAAAACTCCAAACCGAGTAAAATAACTACGTAAAGTACACGTAGTAGAACAAACCTAAGATAATCCTAAGTATTGCCCTGACGATCCGTTTTAAGTGAAACCTAGGTTGGTTTTCCTGGCTCATTAGGATTGGGGAAGCCGTCATTAGATCTAACATACCTTAGACCATCTCAGGCCAGTAGATTGATGTTTATGCGCACGCGGAATCTACAATTACTTTTTATTATTTTCAAAGTCTTAGAGTAAATAATATTTTGATGATTATGAATCTCACGTCTGATCCATAAGAAGAAGGAGTCAGCTGTGTGGAGCCAAACTGTTTCGAGAGAGTAACGTTTGTTGTGCCATATAAGACCTGGTAAGAAACCGCGGGTGTAAATGTGGAGACGTGTCGCTTCAGATAATATTTTGCGCTTAATACTAGATATATTGCGGAAACGGCATTCATGGACATTATTCCGGCTCTTTTCTATATTCGAAAATGTCATAGAAGAAATTGTTTCACATTATTGCTGGCGCTTTTCACCAGAAATTGAGTAAGAGAAACAATATTTGAAACCGCCATTATTTTTATTCGGCATCCTTGCAGATCCGTTCCTTCTTAGAAACTACTTCTTCGAAGATTTTTGGATACAGTTCCATATGCAGCAACAATTATATGCATAATTCTATCATCTATATTCCAAAGATTTCACTGTTCTCTGGTGATGAACCACTATTTTCTAAAAGTGGATCACACAACCATTTCTACGATATGAGATGTCTTTCCTACATGGAAACCACCAATCTCTCTCTTTTGCCGCTGGTGACCTGCTGTCGAGCCGCCGGGGTGATCGTCGCGGCAGTGTTACCACTGGTGGACCGGTAGAGCCACATCGTTGGACGTTGCCATCGGCGGCCCGTTAGTGGGCCACCAGTGGCTTGCGTGTAGATTTCTTATTTTTCGTTATTTACGACAATCGATTCTAGTTTTTGTGGTCGGTTGATGTGGTCGAAGTGGACTTTCGAAATACCGGAATATTTTATTCTAAAACAATTTTCAGTTTATACTGATACCAGTTGTTTACACTGTCGAGCCAACGTCGCTTGCGCAGTTCCCAGTGTGATACCATTCCTACTCGATCATGCCTTTTTTCATTTCTATTGAACTAGCATACAACATTCGCTTATCATTTAGTAAAACGTTTGAAAGCCAGAGACGGAACAAGCTTGGAACTGAAAATGATATCAGTCTAATTGTTGTTGTTTTTGTTATGTTGTTGCTGTTGATGATGTTGTTGTTGTTGTTGTTGTTGTTCTTTTTCTTCTTCTTCTTCTTCTTCTTCTTCTTCTTAGTAATAGTAGTAGTAGTGTAAGTAGTAGTAGTAGCAATTTCACAGTATATTGGCTTCCCTGCCTCAGGCAGACCAAGAAGCTGACGAGGTACAAACTGAGAAAATTGAAAGAGAATTCACCGATCCTTTCCAAAAGCGAATAATGGATTTATCTTCTTTTTAAAAGTGAACAATCAACGTTTCGTCTGGAAGGGAAATGAAAAGGGCGGGAAGCATAGGTAAGCGTTACCATTACGCCATCTTGATTTTATATTATTTTGCATTTTTCTAGTCACCATTTTTATACTTTATCAATTTTTTTTTCGCAGAAACGACACTCGACCTTCCCATATTGACAGAACAACAAGGCGTTAGCACAAAAGCCAGCAGTAGATTACAGCTTCACCTTTGTACACATATTTTATTAATTACCCCTCTTTCACAATCTCTCTCTCTCTCTTTATATATATATATATATATATATATGCAGAAATATAGTCTTAAAGTGTGCTATATTTATGGGGTAAAGTGCTCAATATCAGAGATAGAGCGTGTGAATATAAAAGTGGACATGGAAGTCAGCACTTAGAGGCGACAGTCTGTTTCATGCTAGTGCAATCGTCAGGCGACTAGTGCTGTTATTTTTCTCGGCTATTTATATAAGGGTCAGTGGTGCATTATGGGTAGTCTATTTTGGCGGTTACTTTTACCGGAAGTGGCTTATTTGTTTATTTATTTATGTCAAATTGTTTTGCTTGTTTTTTGTTTGTTTTTTTATTTTTATTTTTATTTTTTATCTTATATATTTATTTATTTATTCTTTTATTTTGATCGGTGTTTTTGGTTAACGTAGTAAAAATTTGTTTATATAGCTTATTGTTGGTAGTCTATAATGGCCGTCATTACCGGAAATCGCTTGTTCGCTTATTTATTTGGGTCAAATTGTTTTGCTTGTTTTTATTTATTTTCATTTTTATTTTTTATCTTATATATTTGTTTATTTGTCATTGATTAAATCTGTTTGTTGAATTTGTGGTTTTTTCTGACTATTATTTAGGTGGGAACAGTTTTTAATTTATCTATTTAGGTTGGTTATCTTTATTTGTTTTTGTTTTATTTTGTTTTTTAACCGGCTAGTTTATCGTAATCGGTTGTTAGTTTATTTATATATTTGGATGTATTTAGATCGATTTATTATACTTGTTGTTATTTATTTGTTACACTATATCTTTTTGGCTTTCGGT
The DNA here is from genome assembly GCA_964036315.1 of Acanthosepion esculentum. Taxonomy (NCBI): domain Eukaryota; kingdom Metazoa; phylum Mollusca; class Cephalopoda; order Sepiida; family Sepiidae; genus Acanthosepion; species Acanthosepion esculentum. The sequence continues at coordinate 109,213,712 of OZ038488.1, forward strand.
TTTTAAGTAACGTAGTATATTATCTTTTATTAATGTTTTTTTTGTTTGTTTGTTTTTTTTATTATTATTTTTATTTGTATAACAGTTATAACTTTCGTCCGTTCTTTTGTTTTGATTTTGTTTCGTATATTCTAACAGGTGTGGTTTTATGATTTGTTTGGAGTAATTTATTTTGCTTATTTTATTGTTGTTTGTTTATATATTTATTTATTTTTCTATTTTAAGTTACGTAGTAAAAATTTGTTTTCATGTCTACATTTTGAGATTAGCTCGGATCTTTTATTTAATAATTTATTTTCATCTGGGAAGGTAATGATAGCTATTTTTTCCTCCAAGCAAAGTTTGCAGGTTTTTGATAGGTTGTTGTAGGCTGATGATTTTTTCCTTATTTTCCAAGATATTTTTGGTGTGGTGTGTGTTTTGTTTTTTATTTCCCAGATATACTTAGAAAGCATTGTGCTGTTCGCATATTTACTATTTGTGAAAGACATTTTGTGTACATAATTTCTTTGTTTCCATGGTCCTTCGGTTACTCCTATATATACTTTTTCTTCATTATCTGCTGATTTTGTCGTGGCTTGGTAGATTACGTTGTTTTGTAAACAATTACCGTTTAAGGGACATTCGTTTTTTATTCTGCAGTTGCACGTGGGTTTAATTTGTTCGTGTGGTTTGTTAATAATTTTTCTGTTGTGCTTTTTTATTATTTGTGCCATGTTCTCGGTGCAACTGTAGCTGATTTTTACTGTGTTTTTGTTGAATATTTTGTGTAGGGTGCTTGATTCCGGGAAGTGTTTGTGTAAAGAACGGACGAAAGTTATAACTGTTATACAAATAAAAATAATAATAAAAAAAACAAACAAACAAAAAAAACATTAATAAAAGATAATATACTACGTTACTTAAAAACCGAAAGCCAAAAAGATATAGTGTAACAAATAAATAACAACAAGTATAATAAATCGATCTAAATACATCCAAATATATAAATAAACTAACAACCGATTACGATAAACTAGCCGGTTAAAAAACAAAATAAAACAAAAACAAATAAAGATAACCAACCTAAATAGATAAATTAAAAACTGTTCCCACCTAAATAATAGTCAGAAAAAACCACAAATTCAACAAACAGATTTAATCAATGACAAATAAACAAATATATAAGATAAAAAATAAAAATGAAAATAAATAAAAACAAGCAAAACAATTTGACCCAAATAAATAAGCGAACAAGCGATTTCCGGTAATGACGGCCATTATAGACTACCAACAATAAGCTATATAAACAAATTTTTACTACGTTAACCAAAAACACCGATCAAAATAAAAGAATAAATAAATAAATATATAAGATAAAAAATAAAAATAAAAATAAAAAAACAAACAAAAAACAAGCAAAACAATTTGACATAAATAAATAAACAAATAAGCCACTTCCGGTAAAAGTAACCGCCAAAATAGACTACCCATAATGCACCACTGACCCTTATATAAATAGCCGAGAAAAATAACAGCACTAGTCGCCTGACGATTGCACTAGCATGAAACAGACTGTCGCCTCTAAGTGCTGACTTCCATGTCCACTTTTATATATATATATATATATATATATATATATATATATATATATATATATATATATCATAATCCGTTCATATCTATCTTTGTATATTTTTCCATGTATCCCTCAGTAAACATCTGCAACTAGTAGATAACATCTTCACCTTTGTGAAGCAAAGTAAGCAGTAGATAAGATCTTCACCTTTGTACACATAATCTATTAATCACAAATCACCCCTCTCTCACAATCTCTCTCTCTCTCTATTTATCAATCTATCTATCTATCTATCTCTGTGATTACGATGTCCTTATTTATTTATCATAGCGTTTTCATTATCTATCTATCTATCTATCTATCTATCTATCTATCTATCTATCTGTCTATCTATCTATCTATCTATCTATCTATCTATCTATAATTGTGATTACTATGCCCTTATTTATCTATCATAGTGCTTTCATTATCTATCTATCTATCTATCTATCTATCTATCTATCTATCTATCTATCTATCATAATATGTTCATATCTATCTTTGTATATTTTTATATCTATCCCTCAGTTAACATCCGCAACTAGTAGAGACGATCTTCACCTTTGTGAAGTAAAGCAACCAGTCTATAAGATCTTCACCTTTGTACACATGATCTATTAATCACTCCTCCTCTCTCTCTCTCTCTCTCTCTCTCTCTCTATCTATCTATCTATCTATCTATCATAATCTGTTCATATCTATCTCTGTATATTTATCTATCTAACCCTCAGTTAACTCATTGTGTTCAAAACCGTCGTCTCAGTCTGTTCACATCTCTCAGTCAGTTAATATCGCTATCTCATTGCGTTCAAATCTATCTGTCTTTTCATATCTATTTACATATATATCTATCTATTCGTGTAACAGTTTCTCACCCATATGCAACACACACATTTTTCTCTGTTGTATTCAAACTACTTGTGCATGTATAAGGCCCAAAGACCGAGACAGTTGTCCATCTCAAACAATACGGTCGCAATGATCTGCTAAACCAACTTGTTAAACGTTTCTTAACAGTAAACTACTTAAATACATGTTAAGCTTCAATGTTATGACTTCATTAAACAAGTTCCTTAAGATGAAACTATGTCAAAAGCTTAAAGAATTATCATTTCCGACCAGACACTTTGGCATTACAGAAGCATTCCTGATGAAAAGTATACCATTTAAATTCTGGGTACATAAATAATTCCAACTAAATTCAGAAATTTATCGACAGGCAGAATCTATACAAAGTGTACTCCGAGGAAATCATTTCCGATCTTACGATGTACATTATGATGTAATGGACATCGGCTCGGAATGTGAAATCGGAGGGCAGTGTTCGAATCCCAGTCGGGTTCGTTACATTTACTTACTTACGCATACTCTTGGGAAAAGTATGTATCATTCTCTTCTCCCCTCAGTTATGGGTTGAATAGAAGGGTAGACTGGGTCCTATAGCCTAGGTTGACAATCAGCCTATTGCAGAAAGAAACGAAAACCTACAGCGTGAAAATTCTTCTGCCTAGTCAGTCATGAATCGAAAGAGACATGATCGCTCAAGTATGGCATTTAACTGACTGACGAACAAGCGCTTAGAAGTACACTCCTAAAACCATCTCGCTAAGATATATTTAATAAAACATTCATTCTCCTGTGCTCACTGGGTAAATATGATAGTGCTATATATCACGAACTCTATGACGTTCAATACAGTTCGTTACAGAAAAAAAAATGGTGAAAAAATTTTCCTGGATGTAATGATATTCCATACAGGAAGTTGAGTAAAGATATTTATACGCCATTAACCGACTATAAAATCTAAATTAAAATTATGATAATCCATATGGCGAAAAAGGGGATCGTTATGTGCTTACGATACGGGCAACACATGTATGTAGCGATAAGATGTAAACAAAACGGATCTTGTACAATGGACAACAAATAAAAAAAAAAAAAAATATTAGCAGCAGCGGCCAGTAGCTGCATGAATACAGAAAATACACAAAATTGTCCATTGGCAGGGAGGGTCCAGAAATGATGTAGTCGGTACATCACCAGGGTAACCTTAAAATTTGAAGCGGAAAGATAATATTGAATCAATTGTTAGACAATTTTTCACACCAGAATGTATCTTACATATTTATAAGCCTACAATTCTTGTTTTAAATATTACTGGTGCTCTTGGTATATATTTAGAGATGCTTAATCAAATCAAATAAGAATCTGCAATGTTATTGATCCTTAGGTGGCATCTCGGCTTCAGTCATTTCCCCACCCCCGTAATATAGTTTCCCAGCGCCTTTCTTATAAATACTTTCATGGTAGTTGTTCTAATGAATTTTCCTCTGTTGTCTAGTCTTTATGCAATTAAGCGCATAGTGCGAAATCGTTAGATGTAACCGTAAGTTCTATGCTAATAGTTTCTTCTATCACACTTGCGGAACTCTTTCTCTCAGCTCCTTGCTTTGAGAGTAAACTTTGAGTTTTAACAATTTAAATGAAATGTCAGTCATTATCTTGTTTTTTAATTCTTGTTCTTTTATTGTTCGCTCCTTAATATCGTTTTGTCTCATTCTCTAACATTCAGTAACCTCCTTGCATCTTAGTCGCTTTATTGCCTTCCTTGGGGTGAAAAGATTTTTTTTTTAAATCCAATCCTACGCTGCATACACATCTCACTAAAGTGAATTCACCACCGTTTATAATGTTCAAAATTTGCACATATAATATACACAGCAGTTGTTGCTGAGAGTACAAAGTGAAACCCTGTCGAAAATAAAAGCAGTAGAAAAGTTTGGATAGTCGAGGTAACAGGACGAGAGAAACTGGTGTATAATTAGACTGAATGAATATGCTGACATACAACACTCGCAGGATTCTTTGGAACGAGGTGGTTAATATGAAGTATAACAATAGGCAAACGGGGATTAGAGAGATCGTGGTAAGACAATCCTAGGAATACAATAGCGTAACATGCGCATAGCTAGATATATACGCACCCCAAAAGTACGAATCACCTATGGTTATATAGAAATACAAGGTGGCCCAAAAGTTACTGACCCATGAAAAAAATTCATAACTATTTTGTTTCTGAATATTTTTCTTTTCTTTTGTCAGAGAATTTAGAACTGCCCTTCCGATGTCACCATGAGCAGATATAGCACCGAGGAACGAACCCTCATTGTACAGTGATACTTTGAGTCCCATGGGTCAATTTTGAAAACGCAGTTTTCTTACTGTCGACATTTTAATAGAGAAGCCACGAGCAAAAACACGATTCGCGGAATAGTTAGCCGTTTTCAGGAGCAGGGTGCAGTTTGTGATCTCCCAAGATATGGAAGGCCTTGTACGGCAAGAACTGTTGAGAATCAACGGGAATTGGGGCGAAGCCTGGAAGAAAATCCATCCGTTTCAACCAGGAGAAGATCGCAACCAATGGGAGTTTCGCGTTCCTCCTCACAATGTCTATTGCCGAAAATCACGGAAGTATCATTTTACCTACTGCTGAAATTTTGTAAGTGTAACTTGCGAATTATAAAAGTTATTAAAGATTTTAAGGGTCAGTAAATTTTGGGAAACCCTGTATAAGATGTTAGATGAATTTCAGCAATATTTTCCCGTTTGTAACAAACATATAAGGAAAACTGAATCAATCAAGCAAAGAATTATAATGAAATTATTTGTATACATAACGAGTAGATTTTTTTTAAATGCCATATCTAAATATGCACTTTTAATCCACTAGGTTACTGTCTCCTGGGACAATCCAGAGTCTAGAAGTTTGTGCATGAAGCCTAATCTGACTTCTACAAATACTGCTGTTGCTGCTGCTTGTCACGGTTGATTGCATTTACCGAGATTTCTCTTTTTAATGCTGCTACTTATAAAACTTTGATAGACTCAGTGGAACGAAGGCGATCAATAACTGATCAGCACAAAATAAAGAACAAGACGAGATATTCCTAGATATGGACAGCATAAAGCAAACATACTACTCCCGTTAATTAAATAAAGGTTTCAGTTTGGCTGTCTAATCCTCACTTTTCAGCCTTGATAGAGTTCAAAAGTATTTATACTGCTATGTGTGTGATAAATTATTTGTCTCCCTACAACACATTACCCAGGACGAAAGGTTTCTAGCTACTCTATTGCTATTTTCATGTTAGACGAGCTACATTGTTTGGTACCATGTGTTCAGAACCTCACAGATAGGACCCGCCATGCTGGGCACACAATTTCGACATCCGTAATCTCTTCGTATTCCATTGGTAAGCCCTTCTGGGTATGACGATAAACTGCATCAGGCAGCAAGAGCAGGAGATTGGAGGTTTTGAGCAGCGTGGAACCAACCCTTAATTGCTGTTGTCCATATGTCCACCCTGACTCGGGGTGGTAGCACCTGTTAGCGTCCAGCTTTTCGAGATTTTCAATATTTCTCGAAGAGAATGGGTTAGTGAATCCTTGAACAAATCAATCAGCAATAACAATATTACATGCTAACAAACGACAGTGTTACATGACTAGAGAATCACGACAGGGAATATTCAATGGATGCATATATAAAGTCTTGCAGTCCATCTGACAGTATCAGAGAAAGTCAGAATAGTTGCAGCTGACCTAAAATCCCTGGCGCTACCAAATCACTCCTGTTGGCAACAATCGAAACTCTATCAAGGCTAAAAAGTGAGGATTGGACAGCCAAACTGATCTCTTTATTTAATTAACGGGGGTAGCATGTTCGCTTTATGGCGTCCATATCATGAGATATATCGTCTTGTTTTTTATTTAGTACTGCTCCGTTATTGCTCGCCCTATTTCCACTGAGTCTATCAAAGTTTTAGCAGCATAGTTTGAACACATCATTTTAAAACTTAAAACTTTAAATACCTCGATGGAAAACAATAAAGTAGACAATATGGGTTAGTCAAATAGTGAACCCCTAAACAGTTCATGTTTCATGGTGAAATTTCTAACAACCCATTTTATTAGTAAAATTATGATCAGTTGATAGCGAATGTCAGAGCATGTTTCGTGAGAACATCTCAAGATATCTGGTATGATTTCCTTTTTTTCCGGAGGTCCAGCCACGTCCGTGTATCATTAAATCGTACTTGCAGATATCTTAGTTTTTGTAGTTCACATCTTCATCTGTTAAGTCCAAGAGAGACGGAGCAATTTAATTTTTGCTTCGTAGTATGAGAAGGAGGCAGGGTGGAGTAATGGATAGCGGTTCGGACTGAGGAATCCGAGAGCCGAGTTCGAATTCCACTCGATTACGTGGTAATACCCTTGGGAAAGGCATGAATCTTCTTCTTCTCCCCCACAATTATGGGTAAATAGCAGATCAGACAGGGTTCTATAGCCTTGGATGACGACTGATCTACCGCAGAAAGAAATGGCAACCTACTGCGGAAAAAATCTGCTTTGTCAGTCATGTATCGAAAGATACATAATAGCCTAAACGTGTATCACGATTGACATATAACTGACTGAATATAAGAATGCAGTGTTTGCGCGGGATTTTCTTGTATGCTCCCCGTAGGTTTACTTGTGAAGTTTTTGACGGCATGATTTCTTGAAGAAAATGAGCTGTGTTAGACGAAACTCGTATGTTTCTTATTTACATTATTCGGACTATTGTCCTCATCTTTGTCGCCAACGATTATTATTAAAACGTTTCGGCCGTTTTACGCTCCGGCCTTCTTCGGGTGGTTGGAATGTCGAACCCACCCTTTATTTCGCTCACTGGCGTACACTGTTCTACTTCCACGAGCCACGTTTAATGGAAATCAGTTATCAGTCCTAAAGGACACATGGCAAAGTGGATAAAGGCGTTAGTTAGATCCAGTGACAGGACCCAAAGAGTGTGAGTTCAATACCCGGTTAAGGCAGTGGAGAACTTTCAGAGGAAAAATAACAGGAGACAACTGATAACTGACATCTCAGAAATATAGACAGATACTGAGGAAGGCCGGAGCGTACAACGGCCGAAACGTTGTAATAAATATGGCGACAAAGATCAGGACAAAAGTCCGAATAATGTAAATAGAGTACATGATACCTCATCTCAGAAATATAGACAGATACTGAGGAAGGCCGGAGCGTACAACGGCCGAAACGTTGTAATAAATATGGCGACAAAGATCAGGACAAAAGTCCGAATAATGTAAATAGTGTACATGATACCTCATCTCAGAAATATAGACAGATACTGAGGAAGGCCGGAGCGTACAACGGCCGAAACGTTGTAATAAATATGGCGACAAAGATCAGGACAATAGTCCGAATAATGTAAATTATGTTTTTTTCACTGCTTCTCAGTTTTGTATAGTACCTAAATATGGCGCAGATGTGTTTGTTTATAGCTTTGTGTGTTTTTAGTATCCAGAAAAAAGATCGTGTCGTGGTCACCATTTGTTGCAGGATACAAATATGTTCGGGTAAATATTAGTCTCCATTGTGTTGCGGGAATCAACACTTTTGATATTAAATATTTATGGGCTCCTGAAACATTCGTCCGGCAAACGATATTGGCGGATTCAATATGAGTGCAGGTAAAAATGCGTAACACAAGACAATAAATATAAACCAAACAACAATGCATGTATTAACAAAAGGAATTGCAGGTGTAGACAATTGTAATGAAGGGAAAAAACATTAAAACAAATTATAATAAGGATCGGTGTGTCTGTGTGTAAAAAGCGTGTGTGATAGACACGTCTATGTATATGCGTGTGTGATAAACATGTTTATGTATATGCATGTGCGAGAGAGTAAAAAATGGCAAAGGAGGAGACGAAAGCGTTGCTAGTGATGTGCGACTATATCTGAAAGCCAGAGCTAAAATTCCAAAAAGAGAAAGCGAGAGAACATGATTGCCCATTTATAGGCTTAAAGAGCGCCCCCAGGCGCCACAGTCAAGTAGAGTAACCCACAGATAGATAGATAGATATGTCTATAAATACGAACAGACTAACATGCCTACTTAGATTGCATGTATTAACAAAAGGAATTACAGGTATAGATAATTGTAATGAAGGGAAAAAAACATTCAAGTATGTTATAAGAGTTTGTGTGTGTGTGTGTGTGTGTGCGTGTGTGTGTGTGTGCGTGTGTGATAAGCCAGTGTGATTGGTACGTGATACAGGTACGTGAAAGGACTAATGGAGGCAAAGTCGCGTTGTCGGTAGCATTCTTATCAAAGGAAGCTAGAACTAAAAAGAAAAAAAAGAGAGAATCTGATTGTCTTTTTATAGACTTAAAGACCGGCCATAGCAGGCATTTTGACTGAGCCAAGTTGGATAACGTACAAATATTTAATCTCTTACATATCAGTAAAGTTGGTAAATTCCCTCTACAGATGTAAAAGCGACTTAATACGAGCGAGATATATTTTACCGAGGAATGCTATAGATGCCCTTGCAATGATACAGAGTAAAAACCTAAAAGAAAATGAAGTTAAATTGTTTACAAATACAATATTCAAAACTTTTAAAGACATTTCAATTATTTATTCTTTTTTTTTCTTGAATCACATACACTCACCCCGAAAAAATAAGCCAATAAAACGAGTCCTGAAATAACAAAACACAAATAACAAGTTTGAAAACTAAAAATTTATATTGAGTCTAACATTGGCTGAGCATCGATGCAATTAGATTCCTTACCGCACCTTACAGAGTTTTATCTATCCTTCTGTCAAATTATTGGCGAAACCATTTAAGTTTATGGAATTATTGTGTTAGATGCTAAATACGATCGTTCGTCCCAAGTTCTGGCTGGGAACGGCGATTGGACCAACTTTTATGACCTTCACTGTTAGTAGTTCGTCACTGTGTTTCCGGTGTGTGTTTCCTAACAGTTATCAAACAGGAAAATGTAATCAGGAAAGTGGTTTCGACTTGCAGCTGTGTCTGTTTATGTTTGCACTAATGCCCTTGGGAAAGGCATGAATGCACTTCTCGTTGAAATAAGTCCTGCAGCCAAATATTCCCAGAGGAAGAGGCCTATTCCTATATTTGTCGAAAAGGGTCAGTGACTTCTTGAGAAAGGGTCAGTGACTTCTTGAACAAATCAATCATCAATAACAATATTACAGGCTAATAAACATCTTACAGTGAGAACATCTTACACGAACAGAGAATCATGACAGGGAGAAATCAACGTATGCATATGTAAATCTTGCAGCCCAGCTTGCAGTAGTCAGACAATATTAAAGAAAGACGGAATAGTTAGAGCTGACCTAAAATCCATGGCGCTACCAAATTACTCCTGTTGGCAACGACTAATGACATTGCGAGCATAGTTTAAGCACATGATTTTTAAACTTAAGGTTTAAAACCTTAAATACCTTGATGTAAAAGAATGAAATAGACCAGAGGTCGGCGACCTACGGCACACGTGAAACACCAAGCAATTTCCAGTGGCAAGCAGCCGTAAATGACATCACGAAGTCCGAACAAATAACTATTACAACGTAAAGAAGATATTTAGCTGATTCAATTTTAATATATACTAAAGTATATATACTATATAAAATGTATTGTAGAACAAGTATAGTGATATTGACTACATTTTCAGAAGTATTCAAAATTCATACTACCTCCTCTCTCTCTCTCTCTTTATATATAGATATATATATAATTAAGTAATTCATTGCGTCTGAGAGAAAACTTAACAGAATGCAGAAAGCACTGGATGGCCGTGTCGTCCTATATTTGGCACTCATCAGCAGTGCGATTCCACTACCGAGAATTGAAACCCTGACAGTTTAGTTATCAAGCAAACGTCATAAATGTTTCAACGGGCCTCGGTGACGGAGAGGTAGCAAATCAGACTCAATATAGCGCCCCACGCTCACATATTCCGTGGTGGAACTCAACTGAAATTCTCTGTAACCATAGGACTGTACACCCCCCGGAGCCACGACTACTATCCCCAAGCCGCTCAAACTGAAGCATTAGAAGCCGGATCAAGCAATGATATACACATGATAGAAATTGTTAGGAGGATTTGATAATTATAATTAAGTAATTCATTGAGTTTGAAATATATATATATATACTTGTCGTAAATAATAAAAAAACAGACGACAAGCATTTAACGGATGTCAGAATTCGTTAAAAAATACACCCCTACTCTCCCTAAACTGAACCTCTTTTTCGAACGTGACGCATAATTGATACAACAATAGTTAATAAAACTGATCACGGTTCCCATAAAATAAACAAAAAATAGATGACGATCAACCTGGTTACATCTACGGGAAAATAAAACCCCACAAATTTTAAATCCCCTCCGACCCATTATCTCACAAATTCCTACTCCTGTATACCATATAACCAAAAATATTAACTGTATAATCCAACGATACATACCTATAAAATACAATATCAAATAGGCTAACGATTTCATAGATATCTTAAACTTCACTACCCCTAATAACTGTATAACGGTATCCCTTGACGTTGTAACACTTTTCAGTAATGTCCTCGACCACGAAACCATTAAAATAATCATTAAAAATGTCTACAACTATCCTTCAATTTCCCTTGTTGTCATAAAACCTACAATACCCGAAATACAACACAAAAATCATCTAAAAAAACAAATGCAAAAAACGCTTACAAATTCTCGAAGCCATCACAGTTAAAACGAAAAACCCAACAAAAATAAAATAGGATTTAATGCTGGCACAAACATCTTAAATATATTTCATAACTAATCCTCTATATAATAAATACCTCCACCTAAATTGCTAATGAACTAATCCAATAACACGGCTTGAATACCCCAAAATATTACGTATAAAACCTTGTACCTGTCAGGCTAAGCATTATTCGTGTTTCAGTGAGATTCATAATAGAATCCCAGCAATTGATTGGAGTATCCTGAGAAAAGGGAAGAATCGTAAGCTAAGTGGCATCTCCTGTAGACTTTGTCAAGAGGAGAAGTTGGCTATTGCGAATTTTAAGGGGGTAGCAGAGTTATTAAATGAAAGAACAGAGGTCATGACAAAATGTAGGCACAAAATGAAGTTATACTTAGGCATTTACGAACCCGAATGAGGTTGGAAGATATATATATATATATATATATATATATATATCCACCTACAGCCGATTACTTTCGGTGTAACATTATCTTATTTAACTTTTGGTGTGTGGAAAGTAACTTAATTGGCTTTATTAACTATCTGAAGAAACCTTGGCAGCTGAAAGTGCGGACGTATTTCTATCCAGTCTAAAGGTTTTATTACATTATATATATATATATATATATATATATATATATATATATATATATATATATATATATATATATATATATATATATATACCTAATAATACCTTGAGCGACATGAGATAAAAACAAAAGAAACTAAACATATAAGAAAAATGAATGATAATAAAAATAATTATTATATGAAAGATAATTTAGCTAATCCACTACACAATAATTACTAACTAGTAATCTATCTTAGTCTGTTCATATCTATCTATCTATCTATCTATCTGTTATGGTGTTGAAACCATAGAAAAATAACACAGACTCGGATGTAAAGTTAAACGGTATATTATTCACGGAAACGTAGTACAGAGTATGTGGACTGGAGAGTACTTCTCTCACTGGTGTCCTGACTCGCTCATTCATACACTCGGTGATACACTCATGGTGACTCACACTTGGTGACTTCCTCTTTACTAGAAATTGGTAGCCACATTATATAAGTGTGGAAGAGTCCATTTGTAGGTATGTCAGTTTCCCACAATACCCCCCTTCAAGTATTTTACTTGATAAAAGGGTTAATACCTTTTCTTCTTTGGGTTAATTGTCAAAGGTTCGGTGAATTTCCTTTTCGTTGTTCAGGCGTATGTTGCGGGGGTTAGAGGTCAAATGTGTCGTAAATGATCTCGATTGGTTCTTCCACTTCATCCTGTGTGCTGTTAGAATCTATTTCATGCCGTTTTTTTGTTTGATGTATAAGACTTTTATGTGTATGTCTTGGTCCTTGTATAATATACACCATTTCGCCGATCCTTCTAGTGATCGTGCCTTCCTCCCAGTACGGAATATTCTTTCGAAAACTTTAAAAAAAATTATCTGACCTGGAAGAAATCGTTTTTTTCTTCCTTTTTCGGTGTTACATATTTTTGACTGTTTTGGGATTAGTTTGTCAAAAACATATCTCACCTTTCTGGCAAACATGATTTCTGCCGGTGAGCCATTTGATGGTGTATTCGGGTTCGGCGTTATACGATAAACTTGCAGGAACTGCTGTAATGCTATGTCAGTAGGAGTTCCTTGAGCTTTCTTAAATGCTCTTTTCGGCGTATCAACGAACCTCTCCGCCTGTCCATTAGATCTAGCGTGGTATTGAGGCGTAGTTATGTGCTTGACTTGGAAAATGTCGCAAAAGTTCTTAAATTCTGCTGAAGTAAACTGTGTGCCATTTTCGCTGACAACGCAGTCCACTACACCAATCTCGCAAACAGCTCATGTAGGAAACTGATTGTTACAGCTGTTGTCGGCCTCTTGCATCTTAAAACTTCCGGCTACTTGGTGTAACTGTCAACAACGATTAAGTAATAATAATCGTCAATCGGCCGAGCAAAGTCGATATGTATATGTGACCAAGGGTGGTCTTTTTTTGGCCCGGGTTTGAAAGTGGTAGGTGGAGCTTTGTCTATCGCCGGCCAGTAGACATAACTCCGCATGAGATTCTTCATACGGTTTTTACCGGGGTGTCCACTGTGGAAGTCCTTCAAAATTCGTTTCAGTAATTTTTTTCGGAATTACAACTCTTTCACTGTATAATAAGACATTATCACACAGTGAGTAGACTTCTGACACGCTATTATCTTTTGTTGCGATTTTACGTTTTATCTCGCAAATAAAATCATCTTCTAGCGCTTCGTTTTTGATTTCCGACAACGTTACAGGTAATTCCCGGACGTTATTCGCTATTATTGATTTTATTTCACAGTCTGAAGGAATAGTTGCTATAATCTTCAAGTGGTTGGTTTTTATTAGCTATTAGTCTGGATAGACCATCTGCATGGCCAATTTTATTAGTTGGCAAATAATTCATTTTAAAATTATAATTGAGAAGGATGGTACCACATTTCAAAATTCTATTTGTCGTATAAACTGGTAACCCTTTTTTAGAGCCAAATATGGTTAGTAATAGTTTATGATCGGTCTGTAGAATGAAATACCTTCCATGCAGATATCTGTGAAATTTTGTTACCGCAAATATGATACTGAGAGCTTCCTTTTCAATTTGGCTCTACATTTTTCTGCGGGTATCAAAGTTCTTGATGTGTGTGCTATGTATTTATGTGAACCGTCCGGCATAATATGCAAGATACACGCACCGATGCCGTATGAACTCGCATCGCAGGCCACAATGATATCCAATTGAGGGGTAAAGTGAGTCAAAAATAGTTCTGAAGTTAAAATATTTTTTATTTTTCGAAAGCTGACTGGCACTCCGTTGTCCAGTTCCAACTTTTTCCCTTTTTTAACAATTCATTCAGAGGAGCTCGTAACTCGTGCATATTATTTATGAATACTTGATAATAGTTGGCAAGTCCAGAAAACTTTGGAGCTCTTTGACTTTTTGGGGGGCAGGCAAATTTTTGATAGCTTCTGCTCGCCTTGGGTCAGGTCGTCTTCCATTCTTATCAATGACATGCCCGAGATACCTTATTTCATTCATATAAGAATCGCATTTCGATTCTTTTACTTTGAGACCAAAATCCTGAATTCTTTCAAAAACCTTGGATATGTTTGCGATGTTCCTCGGTAGATTTGCTTGCAATAACAATGTCATCTAGATAGGCACACGCAAAGTCCAAGCTGCCCAGCATGGTATCCATGAGCTGCTGAAATATAGCGGGTGCAACTTTGACTCCAAAAGCCAATCTGTCAAACTTGTATAAACCCCTGTGGGTGTTGATATTTAGAAATTTTGCGCACTCCTCCTCAACATGGATTTGAAGGTATGCATCGCTTAAGTCCAATTTGGAGAATATTTACCCACCATTTAGTTTCTTAAATACCTCCTCCGCTGTGAGGAGAGGGTAATGGTAATCTTTTAGAGCCGCATTGAGGCCCGTTGAAAAATCGAATTTGCTTGGACTTTTTTCTTACGTATACAGTTGGGGCAGCCCATTCGCTAAAACTCACTTTGAATAGTATACGGGCATTTTCTAGTCGGTCTAATTCTTTCAACTGATGCAAATGGGACATTTCTTTTACTTTTGAAAACGGGTTGAACGTTTTCTTTCAGCTCAAATTTGGCTTTGTTTTATTACATTTTCCTAGTCCCGCCGAGAAAACTTCGGGAAATTTTTCTTTTAATTCTTCTTTCAGGTCTTGGGCATCTGTTGTCATATTTTCTACTTTTTGGCAAAAATTGTTGATTGGTTGATCCCACAACTTAAACCGTTCCATCCAATCCGTTCCAAACAAATTCTCAGAGTTTTTATGGACGAAAACTTTTAATTTCTTTGTAATGCCATTCAGTGTTACAGGTAGCGTTAGCTCACTTTCAAATTTGATTTTGTCACCAGTTACTGCACGTGCTGTTTTGTTTGCCTTTTTCATTGTTGTTTTTTTTAATTTCCTCTAAGTCCACCACAACGTCCACATGGACTAGGGGGTAATTTTTGTTTTTTCTTTTTATTGTAGAAGCAATTTTTCTACCAACAGTTCAAATTGTGCCTTCATCATCTGAACAATAATTGTTTTAAAGTCTTCCATAATGACTTCAAATACGTGTTTTCTGAGAGAAAGAAAACAAAATTTAGACAAATTTCCTTCTCAAAGAGGGGGAAAAGAAAGTAATTCCTTTCCTTAGCATTTCTCAGCTCTGGTTGGTAAAACTAAAAAAAACTTTTTTTTTCTAATACTGTCTGAGTGTTTCAATTTTCTTTAAAAAGAGAGAAAAAAAATTGCATAAACAACCACGCTGTCAAACATATTTTTTTCTTTTTTTTTCTGTGCGGTCAAGAGAAGCGAAGAACAATTATAGCAATGAGGGGGAAAATCTTACGATTTTTCACTAGTAAGTATTTTCAAATTGTTGGTTTTACTTTAGATTGAGTAAATATTTCTTTTATACTTTTCTAAATATATCTGACGTCCGTATCAAAGCCTTTTTTCGTATTTACGTTGTCTGTCATTCGGTAGGAGTGTCCGTTTTTTTCCAGTTGAGTATTAACATATAACTGTTCTATATATAACTTTCTTTTGTGAAAGATTTCTCTTTGTTCGCCAGACTTGCGATTAGCACACTGGGATCTTTAGACGTCTTTAGAGTTATGGAGTGACCCTTTTTTCTCTTCAGGTAGAGGTTTCTCTTTGGTTCTTCAGTTTTTATGGCCGGCAAGGGATATTTTTGTTCTTTCATATGTTTGATTCGGAATATCTCGTCGCAAGTTGTTATGGTCGGCAAGAGTGAATTTTCGTCTTTCCTTTCGTGAGGTCGTTTCGAATCTCGTCGACTGTTGTTATGGTCGACAGAGAGAATTTGGTCTATCTATCTATCTATCTATCTATCTATCTATCTATCTATCTATCTCAATCTGTTCATTATCTATCTATCTATCTCAATCTGTTCATTATCTATCTATCTCAATCTGTTCAATATCTATCTATCTATCTATCTATCTAAGTCTCTTCATATCTATCTATCTATCTATCTATCTATCTATCTATCTATCTATCTAAGTCTCTTCATATCTATCTATCTATCTATCTATCTATCTAAGTCTCTTCATATCTATCTATCTATCTATCTATCTATCTAATCTAAGTCTCTTCATATCTATCTATCTATCTATCTATCTATCTAATCTAAGTCTCTTCATATCTATCTATCTATCTATCTATCTATGTGTATGTCTTTGTCTTGTCGTTTGCTTTGAAGAACTTTGTTTAGGACTCATGTGTATGTAAGTATTTTTGTTTCTGTGTGGATATATGAATATATATGCATGTACATAAAGGCTGAGTGAAAAAGTGAAAGAAAGAGTCAGGGAGAGGCGACAGTGATTGCGAATGCAATATACAAGGATATCATGTCAGAATAGTGAGATGTTTTCTTTCCCACTCATGGTGATGTCGAGTATTTCTTTTCCCTTTAATCTTCCATCATTTCTTTATTCAATGTTCTTGTCGAAATGCAATTAAGTCATTGCAGTTTGTTTTCACATAGAACGAACTTTGTTTTCAATCACTCTTCATCCCCCCTCTCTCTCTATTGATTCATTTTTTTATATTTGCTATCTATTTTATTATTTTTTAATAAATTTGTTTATATTTTACGTAACGCCTTTTCAACGTCTTATTTCCTATTAAAATTGCATCTCCCTATAATAAATCCTGATAGGACACCTAGTTCTCTGTATATCGTTTGGCTGTAAAGGTCAAATAAATCAGTTGAGATAACCTATTTGTGTCTTTCTGTTCGTGTGCCCTTGCTCAATTTTTATTTTTTATCCAGACGACTCTTGTCGAAGTGAATCATTCAGATTATAACTCATAATTCAAGTTCTTTTCGCAGTTCAAATAGAACTTTGTGTTGTCCGTCTGCAAATGCTTTTGTGTAGTCTATGAGACAAAGGTAAACTTCCCGTATTTTTATTGCCCAATAAAAATTTCTGATAACAGTTTCCAGTTTATCTTCAAATGCTTCAAATTGGCTAATTGATCAACTCATAGAAAATGAAGACGAAAAGTTTCATTTTTCAGCAGGATGGGGCTCCACCTCACTGGAAGCTCACTGTACGAGCCTACCTCAATGAGGTTCTGCCAGAGAGATGGATCGGTCGAGGTAGTGCAAAAGACGATTTGCTTCTGAAATGGCCACCACGATCACCCGACCATTCTCCGTGTGATTTTTTCCTCTGTGGTTATGTGAAAGGACTAGTCTTCGTACCTCCTCTTCCAGCTAAGATTGAAGAACTGAAACAGAGAATTACAGCTGCACTGGAAACTGCTACCGAAGACATGCTACAGCGAGTTTGGCACGAGCTCGAATACCGACTCGACGTGTGCAGAGTCACAGGCGGCGCTCATATTGAACATTTATGAAAATCTGTCATAGAACCAACAAATATTTGTACTTTTCTTTGTAAATTTAACCAATAAAACTTAT
Organism: Acanthosepion esculentum; assembly: GCA_964036315.1. NCBI lineage: Eukaryota > Metazoa > Mollusca > Cephalopoda > Sepiida > Sepiidae > Acanthosepion > Acanthosepion esculentum. Next base: position 109,231,459 of record OZ038488.1, read on the forward strand.
GACCTTCAACATAAAGTGTATTTAGTTTCATTAAGATCCATCAAGTAGTTTCCGCGATATGGGCATTTAGAATGGGGTCAACAATTTTGGAACACCCTGTATTTATTGCTCAATACCAATTTCTGGTAGAAAAACCATGATAAGGATAAAACACTGAACCATTACCCAACGTTGAGACGTCCTTTTGTGAATTAATTTTGTATGTAAAAATATTTTCATAGTCTAACCTCAACAATATAATAAAGATTTTGATTCATTGGATTAAAAAGAGATACTCAGAGTTGAATTTAAACTCTGACATTCGTCGCCAGCTGAAGTAGATATCGGCTGCATAATATAAAAATATTCTGACGTTAACTTAATTTTGTTTTTTGCATTTAACCCTCGAATCTAACTTCTTTGTTCTCCTATTGCACTACAACTTACTATTTTTCGTATTTTTCTTGTCCGACTTATATTTTTATTAGTTTTTTTCGTAGAGAAAGGGTCACATATCATGAACCTTACATGCAGTATTTTTTTTAAAAAAATATCAGGAAAACTTTTCCAGTGAGAAGATTAGAGAAAAATATTTTGCTTAGGTCGAAAAAGACCAAGAAGTAGAAATATTTACATGATAAGCCCAAAAGCAAATATAAAAAAAATGTATCAATAGAGAGAGAGAGGGGGATGAAGAGTGATTGAAAACAAAGTTCGTTCTATGTGAAAACAAACTGCAATGACTTCATTGCATTTCGACAAGAACATTGAATAAAGAAATGATGGAAGATTAAAGGGAAAAGAAATACTCGACATCAACATGAGTGGGAAAGAAAACATCTCACTATTCTGACATGATATCCTTGTATATTGCATTCGCAATCACTGTCGCCTCTCCCTGACACTTTCTTTCACTTTTTCACTCAGCCTTTATGTACATGCATATATATTCATATATCCACACAGAAACAAAAACACTTATATACACATGAGTCCTAAACAAAATTCTTCAAGCAAAATGACGTGACAAAGACACACACATACACATAGATAGATAGATATATAGATAGATAGATAGATATGAAGAGACTTAGATAGATAGATAGATAGATAGAAATTTAATTTTTTAATAAAGTAATTTGATATATAAAAATAATTCACTTTTGTACTAAAGGCACGAGACTGTCGGCTAAATAGCAGGTTACTGTAGTTTCGCAAGATTTATATGGCTGCTAATTTAAGAGAAATATTAAGCTGAGCTGAAATCTGTAGATAAAGTAACAGGAAACAACTGGGCAATTCACGGATAATAAAGAAATGAAATATGTGGAGAGCCATGAAAGGGATAAGGTATCCTAAAATAAACGCCTGCATTGCCTAGAGACTCCATTTTTGAAGATTATTTACATTATTCGGACTATTGTCCTCATCTTTAACGCCATATTTATTACAACGTTTCGGCCGTTGTACACTCCGGCCTTCTTCAGGTGGTTGGAATGTCGAACTGTACCCTTTATTTCGCTCACTGGAGTAAAACTGTTCTAGTTCCACGTGCCATGTTTTAATGAATGTCAGTTATCAGTTATCTGCTGTTAATTCCCCTCTGAAAGTTCTCCACTGCCTTAACCGGGTATTGAACTCACACTCTTTGGGTCCTGTCACTGGATCTAACTAACGCCTTTATCCACTGTGCCATGTGTCCTTAGTGACAGGACCCAAAGAGTGTGAGTTCAATACCCAAGAAGGCCGGCGTGTACAACGGCCGAAACGTTTTAATAAATTTGGTGACAAAAATGAAGACATTAGTCCGAATAATGTAAATAATGTACATAATACCTCATCTCAGAAATATAGACAGATACTGAAAGGCCGAAACGTTGTAATAAATATGTAGACAAAGATGAGGGCAATAGTCCGAATAATGTAAATAGTGTACATAATACCTCATCTCAGAAATATAGACAGATACTGAAAGGCCGAAACGTTGTAATAAATATGGCGACAAAGATGAAGACAATAGTCCGAATAATGTAAATAATGTACATAATACCTCATCTCAGAAATATAGACAGATACTGAAAGGCCGAAACGTTGTAATAAATATGGCGACAAAGATGAGGGCAATAGTCCGAATAATGTAAATAATGTACATAATACCTCATCTCAGAAATATAGACAGATTCTTCATTTTTGAACGCAATTTTCTAATATTCTTCATCAAAAACTGATGTTTGTAGTCGTAAGAACATTTTTCGCGCGCTTTTTTGTTTTTCAGAGATAATCTTATTAGTTTCGTGGAACTGAAACATTCTTTCAGTTAAAGTCGATATGCATGTTTAGCATTTTGTCTAGAAACATCGGATTAGCCGTGAGTTTGAGGGTTGGCATTGTCATTTGCTTTATGGATGAAATCAATAATGCCTTGGGTTAGCCATTCATGGTTGTTCTCAGGGTTAATGCGAGCGTTAGAAAACCGATCTGCTAATGGGTTGTACATAAATGGAACAACATTTAGCCAGAAGTTAGGTACCTTGTCTATTCTTGGGATTGCTATTTAAAAAAGAATTCTGAGGATCTATGGAAGTGCTTTAACATCTGCGTTATTTCATTACTGTTCATCTTTCTTTCCCTGCCGTGATTCGATATTCGTAATACCTTTCACGCTACTTTTATAATTATTTTCATTTTCAACGTTATCTAATTCCAGAATGTTCTCACCTCATCTGGGGATTTTTTTTCTTCTGGAAGCTTCGTTGATTTTCTCCTTTCTCCTAAAGAAGGTTCCCCAGTTAGTTTTGGAAAGTGTTTTGTTTATAAAATGTGTCTTTTTTCTCATATCTCCCCTGTGTTTGGGCTTTTAGTCGGATGCTTTCTTTTAGGACGTCTTTTGTAGATTGCCTGTCATTTTTTTTCTATTTAATATATACTTTATTTAACAATCTCCTGTTTTACAGGTTTATTCATCTTGATACTTCATCTAATATTGGACGTTCTCCCGTATATCGACAATCTTTTTTAGAATGGAAATGATTTAGGTAGAGATTTCTTGTGTTTTATAGGATTTAGAATTATTATTATTAATATTATTATTATTATTAATATTATTATTATTATTATTATTATTATTATTATTATTATTATTATTATTATTAATATTATTATTATGTTTAACCTTTGCTTTGTGTAGTACAAGATGCCTCCATGTTTAAACCAATGACGTCAGAAAACAAATGTTTTATATCAGAATATGCAAATAGATTAGATGCTATGTAATTAGAGAAAAGATTATAATTGTGGTCATCTACGCAAGATGAGAGAAATACTAATGAAGATGATTTCTTTCTTCGTAAGGTGTGGGCTGTACTCGTGAGAAATTATCATTATCATTATCATTATTATTATTATTATTATTATTATTATTATTATTATTATTATTATTATTTCCTTTGATTTTTGGTGTGTACCCATTTCTTTCCGGGTCCCGCCCAAAGACCTAAGGTCAGATATGGCATCATGACATTTTCCACTGACCAATTAAAAAACAAAACATAACAAAACACACACACACGTATTTTATATAGATAAAGCCCTTCGTAAGATGTGGACTGTACGCGTGAGAACATTTTTTTAAAATTTCTTTAAAACATGGGCTACCAAGAATCCTTTCAGTGAGTCTATTGGGATCATTTCCAATCAATCCGAGGGCTCCAACTAAAACAGGGATTGCTGTGTCACATTTTTGAGATTTCGATTTCATTATTATTATTATTATTATTATTATTATTATTATTATTATTATTATTATTATTATTATTCCTTTGATTTCTGGTGTGTACACATTTCTTTCCGGGTCCCGACCAGAGACCTAAGGTTAGAAATGGCATCATGACACATTCCACTGACAAAACAAAAAAAAATTACATAGATAATAGCCCTTCGTAAAGTGTGGGCTGTACTTGTGGGAACAATTTTTGTATCGCTTTGAGACATGGACTTCCAGGTATCCATTCAATTAGTCTACTGGTATCTTTTCCAAACATTCCGAGGGCTCCAACTACATCGGGGATTGTTGATGTTCCCATGTACTATATTTTTGAGATTTCGTTTTCATTATTATTGTTTTTATTTCTTTTGATTTCTGGCGTTTACACATTTCTTTCCGGGTCCCGCAAAGAGACCTAAGGTTAGAAATGGCATCATGATATTTTCCACTGATCAATTAAAAAGAAGCAGGCATAATTTACATAGATAAAGCCTTTCGTAACGCGTGGGCTGTACTTCTGAGAACATTTTTTTGTATTTCTTTAAGGCATCGGCTTCTAGGAATCCTTTCAATGAGTCTATTGGAACCGTTTCCAACCAATCCGAGGGCTACCAGCTACAACAGTGATTATTGCTGTTTCCTTGTGCCACATTTTGATATTTCTATTTCAAGGTCCTTGTATTTTGACAGCTTTCTGAATATCTTCAAAGATACAATGCAGCCTGCAGTTATTGTGAGAACAATCTTTTGTATTTCTTTAAGGCATGGGTTTCCAGCGATCCTTTCAATTAGTCTACTGGAATCTTTTCCGAGGGCTCCAACTACAACGGGGATTGTTGATGTTCCCATGTGCCACATTTTTGAGATTTCGATTTCAAGGTTCTTGTAATTTGATAGCTTTTTGAAGATCTTCAAAGATACATTCAATAAGGAGGCACCTTTTTGTGTGCGATGTGTAATATCAATGTCTGGGTGATTAGCTTTGATTGTTCTGTCTGTGTGTATTGTGTAGTCCCATAAAATTGTAACAGGTCCTACCTCCGTAACGGGATTTGGGTGGTGTTCATACCACTTCCTTTCAGTTTCCTTCCTGTAAAAGTTACAGATTATTATTATTATTATTATTATTATTATTATTATTATTATTATTATTATTATTATTATTATATATTTTTCAGCAAGGAATGCTTACGATTATATGACGTTGAAACGCCGCTTCTCGTACGACCATCGAAATTAAGCAACGTCGAGTCTGGTCAGTACCAAGATGGGTATCCGCTTGGGAATACTAGGTGCTGAAAGCTTGGGTATGAAGGTAGTGTACAGGATAATGCTTCGAAATTGGAAATAGGAGAGCAGGGTTCCAATTCCCCTTGCGTACGTCATATTCACTTATGCTCAAATATCCTTAGGAAATGTATGACTCCACCTATTTTCCTCCCAGCTATAGGTTATTTAGTAGGACTTGTATCAGTAAATCTTCATCTCCAAATATTCTTATAATATAGAAATATTTTCTGACTGTAAATAACTTGTAAAGTGTTGATAAACCGTAAAAAACAAATTACAACAGTTTAAAAGTGAGCTTATATAGCATATCTCCAGGAAAAGATCACATATACAGATCAAGATATGCAAATCTCACTAAACGGTATATCACCTTCATTATACAGGAATGAGAGATGAACGGTTTGATCGCATTGTTTAACTTTCCTTCTATAAACATCAATGGCGTGGGAAGGTCTTAACACGTAACACGCACACGATGATGCAATGATCTGTCCTTGTGTATTGTAGGAGAAAAAAACACCTGGATAATATCGCTCTCAATTTCTGCGATGCGTACATAAATGACCATCACCTGCATGAGAACGAAACTTAGTCGTACCGTTGACAAAACAGAGGATCCATTCAATCTTCGAAGTGACCCTCTGGCGTCGCCACTGTAGACGTGTAGACAGTTTTATGACGTAAGTTTACCTAGAGGTGACGTAGTCTTGTTGCAATTAAACGGTCTCTGTTAGAATATGTTTACAAATGTGAAATTTAATAAAAAAAACAAAGCAAATGAAGCCAAAAATAAAGAAAATAATAAAAGCAATAAATCTAAAAACTGTAAACTCTGTCTGGAGGACTGTTATGGTCCAGGTCCTTGTACCACGGTGATGGTTCAAGGTAGAACCAATGAAGAATAACTTGAACACAGGTATGGAATAACACAGATATATATTACAAATAGAATAAATGTACAAAAGAGTAGAAGTGTTAGTAATAACAATCAGGTTAGGTTAGAGAGAACTATGTTGTCTCGAAGTATCACTATTCCAATGTCTTACAGGAATCGTCTAGACGACTGCCTGACTCACTCTCTCTGTCTGCGACACACTGTGTCTCCTCTTGAGGCGCAGTATTTATGAAGTATGGAATAGTCCATTTATATTATGGGTAAGTTCCCATAACAAGGAGAAAATATCTATAATCGCTTTCTCAGACCAACAAAAATGACTAAATAGACGATCAGAACGTATCTCAAAATACAGTCACGAAAACAATTTTTTACTACGTTAATAAAAAAAATCGAAAACTAAAAACTAATATCTTGTAAAATGCCACCGTGAAAATTGGAAATATATGCCCTATATACAACGCAGATAATGTAAGATACTTTAGATCTAAGCTAATATTTTCAACTAAACTATTAAGGTAATCAACTCCCGAAAAATATCTAATTAAATAAACAAGCGATGCAAATAATCATCAAATTGACAAACTAGGAGTGTACACATAAATGCAATGAAATGTAATAATAATAGTCAACAACAAGTAATTAAGTAATCAATAATAAAAGAAATGAGTAAAAAAAAGTGACAAACAGCATTATAAAGTGGATAAAAATAATCGTAGTCGAATGCCTAATTATTTCTACTCAATAGCCTGAAGAATAATTTAATACATAACTGTTATAGCTAACAAATAACCATTAGAATACTAAAATACACCTACCCATAATGCACCATTGACCAGCATATATAAATAGTCGAGCCAATACAGAATGCACATGGCCGGAAGATTACGTTCAAACATGAAACAGACTGTCGCGTTTGGTTTTGACCTCAGTGTCCACTTTAATATTTTATATTTACATACGGGCTATCTCTGATATTGAGCACTTAGACCCATAAATATAGCGCACCATAGAACTATATTTTATCTCGCACACACACTCGTATATATATATATATATATATATATATATATATATATATATATATATATATATATATATGTGTGTGTGTGTGTGTGTGTGTATTAATAAAAAATTAAATTTTTAACATGCACCTACCATCGACAACATGAGATTCGCCTACGGGCCACACAAGCACCAAAACAAACATCTCACAGCTAGTAACTTAGGAAAATACAATTACACCAACTTATCAAATTATAATCTCTCTGAAGGAGAAACAATCAGTACTGGTCAAAAGACTTCATTTTCGCCCGAGGAAAAATCTAAAGGTTGTGAATTCATGGAAAATACACCAGAACGATAAAAATCGAAGAGTATTTCCCGGACAAAAAGAAATTCAACAAACTGGAAACCACATAATGGTTGTAATCAAAGTATATACTCTTGTACAAGAATGAGTAGGAAATATTTAGATAGATATATTGGGAACAAATTTCATATATAGAACAAAAAATAATATTACAATGTACAAATGCAAGGCGATAAGATTGCTTCAAGATAACGACATCATCATCATCATAAAACCAGTAGAGAGTGGAGAATAATCAGCATCATGAACATATCGGACTATATAACCGAAATATAATCCCAAATTAAGAACAATGATTTCTACAAAGAGCTCTTCCATCTTTCATCAAAAAATACAAATAACTCATATACTCACTTTAAAAAAACGCGCAAATCCATCATCTTAACAAGTTTTACCAGTAAACCCATTGTTTCATGTAATGGAACGTTAAAAGAGTTGGTCTCGGGATACGCAGACTATCCTTATTTCTCTACTAGCCAAAATCCCTGCCTATCTCAAGGAAAGAACGCCTTTTTTAAAGTCTTCACGGAACAATTGTCCAATTGCTCGTGACTATAGATGTAACATCCCTATTCTCTAACGTCCCCTACGAGGAGAGGATTCAGACATGCAAAACATTTTTACGCGCCAATGATTTCCAGTGATGGCTTGGGAAAGATATTACAGACGCAAGGAGCAGCAATGGCGACTAAAATGTTTTTCAGTGATACGAGCCTTTTCAAGCATATTCTCGAACAAAAATGGTACTCGCTTATCATCTGCAACCCATCGACTATTATATAGATATATTGACAATATTTGTTTCATATAGACGCATGACTCGAACCTTCTAGCTGACGTTAATACATACATAGAAAATTAACATAAAAGTATTAAATTCCCATTATTTTATAATATCCCTCTACAAGTATTCCTCTTTTAGACGTATTAGTACGGACCACAAACAATAACATATCCACATCACTTTTCGATAAACCTAATGAGTTTCTCATTGATATTTGCATTTTGCTCGTTACCATAAGTAAAAATCTAAAGAAATTAAACTATAGTCAATATTTGCACATTAAAAGTATTTGTTCGTATCCAAGGGTATAAAATACACGTATAAACCTAGTTTTCTCTGTAGAAAATATCCACTAACAATAATCAAAAATTCTATAAAGTTAATGATATCACACAAACCAGAAGTAGACTTTTAGTTTACAAAAACAAAACAGATAGCCCCCTAAATATTAATCATAATATAAATGGTCTCATTTTCTCAAAAATGGCATCCTGAATCTTAAATTGGCTTCCGTGATGAAGAACACAGCGAATTCCCACTTAGCGCCGGGCGACTAATACACAGTTTACCATCACTAATCACATCCTCCAAATGAAACAACTAAATGCTCTCCGAATTAAATATGCATGCAATAAACCACGAAACCAAACCTGTAAGCCGATTGTTACCGTTGCAGTTTGCATTCCTCCGGGTAAAGAAGTTAACATACTCCACCTGCTTATTTATGATTCGCTGCAACATTTCTGTCGGGGGCAATTATGTCCACTAAACTGGCTGTGAATTTCATCTCGGATTCAATAATAAGAAAAAGATAATTCGAGATAAATTTAATTGCAATTTTATAGCATAACATTTCAACTTAATCATAATATTAATCTTAGTATGAATAATATTAGATGAGCCCTCCTAGCCTCTACCTTCAATTCTCCAAACAAATTAGAAAAGAAGAAAGCAACAACGTTCTCAAACTTAATACCCATAATTTAAGAGTAAACAAAGACCTGATTATACGTTTTACAAAAATAGCAACTAAAGCAGTAACGTCGTTTTTTAGGTGTTCATAATGATGTTTGTGTCGATGCCTATATGCTAAATGCCTATCTGCGTCCATTTGCATTTATATTTTTTGATTATGCATATGCATCCATATATTGTGTTTATTTATATTTATTTAGAAATTATTTTTACCTTTTTTGTTTTTTCATTTTTACTACTACCACTATTATTATTATTATTATTATTATTATTATTATTGTGAATTCTACTACGGTCCCACTACCTACTAAGTCTACGGGAAGACCTAAGTCAGGTGGAGGTGTATTGTTATGGTTACATTTCATGATTTGTTTTTCTAACTTCTATAAAATCACTAAAGTTACATGGACAAAGGTCTACTAGTGTGTTGGCTGTACTTATCAAACCATTTTTTGTATTTGTCTTATTCTGAGATTTCCAGGGATTTTTCAGTGTGTTCCTTTTTTTTAATCATTCCAAGCGCTCCTACCATGACTGGTACAATCGTGTTTTCAATTTCTACATTTTTATACTTCGATAATTTTTCAAATTCCTTGGTTGCTATATTACAGTCCTCTGGGCAAGCCATATCAATTAGGAAGTAATTTTAAAAAAATTTATTTTTGGTTTTTGACACATATGTCCGGCTTATTTGCTTCAATCTTCCTGTCTGTAAAGACAGTGTAATCCCATAGAATTGAGATGTCTTCTATTTTTGTAACCGGTGATGGGTGATGTTCATGCTAGTGTTTCTTCACATCTTTTCTAAAGTGTTTGCATATTGTCCTGTGTAACTATTGCCCTACTCTAACGTGATGATTTTTATATTCATTTGGCGCAAATACACAACATCCTGAGATTAGATCGTCTATGGCTTCCTGACATTTGTCAAAGAGCCTACATTTTAGATCCACACTGTTATATATAATATTTGTCTGAAATGTTATAATGAAAAACAAACTCGTCTCGCGCTGCAAGAATAAAGCCTTCCGTTTTAATTTTTTAATCTAGATACTCGTAACCATCGATGAGTGTTAACCTTATCAACATCGGCTTTATTAAGACGTTCTGGATATTGGCCATGCAGAGGTTTGTCTTGTCAGCGCTGTTTCATCTGTTCAAGAGCGTTATCATTGGCTTTATTTTTCATAATTTTTGCTGCAACTGTTGGTTCTTGGGTTCTAGTTTGGTTTTCAAAAGAATCTACTAGATATAAATCTCTTTTGTATTTATAACGTTCTTTCATGGCTGAATATTTTGTCTTTCTGTTTACCTTTTGTTTGACTGATTGTATCATCAAGTCCTTTGTTGTTTCCATACATGTTAGTAGTTGCCTTGAATGACAATTCTAGCTGAATGACGTCTCTTCCTGCTACTTGACAGGGTACAGCTGCCCTTGTAGTATAATGCATGTTATGCTAAGAAATAATCTTTCTCGTTTTAGAATCTAGTCGTCGGATATCATTTAGAGTCCAGTTCAAGATGGTGAAGCTATATTGAAACACTGCGGCGGCAAGGCTATTAATGGCCATAATTCTGTTCTGAGAATTCAGTTCAGTTCTTAATATCAGTCGCACCCTTCCATAGTATTCTTTTCGCACTATTTCGTTCATTTTGATAGTGAATTCTTTCACTCTTTTACACCTAGGTACTCATAAGGTTCTGCTTGCTCTAAAACTTTGATTGTTACCCCAGGGTCTAATCTAATAGAGGAGGCTTGTTGTAGTGCTCCTCTTAAAATTGTGGCTTTAGCACATTTATCCAGACCGAATTCCATTACAATGTCATCACTGAAACATTTTACTGTTTTTCAGGGGCTTTCCAGCTCACTGTAATTCAGAGCAGACAACTTGAAGTCATCCATGTAATATAGATGGCTTTTTTAAAAGATGTAATGTACCCATATTTCGTCCTGTTAAATTCGCTGGTTGATGCGTTGAAGTGTCGCTCTTCATATCGACATACTTTGATGAAATTTATGATGACGGGTGATACCTTGTATATATTTAAAGACTTTAAGATCCAGGAATCCAACACCTTACGGTAACATATTTATGCAGTGCTGAAATTGTTCTTTGTATTGAAGCAATTTTTCAAGATCATCCAATTAATTCGTAATTAATCTTTTTATTCATAAGAGCCACATTTGAACCCTTTTTGTTCAAGGGGTAATAAGTCATTTTTTCTAAGAAGGAATAGATCCGTTTTGTCAGAAGTGATGTCAACAGTTTGTAAGTAGTGGGAAGGCACGTAATTGGTCTGTAGATTTTAGGGCATTTGTGTCACCATTCTTGGGTAGACGGAAGTTAATTCCTTTGATTACTCATGGCGGGATTTTAGTAGGATCAGTGACCATGTCTTGAAGTTCTTTGGCTAGTTTTTTTTTGTGTGCTGTATTTAGATAACAGAGCCAAAAGTTATGAAATTTATCTATTCCTGGAGATTCCCAGTTGAGTACTTTTTTCAGTGCACTTGAATGTGCACTGAAAAAAGTGATTCCCGCCCATCTTTGTTCTGGTTTATTTTTCTACCTCTTACGTTATCCAGTCTGCTTCTTTGTTATGTTCTTTAGGACAAGCCCATTTCTTTTTCGCAGAACTTAATAACCCCTTCATTTTTTTTATTTTTTGGTGGGTGGTGTCACTTCAATTTTTTCTTGGCCAACTTCTCTTTAGAATTTCTTCGCAACAGTTTAAACATTTTTGTTCTGTGTGTAGAATCTTGATCTTTTTTCATAGCATCTGATTCTTTGAGTGTTCAGTTGCTTCATTTGCTTTATTTGTTTTAGCTGATAGGACTTCATTTTCATTCCTAATTTTGTATTTTCTTTTTACTCTTCTGACTTCTTTTAGTCCTTATATTTGTTTCTCTTGCCCGTTCATCGATTACTGATCATTCAATTCGAAGTTCTTCAATTTATTTCTCTATTCTTCGATTACAAAGTGGATCCTGTCATCTGTGAACTAAATTCAACCTAAAGTCGCCCGATACATTGGGAAACGATCTTTTACAAACAGGGTTCCGGAGTCGGCAGGGGATCGTTCGCGATCTTATAACGCAGCAGCCAGTGTCTCGTCGGCACGTTTAACACCTTGAGTTGCGAGTTGTTGATCTCAGTCTTCCTTCTCTTTAAAAAAAGTTGACTATACTAAGTTTTAAATTAGTATGAGTCGCAATGGTCACTACAAGATGAAAAGTCAGGTGGACACACATTGGGGTTATCACGAGAAAAGTTGGCTTATTACCTATTATTATCATTATTATTATTATTGCCTGTTGTATACTCATTTGCTTCCGGGTCCAAACCAGTGCCCTAAGTTCAGAGATGTCTTCATGACATTTTTGTAGAAAACAAAAACTAAGATCATTTTACATAGATAATGCTCGTTGTTTGATCTCTACTTGTGAGTACAATTTTATGTATTTTTTAAAGCAAGGGATTCCAGGAATCCCTTCCATGAGACTGTCTGGACCATTTTCAAGCAATCCGAGGGATCCGGCTACAACCGGAATTATAAAGTCCTAATGTGCCACATTTTTGAGATTTCCATTCCAAGGTCATTGTATTTTTATAGTTTTTTGAAGATCTTCAAAGATACATTACAATTTGCAACAATATTATTATTTTGGTCTCTCACGTGGTACGCCGTCATAGAACGGCATCATGACTATACGACATACGTCTGCTATTCCGCGACAGTTATCGTCGCATAGCAATCTTCTATGTCAACATAACAGAATATCATCTTTGTTAAATATCTTTGTTTAGATGTCCTTATATCTACGCTGAAGATGGATCATGCGAGCCGAAAGCTTACATCAAGGAACAGCATAATGAAAAAATATCCAATTGTTGGCCAATTTTCTGTTTTTTATTTCCATCCGAAATTAAAGCAAACCATATAAAGTTTAAAACGGCTTATGTTTAAACATACATTCATTGTCTGTTATATTTAACAACATATGCTTGAATATATATATATATATATATATATATATATATATATATATATATATATATATATATATATATATATATATGCGTGTGTGTATGTGTATGATAAAATATAAGTTTACGGGTATAAAGTGTTCAATATCAGGCATAGATCATATGTAAATATAAAAGCCAACATCGAAGTAAACACCCAATGACTAGATAGTACGTTATTATAGTGGATGCTCCGTATTGAAACAGACGTAGGAATATATATATATATATATATATATATATATATATATATATATATATATAATTATTCATTCGAAAATTATAACATAAATGTTATAAAATCACTACAAAAATAGCCATTTTCTTTCAACACTTCTGGTGTCTTATCAAGTGATAGTGTTGAATATATATATATATATATATATATATATATATATATATATATATGTATGACTATATATATATATATATATATAAATAGTCATACATATAATCATACATATATTCATTCGTAAACACACACATACACATGCGCCGATTCATGTATCCATGTATCTATAGATTGGCTGCAGAAATGTGAAAATGTTTGACTATTTCCGCTTCAATGAATCGTGATTTAGCAAGTGATCGAAAGTTGTCATGACAACGAGCAATAAAAACTGATTAATAAATTGTCATATACTGCTCTAAAGTTTTGCAATAACGTTAGCATTTGAAATAATAATAATAATAATAATAATAATAATAATAATAATAATAATAATAATAATGAGAAGAAAAAGAAGATGAAGAAGAAGGAGGTGGAGGACAATCGGAGGGTGAGAGAACGAATCCAATATAAAATTGTACAATACTGCTGTCACTATCGCTATCAGAATATTTTTTTCCCTGACTTTATTCCTTAAGAAATGTTTCAAAGTTGCCATCACATTAACAGGCCAAGAAAATTGATAAAGTTGCCAAATAATTATTTTAATAATCAATCTCTTATCCTAACCCTCTCAAAAAGATTAAATAAAACACTGGGCACGTTATTTTTGATATCTCGTTCGTTACGGCTCACGTCAGGATGTTATTCTTTTTTTTTGCAGAAACAGTCCAAATTACCGCATATACTTAAATTCTTAAAGTTTATATGAATTCATGAAAACAGAAAAATGAAAATGTTCCAAGGAACAAATAATTAATCAAGACAAATGGACACCAGGCGTGTACAGAGTAAAATGTCCGACAATGAGTGATATATGAATAATAATTTGATTCCCGTCAGTGGGTGTGATAAATGAGAGTATGAAAACAAGATATTTACTCATCAAAATAAAATGACGTGAATTTTAAACAAGTCGGACTTTTACCAAAATTTGAATACTTTTGATACAAGGTTTCTAAGCGTACAAAATATTTATCCATATACTCGTCAATTCCCTCAACTGGATTCTAAAACATCTAGTTGATTATATTCGACAAAGAAACCATAAATTGTCCCTGTTATAAAATTGTTTAGCACGTGACTGTTAAGGACTATCTACAGATTTGCTTTACTGTCGTTACACAAGGGATTCCAAGATGGCGTCGCTTTCTCGACAGTCCTAGGTTTTAATGAGATACAACATTTTTAACCCGATACAAGACCCAATAACCGCTCCAAATACAGGGTTACTCAGTGAACTTGTATGGAAATAGGAATTGTAAATTATGTATATATGTAGGTTACAGAAGGGTTAACCCTGATGTGGTTAAGATTGTAATATTCGAAGAAGCACCCTCTCGGGTGTTCCACGAAGCAGCAGATCTTGGGAAGAAGAACTGTCTTCCTATCAATGAAATACAGAGGGAATTATGATGTTTCGCTTCTATGTACATGTGACTTAACCTTTTTGAACATTGTCGAGTCTGGGAAGAGGGGATAAGTCAGTCCACGCCGGTATGGCAACAATACTCTATATTCGTTCTGATCTGTTTCTTGTAAAGTTAGGTCGAAGGAGTTCTACAGCTGTAGAAGGATCGACTATTTTTTAGCGTCTTTGGCTATGGATCACGTATGTAAGTTCCACTATTTGGATAAACTTGAATCACAATAGATGCTCAAAGCAAGGAGACTTTTGGAGGGTGCAAGCCTTTCATTTTGACTGGTGAGAAAAAATTTACTATTTTTGTTTTGAAGGTTTTGAAAGTTACAAACCAGTTTTCCACCATTGGCCTACTAGTGTTAATGCTATAGAAGACATATGTTTCACAATCTGTCGATATTTCTGAGATGAGGTATTATATACACTATTTGCATTATTCGGACTATTGTCCTCATCTTTGTCGCCATATTTATTACAACGTTTTGGCCATTGTACGCTCCGGCCTTCTCAAGGACACATGGCACAGTAGATAAAGGTGTTGGTTAGATCCAGTGACAGGACCCAAAGAGTTGTGAGTTCAATACCTTGTTAAGGCAGTGGCGAACTTGGAGAGGGGAAATAACAGGAGATAACTGACAACTGACATCCATTAAGCATGGCAGGTGTAACTAGAATAGTCTACCCCAGTGAGCGAAATAAAAGGGTTCACCTCGACATTCTAACCATCTGAAGAAGGCCAGAGCGTACAACGGCCGAAACATTGTAATAAATATGACGATAAATATGAGGAGAATAGTCCGAATAAAGTAAATAAGGAGGAAGGATGTCTTGGAAAATTTGACACTCACAAGAGATATCGAAAGCAAAAGTGACAGAAAAGGAAGGAACTAGGGCCATCTATCTTCTTTTCTTCCTTTCACTTTAAGCAAGGCAATAAAACCACTAAGATGCAAGAGGTTACTGAGTGTTAGAGAATATGAGAAAAAGAAAACACTATTAAAGAGAGGGAACAATAAACGATCAAGAATTAAGAAGACAGAAGATACCGACTGACATTGCATTTAAATTTTTGAAGATCAAAGTTAATTGGGAAACAAGAATCCAGAAGAGAGTTCCACAGGTGAGAAGTGAGATACAGGAAACTCTTAGCTTAAAACTTACAGTTACATCTAGTCATTTCAATTCTAAAAGGATGAGAACTTGCCGCCAAGCCAGTACAACGCTTAAATTAATAAATTTTAGGTACCGCTGAATTAAAGTTTATCAGAACAATACTCATGAAAGTATTTATAGAAAAGACACAGGGAAGATTAAATTATTTACTATGAAAATATTAATAGTCAAGGCACAGGGAAGCTACATTACTGTGGCGGGAAAATATCTGAAGCCGAGAGGCCAGGTCAGAACCAATAGTATCACTTCACCAGAAACAGATGTGGCAGCAATATTCAAAGCAAGGATGAATGGCAGACTTATAAATATGTAAGATAGATTCTTATTTGGGATTTTATCAAGAATCTCTAAATAATCACCAGTAACAGATGTGTCAGCAATATTCATGGACGAACGATCGACTCATAAATCTAACACGACACAGTGAATCAAATTTCTTAGCAGCTGACCTAACAATTGATTCCATATAATCTTTCCAATTCATGGCATCAGAAAACCTTATCCAACAAAGGCGCAAGGACTCAATATTCTCGAGGTTAGCATCAACTTGGTCAGCTAAGTGTCACGCAAATCGCAATATGGCGGAACAATGCACTTTCTCTGCAATCTCATTGGGTATGCACTGGTTTCTTCTCTAATGTTGCTTCTGAGGGTGACTACTGTAGTCAAGGAACCGAGCTCAGTATATACGATCGTTGACCGTTGACCTAATCCCCCTTAACTCTCCCGTTCATGAGACTTGCTTCACAGAGTTAAAAGACGCTTCTGGTATTATAATTATAGTTCATCAGGACAATTTTGATAAAAGTATTAACAGAAAAGTCAGATGGAAGCTACGTTACGGTAGTGGGAAAGGGACTGAACCCGAGATGCCAGTTCAGGATCAATAACATTGCAGATTCTTCTTTGGATTTTATCAAGAATTTCTAAATATATAACAGGAGCACCAGAATAGATGTGTCAGGAATATTCAAAGCAAGCACGAATAGTAGACCTATCAATATGTAAGATAGATTCTGGTGAGGAAAATTGTCTAACACGACAGAGTGATTCAACTTTCTTAGCTCGTGATTTAGGAATTGAGCCAATATACTCTTTCCACTGCATATCAGCTGAGAACGTTAGTCCGAGAAGGCGCAATAAATCAAGCACCTGGAGGCACTGATGTTCTTGTGTGAATAGACTTTTGAGTTACCTTGGTAAATTGCTTTTGTTAATTTTAGTCCAAAATCAATCTTGATTAGCAATATGCCTTGTTGAGTACATTCTACGATCTTTGAAGGCCAGAAAACAAGTTACTGAATTAATGCACTATGGTGATTTTAGAGTATCATAAGCATAGTGATTCTGCAAAAATATAGGTCTATATAGGTCTATATATATATATTATAGGTCTATATGCAGTTTCCAGAGCACATCGAAGGCTCCTAACCATTGACCAGGACAATCCTCTTCACTGTTCCGTCACAAATTTGGAGAGATATCAGACGCAGGACAGTTTCACGCACAACATCTAACTGCAGGTAGACAGCAAACATCCCTCTGGCCAGTCTGAGAGGAATGATGTATTCAGCCTGTTTTATTCCAGATATGCTGCAAAGAGCTCTGCTTCCTCTACCCACACAACCATGAATGAACCAGGTGCTAACCCATCAAATTTGGATGATCAGCTTTAGGTCCAACTTGCTTTACATTTCATTGATGCTGAAATAGCTTCCAAGTGTATACAGGTTGCCAAAACACCAACCATAAGAACACACACAAGCAGAAGAAAAGAAATTAATAAATCCTGCTGCGTGACTCTCAAATGTAGCTGTTTATAGCGAGACAGAAGACCTAAGTTTGTCTTACAAAAACAAGAGAACGAGACAAAACATTCGATCCCATATTAAACAAATCGCATAATGTGTCAATAACTAAGGAGGTAAGAATAATTTGTAATAGCTGACGAGATAAGGTTCAGTTAGCTGACAAAGAATTCTAGTGAAGAATGTGGAAAAACATCAGACAATCTGCGTATGTTATGCCAGTTTTGATTTCAGCGCAAGCGCAGAAGGTTGTCTTGCTTAAGGAGATTTTTTAATGGAGATTGTGTCAGGACATGTGTATGTCAAAAATTGAGTTAGATGCGTGGTGTAAAAAGGTATTTTCTTCTCCTTTTTTAAAGAAGGTTGCAGGATTGATCATATTTCAACTCTTGGAATGTAACTTAATAATGGTAACATTAGTCGAACAATTAACTTTACTGCCGGTTAAAATTTGTAACATCCTTTTCTTAGAACAATTTTCCAGGAAATTAACGTCATCACTCTTTCTAGCGTTGATGGCAGTTTCCTCTCAAACATTTTGATTTTAGTTTTTATTGTATTTTAGTTTGAGTTTCATGTCAAACATTTTGATTTTAGTTTTTATTGTATTTTAGTTTGAGAGTTTCCTGTCAAACATTTTGATTTTATTATTTATTGTATCTTGTTTGAGTATTTCCTGTCAAACATTATGATTTTAGTATGTATTGTATTTTAGTTTGATAAATTTATCTATTTCTTTATTTCGAATAGAAAAATAATGGTAGAATCGAATAATGGTAGAATCATGATATTGGCTATCCATGGTAGTTAATTATCTTGATTCTACCATTATTTTCCCATTCTAAATAAAGAAATACATACATTTATTTTTCAAACTAATATACAATAAATAATAATTACATAAAAAAAACTGATCAACTTGTTACTGCTGTTGAAATTGTTCAAATGATGTGGTTTTCGTTATTTGGCAATGGTGTTTGTGATTTAGAAGTGCTTGTCTGTATTTTCTGATGTAGGAAAGTCATTTTTAACATCTTCCGACTTCATTCGCTTGAAATCATTTTCCATCATTGAACTTAGAAAATGTTTATATACAGATGATCGTTTAGGCATTTCCGGACGAGTTAGATGTGATGTATATCATCTATATAAGAGTCGAAATTTGTTTAAGAACATGTAACTCGTTCTCAGATCAATATTCTGCTATTGTTGCATTTCACGGTGTCGGACAAAAGTACTCTTAAGTACAACCTATCCGGCGTTCAATTTCATTATACCCAATAATAAAATTGTTATAACAGTCTTAGAAAACTGAAGTTGTTTTTCATATCTGCCGAAACCTCGCTAAAACTAAACGTGTTGTGTTGATACGAAAGTTATTTATTGAATTTAGATGAAATGGGTTCTCATAGACGTGGACTGTTACCCATAAACCCACACTTTTGTCGCTTACGACAGATAATTTTCGATAAAAATAAGAATAAAAAGGAAAGTTAAAAAAAAGAAAGACCAAACAAATAAGATATAATAGAAGTTAAAAGGCGAGGGAGAGAAAGAAAGTAACACAAGCCAATATAATTAATCGTTTTTTTTGTATATATATATATATATATATATATATATTTATTTATTTATTTATTGGTTTGTTTTCTTCTCTTCTTCCAAAAAAAAAACACCCTGTCTTGGCCGCATGTAGGAAGATTAGTACAACCAAGCACACCCAATATATAACGCCGAATAGCCCAAGTGAAGTCTTCATTGGTTGTTGTTTACTGGGGCAACTTATATAATTCACATCCTATATCTAGTGGTAATTGTATTCTGGGTGCACGGCCGAATACTGATCATATTCGGTCGGGTCGCCCATCAAAGAAGTCTGTTGTTCATTAAGACCCGAAACTTCTAGTGACATGGGAGCAACAACACTGACGACGCACCTAGATTCGGCACTTAAAGGTGTATATTAATAATTTTAACGCTTGTGGATAGATTTGTACCCAGTATTGTGGTATTGTGTCTATGTTTTTTGTTTGTGTATATTATTTATTTATTTTGGCAAATAACCCGTGCAGTGGAAAGGATATTCATTCATCCGAATCAATAAGAAGAGAAAAAAAATTAAACGAAAGGCAGATATTAATGAAGATATCACGTGACACGAGGGGTTCTGTTGGTATCAGAAAAACCTGATGAAAAAATTGGTAAATTCCAAAGTGGTATCGGAGAGTTCCCAGAACAGTCTTAAAAATACAGGATACCATCACGCGGGAAAATAATATGCTTAATGCATCATTTAAATTTTGTTAACATGCCTTTCGAAATAGTGTCCTTTGGGAACGAACAGAAAGAAAGTGGCGTCTCTTCAAGCCCCAGAGTATCAAGAGTCGGCGAACAAATAAAACATATACGATGGTTTTCCGTGAGGATCACCTGGCTGGAATCTATAAGTGTTTCCAATCATGTGACAGAGTGGATGGTTTATCCAGCATTGATAGATGAGTTTGCTAATTATTGTATCGTATTTTGTCGGTAATTGGCCGCCCTCAACGCTCATCTTGGACCGATATTCTACCAACCTTGATACTCGAGTGCCAAACACACACACACACACACATACACAATAAATTTTATTTTTCTAGTGAAATCTTTGTTTTTTCTACTAAATTTTTTCCCCATTTCTTTTCTTTTAGAGTTTAACTTTTCTCAAATCTTAGTTTTTTTATTCTTTTCCTTTTAAATTCTTCTTTTTTTCTAACGGTTAACATTTCTGTTCGTTTAAAAAGTATTTTTTCATTAACTTTTTTCTTCTATATTTTCACGTTTCTTCTTTTGAAATTTTACCATCTTTAATATTTCGTTCGCCTTTCTGGTTCCAATTAAATAACATGAATTTAGAATGAAGAAAAACTAAATAAAGGAGAGTCTACTTTACGAAATTTCATCTCGTAACAACATCTTTTAACCAAATTTTAGCAATAGAATATTGTGATTGGTGGATATTCGAGAGTGAGTAAAAAAAAGCAATTCAATGTGTTTTATCATATACTATTTTAAAAGCGGCATTTAAGCGAGTTACTGCGGAGGGCTCTTGATTGGGCCTTCATCACAATAGGTAGGGAGGAGTAGATGCGATAGGCAAAAATAAACTGCAGAAGAACTCAAAATTAATCGCTGCATTTAAGTGATGCATTAATATTTAAGCTTACCTTTTGAAAGTTCAACGATAGTTGTTCTGTCGCCACTTAATTTAAAGATAATTCCAGGTACGTAGGTCCTTACTTTCCGTGCAAACATTTATTTTTATTTCATCGGCGACTTTCGCTGGATTCTGAAATTAATTTCGATTATCCCAAAATTAGGCGTTGCTGACCACATGTGGAGAGAGAAGGGAGGTCACCGCCCTCTGTCGGATCAGGTTTAGATCATAGACAAGGAACACCATTGGAAAATTCGTAAACGTAAGGAATCAACACATATACTAGGCCACAAAAATCTCCTGAGCCGACCAAGTATAGAAATAAATACAATATGGGAACCAGTAATAAGGAATCCCAGAGAAAAGCGATAATAACAACAAAAGTTGCAATATGAGCTCTGGTAAAAACATGTAATGATAACAGCAAAAATTGCAATATGAGCACTGGTAAAAAACGGTTGCTGAAGACGTTATGTTTATAATACCCAGAAATTCATACACAGATGCCCTCAAGGACACATGGCAAAGTGGATAAAGGCGTTGGTTAGATCCAGTGACAGGAACCAAAAAGTGTGAGTTCAATACTCGGTTAAGGCAGTGGGGAACTTGGAGAGGGAAATTGACAGGAGATAACTGATAACTGACATCCATTAAACATGGCACGTGGAACTAGAACAGTCTACCCCAGTGAGTGAAATAAAGGGTTCAGTTCGACATTCCAACCACCTGAAGAAGGCCGGAGCGTACAACGTTGTAATAAATATTGCAACAAAGATGAGGACAATAGTCAGAATAATGCAAATAATGAACTAATTATAATTTCTATTTTCCCTTCTTTACACTATATTAATTTTATCTTGTAATTTGTCCCCAGTTCTGTCTCCGATGAAATAAAAATAATTTTTGTACGGAAAATCGTCTTTAAGTGTCAGCAGTGAGAATTATCGTTGAACTTCTAAAAGTTAAGCCTAAACATAAATTCCATGCTTAAATGCAGTGACCAATTTTGAGCTCTTGTGTAGTTATTTATACCTATCGCATCTCGTTCTCCCTAGCTATTGTGATAGGTCTCCATGTGTATTTAAATGAGACTTAATTTAGCTATCGCCAGAAAGATTAGCGTGAGTCTTCTTGTTAAACATGTTATGTGGCCAAAATAATTGTTTAGGAGTTTTGATTGAACAGGAATACAATTCTTTAACGGATATTTAAATTCGTAAATAATATTTGTTCTATTCAATTTTGATCTAACATGCGAATTATTATTTTTAACTATAACATTGGCGGTTTTAATGTTTTTGTAATAAATAATTTATCTATTTTGCAGCTCTTGTCTACTGGTGTTATGCATTTTTTATGCTGATCTTAAGTCAAGTTTCATCTAGTTTGTAATTAAGCCTTAGTCTAGTCCCATCTAGT
Source organism: Acanthosepion esculentum (assembly GCA_964036315.1). Taxonomy (NCBI): domain Eukaryota; kingdom Metazoa; phylum Mollusca; class Cephalopoda; order Sepiida; family Sepiidae; genus Acanthosepion; species Acanthosepion esculentum. Next base: position 109,253,951 of record OZ038488.1, read on the forward strand.
TTGTTTGTAATTATCTGAAAAGAAAAAACTATAAGATCACAGAAAAATTATATAAAAAAACTTAAAGCATCTTTTCTGTCATATTTAATGAAACTTGCATATATATATATACATATACATATATAAATAAATATATTTATCTATCTATCTATATATATATATATATATATATATATATATATATATGTATATGTATGTGTATATATATATATATATATATATGTATATGTATATGTATGTGTATATATATATATATATATATATATATATATGCAAAATGAGGAACGAGGCATATTGTGTAATAAATAAGTTATTAGTAATATTTTTAATAAGTTGAAATTCGAATGCTATATTTATCATTTAAAAATATACAAAAAATTGCAACAACATATTAACTTTAAGTATGTAAACGGTAATTTTCATTAGAAGTTATGAAATATTTTCTATAAAATGGTGTGTTTTAAATTTCGAGGATGTAATTCCAACATTTGATAAATCGGCAAAATTAAGTAATGTCTTTTAAGAAATATGGGATTTCTGTAAGTAAATTCAGTTTTACTAATAAACCTCCTAACGAGAGAATGTCATACCGGAGAAACTCTGAATAGTGAAGGACATGTTGAACGTATAATTTTATCTGTTACTGTATATAGATACACACGCACGCACACGCACACACACTTTTATCATTTTTATGTTTATACACTGTTTTTATAGATACAAATATTTAAGTAAATGCTCTGTTTACAATAAACGGTATTAAACAACAATTACCGGCCTGAATGTCCGATAAATTGTCACAGAAAATATTCTTCCTCCGACAGGAATGGAACCTGTATCCCAGACGTGGCTTTAGCCGATTGGGGCACAGAGGAGCGTTCGGTTAGCAAGGTCGGTTTTACTGTCTTTGAACTACAACCTTCCATGATTCTCTCACGTACATTCATATCTCCTCATGGCGTATCGAAATGTAAACAAATGTCATTTCATAATGTGGGACGCGGATGTAGTTTGTGGTCTTACCCAGGACGCGGATGTAATTTATCGTCTTACCCATGACGCAGATGTAGTTTATCGTCTTACCCAGGACGGGGATGTAGTTTATCGTCTGACCCATGACGCAGATGTAGTTTATCGTCTTACCCAGGACGCGGATGTAGTTTATCGTCATACCCAGCACGCGGATGTAGTTTATCGTCTTACCCAGGACGCGGATGTAGTTTATCGTCATACCCAGCACGCGGATGTAGTTTATTATCTTACCCAGGATGTGGATGTAGTTTATCGTCATACCCAGGACGAGGATGTAGTTTATCGTCATACCCTGGACGTGGATGTATTTTATCGTCATACGCAGGACGCAATTCCAGTCGAGTCCATTAAATTCACTTACGTGTAAATACCATTAGGAAAATGTATGAATCCGCCTTTTCTCCTCCCCACCAAGGGTTAAATAATAAAACTTGTATCATAAAATTATTATCATCTCCCAAAAAATTGTTAATTCACAAAATACATTTCGGTTTTAAATAACCTTAAAAAGGTTGATAAACCGTAAAAATAATAAATGAAACCTTACCAGTAGAGGTTAAACCACTATAACAATTGTTATCTAGGATACATATTGTTATAATCTTTAGTTCTTCCTTCCTACTCCTATGTCCATAAAAGAACTTCATTCAGTCATCTTCTAGATTGAGTGACTCATAGCTATTGTATTACACCAATATATCGTAAGAAAGATATTATTCCACCTTAGAAAAAATGCAGAAGTGTAGATGATGTTGGTCGAATTCGCTTGATGGGCAGAAGGGTGGATTTTAACTTTCGTGACAGATAAATGGTCTCGTTGATTTGAGCTATCCTTACACGCATATATTCAGCGAGTCAAAGGAAGTCTGATTGGAGGCCAGTTAGCCAGCAAGAGAAAATCAATAGGAAAATCCGAATTAGGTAAATATCAAATAGAAGTATTAGTTTCGTGTATAAACAGTTCACACACAAATCACGTAATCTGATAACGATGGCTAAAGGGTCATACCATAACCGGAGACAAGTTTAGATTTTATTTTGCAAGTCAATGTTTCACAAAATAATAGGTATTAGAAGAAATACGTTCATGCAATTTTCAGTCTATAATTATAAGTTTCTACTAATCAATTCATCCCAAGGAAGGCGATAAAGAAGCTTGGGGTTATTGTGTATTAGAGAATCTATGTAAACAAATACCTTATTAAAGAGTAAAAACAAGAAAATGAACAAGAATTAAGAAGACAGAAAATAACGTTGACTTTCCATTTACATTTTTGAAAAATCAAAATTGACCGGGAAGCAAGAAATCGGAAGAGGGTAGGGGTCGGAGAAAAGAAACTCTTAGCATAGAACTTACAGTTACATCTAGACATTTCAGCAGTAAAATGATGAAACCTTATCGCTAATCGAGTAGTATGCCTCAATTTATAAAGTCTAGGTACCATAGATGAAATTTCATCAGAACAATTATCATAAGGGTATTTAGAGAAAAGGTAGAGAAAAGCTACATTGCGTAGGTGGGTAAGTGCTTGAAGGCGAGATGCCAGGTCAGGACCAATAACACTGCAGATTCTTCTTTGGATTTTATCAAGAATCTCTAAATATATAGAAGGATCACCGGATCTAATGTGAAGAGGACGTGGTGTATTTGGTGTTTTTCACAAGGCTTACGGTCACATAACCTAGAAATACCGATGTCTGTACGATCACCGAAGTTAAGCAACATCGAGCCTGGTCAATACCTAGATGAGTGACCGCTTGAGAATGCCAGGTGCTGTAAACTTGGATAAGCAGTTGGTGTAATGGATCAGAATAGTTAATCAGAGAGCTGAGTTTCAATTCCAGTCGGGTTCATTATATTCAATTATGCTCAAATACCGTTATATGAATCCGTTACTTTTCTCCTGCTATGGGTTAATTAGTAAACTATCGCGAAACTATTATTATCTCCATAAAAATTTCTTAGGATCTAAAAATATTTTATGCCTTTAAATAACCTGCAAATAGTTGATAATCCCTAGAAATATAATCAATTAATGAATTAAAATTTTAGTAATTAGTTAATACCAATTTTACTGTGTAAATATTGATTTGCATAATACAAACCGCCATAAAGTATTATACCTCTCCGTAACATAATGTAATGAGTTTATGTCACATCTGCATTATCACAGAAATAAGATTGGTTGGAGTGGATATACGTAGTAGCAGCACCTTCCGTATGATATCTTTAAAACGTATGTTTTCTCTTTTCTTTAATATTCGTGTAGAGCCACATACTTAAAAACCCTTCTCCAGAAATAGGAATTTTCTTTTTTCTAAAATGTCGAAATTTGGATTAGGAGGTGTGTTGCTAAGGAAATATATATTTTCCAAAAACAAACTTTTATTTCTTATTTTATACTTAACGATATAAAATATGTCTGTATTTCTGAGATGAGGTATTGTTACTATTTACACCATTTACATTGTTCGTGCAACTGTGGCAAGAAATATGAAGGAGAAACATGCCAACCACTTGAGATAAGATTGCAGGAATACCCTAAGGCCGTAACACGCGCGGAAATAGAAAAAAATGGCATGGTTGACCAGATATCGAAAGAAATGGGATGAAGTCGGATGAAGTTGAAATAATAGAAAAGATCGCTGTAAGATACGAAAGACCAAAGAAACAGCGTTTATGTTAGGCTAGAAAAATATCCTAAATCGACCAAGCATAGAAATGAATACAATATGGGTACCAGTAAAACAGAGAGCTATAGAAAACACTAATAACAAACGAGGTGAAAAATTATAGAACAAATTGTGGTATGAGCTCTAGTAAAAAACGGTTACTAAGACATTTTGTTTATAAGTCCCAAAACTCACTAATGTCTCCAAGGACAGATGGCCGAGTGGATAAAAGATTTCATTGGTTGTTTGGCCGTTTGGTTGATTGAGTGATCTAAAAAGTTGTGAGTTCAATTCTCAGTGGAGAGAACAAAAACTTAGAGATTTATCAGGGCGAATGAAATAAAACCGAGATATCCAGAGATATGGTACGTGAATCTACCCATACCTGTGGGCTAAATTTGATTCGAAATTCCAACAAATATCACCTAAAGAAGGGTGGAGTGTACAAAGAACAAAATGATGTGAAAGTTACAGTAAAGATGAGGACAACATTCCGAACAATGTAAATAGTGTAAATAGTTACAAGACCTCAGCTCAGAAATATAGACAGATCTTGAAGAAGGCCGGAGCGTAAACGGCCGGAAGGTCGTGAATGTGACAGTAAAGACGAGGAAAACATTCTGAACAATGTAAATAGTGTAAATAGTTACAAGACCTCTGCTCAGAAATATAGAGAGATCTTGAAGAAGGCCGGGGTGTACAACGGCCCAAACGTCGTGAATATGACAGTAAAGATGAGGAAAACATTCCGAACAATGTAAATAGTGTAAATAGTTACAAGACCTCATCTCAGAAATATAGAGAAATCCTGAAGAAGGCCGGAGCTATAACGGCCGAAACGTCGTGAATGTGACAGTAAAGATGAGGAAAACATTCCAAACAATGTAAATAGTATAGTTACAAGAAATATAATAAATATAGACAAATCCTGAAGAAGGCAGGACCGTACTACCTCCGAAACCTCGTGAATGTGCAGCAAACCTTGTGAATGTGACAGTAAAGATGAGGACAACAGCTCGAACAATGTAAATAATGTAAATAGTTACAAGACCTCATCTCAGAAATATAGAGAAATCCTGAAGAAAGCCGGACCGTACAATGGCCGAAACGTCGTATATGTGAAAGTAAAGCTGAGGACAACAGACCGAACAATGCAAATAGTGTAAATAGTTACAGGAAATCCTCTGAGAAATATGAACATATCCTGAAGGAGACCGGGTCGTACAACGACCGAAACGTCGTGAATGTGACAGTAAAGATGAGGAACACAGTCCGAACAATGTAAATAATGTAAATAGTTACAAGACATCCTCTCAGAAATATAGACAGATCCTGAAGAAGACCGAAGCGTACAAATGCCGAAACGTCGTGAATGTGACAGTAAAGATGAGGACAACAGTCCGAAATATGTAAATAGTGTAAATAGTTTACGGAATAAATATTTAATAAATTACTACCGTGACACGCACTGCCTTTCTTTCTAGAACGTATAATTGAAAATGGTATTATTAATACTTCGGTATATATTCATACCAGTGCCATAAGTTCGGGTCTGAGCAATCAGACATATTTCTTTCTTTAATTTGATGCATATTTATGCATCAAATTAAAGAAAGAAATATATCTGATTGAGTGTCAAAACTTTAGAAAAATATTAGTACAAAAAATTTCAAAGTGCAATGATTTATCCATATCTGACACTCGTTATCGATTGGTTAACAGCTCATTGATTAACCAGTCAGGGCTAATATTTTTCAAACGACTGTTTCAAGATACTCAGTATTGGATGGTTGGCTTTTCGCTTGAAGATGTTTTTTTTATCATGTTATTTCTAGATGACAGCACTCTCTTTGTTAGTGATTTCCTTTCGTTCCTACACTATAGGAACGCGTAGACAACGTAGTAAAGTGAGAGAAGAAAAAAAAAGAACGAACGGAAATATCAAGTGTAAGAAGACAGAATGAATGTTTGTTAGCAAGCGGGTCGGCACAAGATGCGAGTTACGAATTGTGGATGTCGAAAGCAAGCAACTAAAGAAATTGGAAGTGTTTTCGCAAGCAACTAAAGAAATTGGAAGTGTTTTCGCAAGCAACTAAAGAAATTGGAAGTGTTTTCGCAAGCAATGGAAAAAGTTACACAAAAATCCAAAGAATTAGAATAGCGAAAGAATCGTCCCAAAAGCTAAACAAAATGTCAGCTAATCGATCCTGACCTGGCATATTGACTTCAGTCACTTTCGCACTGGCGTCACGTGTTTTTCCCTCTGTCTTTTTTACAAATATTTTCATGGAAACTTTTCTGTGGAACTTTTTCAATGCCGCTTTACTGTGTGTCCTACCGATCTGTGTATCCTACAATCACCATTGTGTCATACATAATCTAACGTAAAGGGAAAAGCAAAAAAGGAAGGAGAGATCACATTTATTGTTTTAAATATTCACTATTCAGAGTTTCTCCGGTATGACATTCACTCGTTTGTATATTTTTAAATGAAAAATATAAAATAAGAAATTTGATTAAAAAAATCATAAACAAGATATTTGAATCCTTTAAATAAAAACATTCTGAATTTTTTTTTTAACATATTGAGAAAAAGACGGGACAATGCCTTAATAATGCCGGATACACATGTGGTGGTAGGATGCACACTAAAGCAGAAACTGATCGGTAGGACACACGCTCAAGCGACACTCATTTTTCTCTCTTGCCTCAACTTCATGAATTTAAGCGTGCTACTAGATTGGCAATTAGGTCTCACCGTTTTACTGATGATCTAGCTAGATGCAACCATAACTTTTGATCTAATATTTTTTTCTCTCACTTCCCACATGAGAGACTCATTTCCTCCCTCTTGCCCCTATAATCTTCAAAAAATTTAAATGCAATGTCATTCGCCATTTTCTGTATTCCTGAACACTGTTTCTTTTTTTCTCTTCCTCACTTCTCACTAAACACATTCTTTTTCACTCCCTGTAACCACATGCGTCTTATTGGCATTATCGCCTTCCTTGGGGTGAAATGATTTTAAAAATTTAAGAATCGAGATAATTTTCTTTGAATCAATGACAAGATTGCTGAACTGCTGTGTAATATCAATGCCCACAGATGAAGCGAAAATATGAGACAATAAAGAAGTGGTCCTACAGAAGGCTACTGAGAATACCATGTACGGAAGAACTTTTAAGGGAAAAGGATACTTATAATTAGAATCCTAAAGAGATATTTCTATTTTCTGGGATAGAAAACCTTCAGAGAAGAGTGCTTGGAGAATTTGACACTCACAGAATATATTAAAGTCACGGAAGTCAAAGTGAAACAGAGAGTAACATACATAATGAGGTTTTATAAATGGATGACAAAAAAGGATGTTGTGGAGAGCTATGATCATCAACATCCTGAAGTGAGACTAGATATAAAAGAAGAAGACGTTATCAGTAGAGTAACTAAAGGTTTCGTCGTATTTGTTGCATAACTATCAAGGCCTACAATACCAGCGAATTTGCAATGAAGTATCAAAGACATTACGAGCGAATATTAATTCTAATTTCCAACAACATCGACCCTAACCATTCACATTAAGTCGCTGAGTTGAATTAGTTTGTTACCAGGGTTATGTTCTCCGAGTGGATAGCATACGATATTAAACCACCCGATAATTAGTGGTCAGTCGATAAAGTGAACGTGTTCTCAACTATCTCATTATTCACTTCTTTCCCTTCTCTCCTTTTCTTTGTTTATAAATGTCTTTCCATCCTTTCTCTCTCTTCTTCTCTTTCTTTACATTCTGTTTAACTCTTTGCTTTCTTTTAGCTATTTTCATGATTTTGTTACACTATTTACAATGTTCGAGTTCTTGCCTATGTCGTTGTTGTCATATCCACGACATTTCGGCCGCTTGACATTGCGGACTTCTTCAGGTGATTGGAATTTAGAACTGAATCCCTTATTTCGTCCACCGGTGTAGATTGTTCTAGTTCCAAGTGTTGTGCCTCTTCCGGTTGTCTCAGTTATAAAACACATGGCCCAGTGGATAAAGATGCTGGTTATACATATTTAAGTAATTCATCAACAGAATGCACTGGACGGATCTAGAATTACATCAGCAGTGCGCATCCACTACCGAGAATTGAAACCCTGACAGTTAGGTTGTCAAGCAAACACCATACCAACTGTTCCAACGGGTCGCGGTGACGAAGAGGTAGCAAATCAGACTCAATATAGCGCCGCTCAGTCACATATCCCGTGGTGGAACTCAACTGAAGTTCTCTGTAACCATAGGACTGTGTCCTCTTGAGCCACGACTACTATCACCAAGCCGCTCACTCTAGAGCATTAGAAGCCTGTTCAAGCAATGATATACACATGATAGAAATTATTAGGAGGATTTGATAATTATATTTAAGTAATTCATGGAGTCTGAAACCTCAACAGAAAGAGTCCTATGGTTAAAGAGAATCTCAGTAGAGTTCCACCACGGATTATATGTGAGCGAGCGGCGCTATATTCAGTCTGATTTGTTACCTCTATGTCACCGAGGCCCGTTGGAATGGTGTTTGCTTGATAACCTAACTGTCAGGGTTTCAATTCTCGGGAGTGGACGCACACTGCTGATGTGTCCCAAATATAGCACGAAACGGCCGTCCAGTAATTCTCCTAATAATTTCATATATATATATATATATATATATATATATATATATATATATATATATATATATATGCACGCGCGTGCGTGTGTGTGTGTGTGTGTATCGTTGCCATCATTAGTAGAACTTGTTGCCGAGTACTGATCTGCTGACAGACATTTCCTCTTGTGTAAAATGAAACCTTATGAAGAGACGTCCGCAGCTACCGCATGACAGGGAATGGGGATCTTTGACTTTGGATATCATTAATATCTGTCTATATCTCTGAGATGAGGTGTTACTTGCATTATTTACATTATTTGCACTGTTATCCTCATCTTCATTTCCATATTCACAACATTCCGGTCTTCTTCCGGTGAATTGGAATTTAGAACCGAATCCTTTATTTCATCCACCGGGGGTAGATTGTTCTAGTTCCACGTGCCATGCATCTTCCGGATATCTCAGTTTCCAGATATCTAAATTTCCCTCTAGTAACTCAACTCTCCAAGTTTTTGTTCACCGCTTCTGTGGCCAGGAATTGAACTCACAACTCTTTGGGTCAAGTCATTGGATTACTTCAACCAACACTTTTATTCACTGTTGACTTGTGTCGTTGAAAGAATCCAGTAACTTGGCTCAAATAATTGTGAGTTCAATACCTGGCCACAGCAGAGGTGAACATCCACGGCAATTACTGCTTCCACATGTTCTCGTCTACATTTTTCTTGTGGATTTTTTCCATTTGGGATTTTATTTGCTCACTACTCCTGTCCATTTCCGTAGATTTCTCGAGTTTCAAATCAGGAATTAATTGTAATCTTTCGAATTGTTCTTTATTCTGTATTCTTATCACAAGACAGTCTCTGATTTGGCCATTTGTCTTTGGAAACTCACATGTTTCTGCTAATTAATGCAATGCGCGAATAATGGTCTCTACTGGTTCTCCTGGTAATTGATCTCTAAGATAAAATTCTCCCCTTTCATAAACTATATTCTTTGCAGACATGAAGTAGGCATTGAGTTTTTCCAAAACAGAGTCGTAGACATTTGCGTCTTCTCGTCGTGAGAAAGATGTCAGGAATATATTTTCGGCTTCGCTTCCCATACAATATATTAATGTATTTACTTGAGTTTTGTTATTTTTTTCCCAGAGCCCTGATGCTTCTCGAAAGCGTTGAAATCTTTGAAACCATTTATGCCAATTTCTCGGGTTCATAAAATTAAGCACTTCTGGTGGAGTTAATTTGAACTTTTTTCTTTCTTTTTTTTTTTTTAAATTTTTTTTTTCAAATTGGCTCCTGTTCCAGAAAATATATATTTTTTGTATTATGAATAATCCCACTCTGGCATCATGCTCCACTGGGCTTAGGGTAGAAAGATATATGAGACGACACGACACATGGTAAACTCGACAACGTATTTTATTTAAACTCCCCGCTGGATCCGTCTTGATCCCAGCATTCCTTAGTGGGACCGGAAGTCTTTACATTGGTCGTCATCATCATCATTAATGATATTGCTATAACAGTCCCAATATTGATCTCTCTTTCCCTTCGTCTTCCTCTCTAACTTATTTCACTGACTCTCTCTCTCTCTCTCTCTCTCTCTCTCTCATTACCTATCTCATTTCTTCAATCTGTTATTTCACCCTTTCTCGTTCACCCTATCATTTCAGACATCACTCTATCATTTCCCATTTTTTCCGTTCCCACTAATTGTAAACCTTTCATTCCAACCGTTCTGGGTAAGACGATAAACTACATTTGTGTCCTGGGTAAGACGATAAACTACGTCCAACAGCAAGGCCTCTGATCAGGAGGTTTTGAGGAGCGTGGAACCACTTCTTAATTGCTGGTGTTCCCAGGTCCACCTTGACCCGGGGTGGTAGCACCTGTTAGGCTCCCAGCTATGGGCAAATAGTTAAACCCCAAACTGGGGTCAAAACACTATAAAAGTATGAACAATAGGTTTTAATACCAGAAATAATTTGTAAAAAATTATTACCATCAATACATTATTACCAACAATACATTTTTGAAGAAAAATATTACCAGAAATAGATTTTTGGAGCACAAAAAATATTACCAGCAATACATTTTTGAAAAAATAAAATATTACCAGCAATAAAAATCTTGTCGGCATTAAATAACCCATTGATGTTGATATGCCGTAAAACAAACCAAACAAATCAAATCTTTCATTCCAACAGGTTATGTATATCTCTTTTCATTTGCTTTGTCTTTCTATTTAGTCTTGACTTTATAGGTTTTTATCATTTAGTAATATTCTGTTGCCGTCTCTCATCTGAGCAATTTAGAAGCCCCTTATTTCAGAACAAACCATCTATGACCCGTCTCTCTCTTTCTCCCTTTTTTTTTTCTCTATCTTTTTCGTAATATGCATCTATTGGATGCTTTATTACACATCATCACTGATGTTTCTAGCGGAGGTTCATTAGAGGACCCCCTCTCTCCACGGTGACCCAGCCGACACTGATCGGGTATCGACTTGTGTACCTTCCGCCATCTACAATTTTTTCATCTTCAGAAGTATACACCATACGACACTTCTTGGCAATTTATTGTCCACTCGCCGATGACTTCCGGTTCACCAGCAATGAGCGCTCTTCAATAAAAAAAGGAAGCAAACGCAGCCACAATTTCCAACTGATCAGGAACATGGCGGCGTGCTTGGCTTATACTTATCCCCATTTTCATTCATGTTAATTATCAGCCGAAGAAACAGAAAACAAAAAAAATTCCTTTTCCTCCTTCCCACATTTTTTCCTCCTTGACACACACACATCTAAAGTCTTTCTCTTAAGCCTTTTATTTAACCATTATATTTCCTTTTGTTTATTTACCGGGTTTTCCATTTACTGGTTCTTTCCATAATGTTTACTGTTTAAAGCCGTCACTCTGCAAGTTTAAATCACTTTATAAACACCATATTATTATTTATTATGTCCCTTAATTCCTTGGAGAACATAGCGCCGCAAAACACCTCTCCAACGGAAGCGGTTCCTGGCGATCCCCTTCAGCTCGGCCCATGTCGAGCCGGCTACCCCAGTACTGTTGAGCTTCGGTGGACCTCCTAAAGGCGGCTTTGGGGGTTATTGAAGCATGCAAGCTGTTCTACCATGTCAAGACGACACACCATCAAGACGGAGTTGGGCATTCATCTATTGCTCTCTCATCTATGTATTAAACATTACTTTCACATCTGTTCTCGAGTCTTTGAGTAATTTAACAGCTCTGTTGGGAATATTTCGATCATGAATGATCTAGGATTTATAGAATATTCATTCATTATGCCTATTAATACCTTGAGGAAGTTAGGGCCATAACAACACCTCTCCAACGGACGCCGTTCCTGGCCATCCTGTTCAGCTCGATCCATGTCGTGCCGGCTGCCTTCCCGAGGGATTTTCACCAGCAGTCGTCATACTTTCCACTTTAGAGGACTTTTCCTCAGCCATGACGTTGTTTGAAGATATCATTGAGGCGTCAGAAACAAGATAGTTTTTAAGTAAATAAGTTGTTAGCCTACTGCGCAACCCTCAACCTGGAGGAACAGAGTGTGTCTTTCGTCAGGCTCCTACCCTAGAACTGTTGAGCTTCGTTGGACCTGCTAAAGGCCGCTCTGGGGGTTGTTGAAGCATGCAAGCTGTTCTACCATGTCAAGACGACACACCATCAAGACGGAGTTGGCCATTCATCTATTGCTCTCTCATTTTTTCTGAGGTATTTGAGTAATTTAGCAGATCTATTGGGTATATTTCCATCATGAATGATCTAGGATTTATAAACGATTCATTCGTTATGCTTATTAATACCTTCGGGGACGTAGGGCTGCAAAAATACCTCTTCAATGGAAACGGTTCTGGGCGATCCTCTTCAGCTCGGCCCATGTCATGACGGCTGCCTTCCCGGGGAATTTTCACTAGCACGCGTCATACGCTCCACTTAAGAGGACTCTTCCTCAGTCATGTCGTTGATTGAAGATATCATTCAGGTTTCTGTAACAGTTAGTTTATAAGTGACTAGGTTGTTGACCTACTGCATAATAACCAACTTGGAGGACAAGAGTGTGTCTTTCGCCTGGCTCCTATCCCACAAACCTGTTGAGCTTGGATGGACCTGCTAAGGGTCGAAGCCCCCGCTAACATAGCAGTGGGGGTCGTTGAATTTTGCAAGCCGTTCTACCACGTCAAGGTGGGACAACATCAGTAATGATTTACATCCCATTCCACCCACAGTTTATTTCTTTTATTTTCTTTTATGCTTAGTTAGTCTCTCTTTTATCAACGTTTTTCATGTATTTATCCTTTGTTAGTCTCTCTCACCTCTTTGCGTCTCTCTCTCTCCATATTGCTTCATCTGTAATTCTCTCTTCCTTTTGACAATTTATTTATAACCCTCTCATTTGAAATCTATTCTCTTTCTGTTTCAATCTCTCTTCCAGAGAGACGTGTTAGTCTCACGCCCATTCCTATTAGCTATTCACTTCACCTTTCTTTCTATAATGCATTTCACCACTCTCTCAGTATCTGTGTATTTCTATCTTTTTCTTTCAACCAATCTCGCTTTTTCCCTACGTTAATTTCTATATCACTTGTTCTCTCTAGAAAAAAAACTAATTTCCCTGCTTTTGTTTTTTCTTCTTAGAACTTGCTTTTATCAATAAGAACCCGGCTTACGATATCGATTATTTGTAGGAAGAGGCAATTAAAAAGAACTGATTGATAAAGCCCAAATTCGAACAAAATATTTGCCTCTATAGCGATTGGTTCACATTCTTCCGAGTAGTTGAAAACTCCAGTTGATGGAGGAAATTTCAAAAGAAACTACGCTCATATTACCAATTTGGTGATCAGATGTTCCTGACCTTTCGCCCTAAACACAGAAAACCAGCCAATCAGATCATCGCAATGATTTATCAATACATTGACCTATTTCGCTCATCGACATTAAACTGGGACATTTAGTTTCAGATCTGATAATTCAGCTTTGAGAAAAATCGAACCACTTGCATCATGGTCACGGCTACTAAGATGTATTTCCGCAATAAAGCCCGAAAATATAGAAAAACTACCGCTAAAAAACGTGAACTTAGAAAAATAGGCTTCTTCCCACAATTTGATCTGATATATATATATATATATATGTAATATTAGTAGTAGTAGTAATCTCATAAGTATAAGTAACTACACTCGTTTCGGAAAACCTTCGGTTTCTTGATTTGCAAAAAATCAAAACAATATCGAAGGAAAAAAAGGTTTTAAAAAAAAAAGAGCCGAGAAGATGAACGGCTGTCGAAAACGATCGTTCAGCATGCAGGTCCAAAGCCCAAAGAAAAAAACCCGATACGAGTACGCAACTAACTAAATAAAGTGCTCAATACAATAAGTAGAGCAGACCTAGTTAAACCTAGAGAGCCAGACAAACCTACCAAGGTTTCACCTAAGCGGATCCGCTTGGGTGAAACCTTGGTAGGTTTGTCTGGCTCTCTAGCTTTAACTATATATATATATATATATATATATATATATATATATATATATATATATATATATATTGTGTATATTTAGGCAGCAATTTTTCATTGATGCATATCTCATTAAATAATATAGACAAGTTTTGTCTATTTACTTTAAGTAACTTCATTTCATGTTGTCTGATAAGCTTAATAACATTATCATCGAAAGACGAAAGGAAATCACCATATTGATATATGTTTAAATCCAATCTAAGCTTTCGGCTTACATAAGCCATTATCAATGGCAATTACATTTCAATATATCAACCAATACACGCACGAAACAATAATGATAGTCTGTTTTGTTGCATAAAAAATTTCAAAGCAACGACAAACTCGTGTATACGAGACGCGGAGGCGAAAATCGCGTCGCAGCTTGTGACGTCACACATAACCACGCGAGAGTGAAAACGAGAAGTATTAAGTATGGGAAGCCGTTGGTATAATGTATCAATATGGTGATTTCATTTCGTCTTCCAATGATAATGTTATTAAGCTTATCAGACAATATGAAAAGAACTTACTTAAAATAAATAGACAAAACTTGTCTATATTATTTAATGAAACATGCATCAATATATATATATATATATATATATATATATATATATATATATATCGGTTTTGTAGTGCGTATTCAATTTATGTAACGTAAATCATTCAAACGAAAAACAAATACTGAAGCTAATTATATGGCGAGAATCACTCTCACAAACAATATTTAATAATAAATTACAACCAACTTCGAATCTGTTAATGAATGGTGTGATCCTTGTTCATAAATTCCGGGCTTATCTGGTCTTATTTTTTTGTACGAGCCTGCTTTCAGTCGTTTCGAACGACCATCCTCAGGTAGACATATTAGTGTGTTTTTGTTAAATTCCGAATAGTAATGCGACATCGAAAGATATTGTGGTCCGAAAGAGTGCTTTTTTAGTAATGAGATATTGTTAAATGTAAGAATAATTTTGGAGCGCTGCAGACACAACGCTGAGGTTGAATTTTTTTTAAATTTGAAAAATGTGCGTTCTTGTACTGGAGAAAAGTGGCATAAACTAAATTGTTCAATAATAATAGTATTGTCACAATTATTATCAAGAATTTCGCACTTAGGATCAGGTTATTTTAATATCGGTTTTGTAGTGCGTATTCAATTTATGTAACGTAAATCATTCAAACGAAAAACAAATACTGAAGCTAGTTATATGGCGAGAATCACTCTCACAAACAATATTTAATAATAAATTACAACCAACTTCGAATCTGTTAATGAATGGTGTGATCCTTGTTCATAAATTCCGGGCTTATCTGGTCTTTTTTTTTGTACGAGCCGGCTTTCAGTCAGGTAGACATATCTTTCGATGTCGCATTACTATTCGGAATTTAACAAAAACACACTAATATGTCTACCTGAGGATGGTCGTTCTAAACGACTGAAAGCCGGCTCGTACAAAAAAATAAGACCAGATAAGCCCGGAATTTATGAACAAGGATCACACCATTCATTAACAGATTCGAAGTTGGTTGTAATTTATTATTAAATATTGTTTGTGAGAGTGATTCTCGCCATATAACTAGCTTCAGTATTTGTTTTTCGTTTGAATGATTTACGTTACATATATATATATATATATATATATATATATATATATATATATATATATGTGTGTGTGTGTGTGTGTGTATTTGTGTACGTATGTATGTATGTATTAATATACGTATTATCTCTCACCGATAGCATGATTGGGAGATTCATGAACAATGCAATCTTCAGATGCAGAGTATAGACTGATCGTTACGTAATTTAATTTTTTTTAAATATCTAGTTATCGCAATGTTGTCGCAGTTATACATTATATTGGGATTATAGTTTTTTAACCTAAAAAAATATACTTATCATTTAAAATAAACTGTATTTGTATATATACCTCTAAAAATATTTTAGACTTGTGAATATTAATTTAATTTTTTTTATCTTAAACATAAATGGAGATTTCTTGTTCTTTTTAAAAAACTGTAATTTACACTAAAAAAATAATATGCATGGACGTATTTAAGCAGATATTTATTTTTGCCTACATGAAACCATCAATTCATTTCTCTTGTTTAATAACCTAGGGTTATTTAAGTGTTTTAAGATAACTAATTTTCAACAAGACATATGTTACCACTAGTTCCTTTCACGACATAAGATTTGTCTCTTGCTACAATATTCCAATTGATAAAAGGTGTATTACAAACATTTTAAAATTACCAGAAATATTTACACAGGGCATTGCTTTTTTATTGCATTTTTATATTGCCTCAAGTCATTCCATGATGTTAGAACCGAAATTTCCAAGGATTTCAGCGGAACCAAAATAAAATTTAACGTCGTTGCCGGGATGTATGCTAGCTTGATATACAATATTATCAGTCATACATTGACCGTTTAAGGGACATATTCTTTCGGCAGTTGAGTTTATTTTTAAAAGATTAACGTTGTGCCTTGTCTGAAATATATTTGTTTAATATAATATTGTTATGTTGGGATATAGATGTACCTGTTATCAACGCAGCTATACTTGATCTTAACATTATTTTTGTTAAAAATCTTTTTTAGTGTTGGTGAATGACTAAAGTGCTTATGAATTAAAATTAAGAAAATTCTTTAGATCCTAGTTTTAATATTAGGATCAAAAGGCGGATTAAACCATATAATGTTACGCTTACGGTTGTTTGTTTCTTTTTATAGTTTTTTCGAAATACTCTAAATTTACTTTATGGTTGCTTAGTTCTAAAACATTTATATATTTAATTTTATTATTATCAAATATTTCTTTATTGCTAGAAGTAGTAGATTATATGATTTATGTAAATAATCTAGAATTTTATTGTGGTGTGTTGGTTCTTTACCTATCTATAGTTATACAGATCTTTGCTATATGGCTTTTAATAACCTTTATTCAAATCTAAGGTCACATCAAGAAAGATGATCAACTTTGAATTGGATGTAGTGGTCATATTTAGATAAGGATTTTTAATAATTTTTATCAGTTCCTTTTTCAATCAGTCAAAATATCCTAGACTTTACGGAGGAAAATTACACCATTATCTCTCTAGAGTCCAGTGTCTGTAATGTCGAAAACAAATCTTAATCGCTGCAATAACAAGATTCGCATGCCTCCACTGAATCAAATGCTCCCATAGCAATATTAAATTTCGGGTTACTTCTTTTAGTCCACAGATAACCATTATTGAATAATATGTTTTTTTGTGTCTGCTTTATGATATTTATTTCGCGATTGCAAATAGGAGAGTAATTTTTTGCTAGACTATTAGCAGATTTTCGGTGATGGACGGGTAAACGTCACAAATATCGAATTGGATGAAATGCATTCATTCTTCCTTTTTATATTGGTAAACCATTCTATAGCTTCTGCTGTTTTATGCTACTGGTTAATTCCTATTTTCTTGTATTTTCATACTCTTTCAATCATGTTTTGCAGATTTTCCGATATTATTTTTCTTTGGGTTGAGTAGTTGCTATTGAGGGCTGTTTGGGAAATTTGCCTTGTCATCTTTAACTGTGATGAATTATTTGTTTTGTAGTCTGTATCATCATCAATAGTAGCTATTTTCTTGTCTTCACTATTGATGTTATTTTCTCAGTTGTTGGGTACCTTTTTATAAAGTTTATTAAATTCCTTGTTAATAACTTTATGGTATATATCCGGATCGATTTTGTAATGGTTACCCGTCTTATCTGCTTTGATAATTATTTTGTCGGATATTTGATCATAGAAACTTCCTTCAACATTTTTGCTGTAGATCGTTGGTAGTTTTAGCGAATTTAATTTTCTATATTATCAGGAATAGATCTTTCTCGAAGTCAAATCGTAGTTCGTCGCATGGTGGTGTTTATTGGGACTTATATCCATAAATCTC
>OZ038488.1:109276748-109319248 GCA_964036315.1 Acanthosepion esculentum
TACACTTTAATCTTAGTCAAAAGGATGGGAAGCGATTGTATTTTCTTGTCGCCCGACTCTGGCAGGATGTGACACAAGGTCAGTTTAATGTGGGGATTCCGAGCGCACGCACTCGGGCCAGGTCCAAAAATACCCTGGCCCTAGCGTTGGTTGCTTTGGCATCGTTATTACTACTGATCCACCCTCTTTAATTCAATGAGGGATGTACTGCTGGATGGAGACTGCTGTTTCCCGTGTCCTCCGAATAATATTTTTAGTTGTTCGATGTCCGCAGACAGAGACACGACTTAGCTGCACTCTGTCCGAAGATAAAGGCACAACTGAGAGATGAAATGTAGTTTCGAGAAAGAAACTACACTTTTATCACAGCCAAAATGCCCGGAAACAGAGTAAGGTCATCGCCAAAAATTCAGCTACTATAAATAAAATATTATCGTCTACTGAATTATTTTCAAATTATCAATAGAAATGTTCGCAAGACGAGTATTTGGAAAGTTGTTATATATATATATATATATATATATATATATATATATATATATATATATATATATATATATACATATTACAAATTACCAAAATCACACTCGTTAAAATAAAAAACAAAATCAATGGACCCAAATAAATAAAGCAAATTATAAACAAATTAACAAAGCATTATGACCAAAATATTAGTTAGACTATAAAAATCAAACCAAAAATCGGACGAAAAAAATAGCTATATCTGTTATATAACGATAAAAGAAAAAATACTACGTTACTTAAATATCGAAAACCAAAAAGAGTAAATAAAAATATACAGTATAATAAATAAATATTAAAAAACAAGTAAAATAAATTAATCTAAATTCATACAAGTAAATAAATAAACTAACAAACTTATCCCGATAAATTAACCGTTAGAAAAAACAAATAAAGATAATCAATCCAAATAAATACATAAGTAATAAACAAATTAAAAACTGCTCCCGCTAAAATAATAGAATAAATTACAACAATCAACCCGAAAATTGAATAAATAGCTTTAATTATCTTCCCAAACCAAAACAAAACTATTAGATAAGCAATATAAACAATTTTTTACTACGTTAATAAAAACACCGATTAAAAAAAATAAGATAAGAAATAAAAATAAAAACAAAAAATAAATAAAAACAAGCAATATAATTTAACCCAAATAAATAAATGAACAAATAAACGACTTCCGGTAAAATAACCGTCAAAATAGACTACCCGCAATGCACCACTGACCCGTATATATAAATAGCCGAGAAAAAAACAACACTCATGGCCTGAGGATTTATATATATATATATATATATATATATATATATATATATATATATATATATATATATATATATATATATATATATGATGTTTGCTCATATATACATTTGTAATGAATTAATGAATTTATTTTAATTTGATATTTTTATTACTTCAAATGTTATTATAATCTATACTCGTGTTTGAAATACACGCACAATTTTGTTTTATTGTGTTTATTACGTCTATCGGACTACGTATGAGAGAAATCTTAGTAAAGAAAATGCGCCCTCAGGCAGTTATCGAACTTGCGCACCCTTTTGCGGGGAACCGCTGTTTGATCCAATGTGCTTCACCGCTCAGCCACGACGAATAGCACAATAAGAAAATAATTTTATTGTCCCTTTTTAAGGGAAAGGAAATAGTATTCATTCAGATTATTTTTTTTCAGTTTCGTATATGAAACATTAAACAATTTGGTATAAGAATGACAACAGAAAAAAATCATAGTTTTGCCGACGCGTTTCGTCTTCCGATTTATCCAGGCAAAACTGAAGCTAAAGGAAGTTAACATTAGCCGGAAAGTGGCTTTAATTTATACTTGGAGTTTTTCTTTTCCACGTCGACAATATAGTAAAATTCCCAGAAAAATTCTGTGGATAAGGAAGTTAACATTGACCAGAAAGAGTCTTACGCAAAAGCTTTCTCTCTCTTTTTAAACTTTGGACAATGTGACTATGAATACAAAAACATTTCGCTTCTTTTTTGCCTTGATAAAGCCAGAAGACGAAACTCGTCTGTAAAAACTAAGATTTTTTTTTAATTCTTAGAACAATTTGTCTTATCCACACAATTGTTCAGGGAATTTTACTATAAAGCAATTTCTAAAGAAATTATGGATTTATTTTTAATCAGATGTTTTAATTACTTCAGATGTTATACTGACTTTGATGTGGTATCATTCTGATTCCCTTATGTTGCGAATTAACCAATGCTCCAAACTAAAGTCGTCCTTATTATGATTGCTTGCACGGAATGGAAAACACGAGGTGACTTAGATCGACTACGAAATTTGCCGCTAATCAGAGCATCTTGATCTGTCTGTTTCTGTTCATCTCGTTTGTCCGGTCGAGCAATTTCCTATCTTGAAGGACGAGAAGTTCGAGAGAATGGTGCAAATTCTTCGATTGGTTACGCAAGATATCAACATTCGAACGCTTCTACTCGCCCTCCTGCCTCCGATGCTATCATACATCTTCTTCATCTCGTTCTTCAAATTTCGAATCAAATGGAATATGAATATTAGTTAGCCGGTCACAGGAATGAATTCTCGCGATAACGCCTTCGGGACAGATAAACACGTGACACACACGTAATTAAAACCATACAAAACCCTCGCGCTGTTGCGTGATAACTGTCTTCTCCCTCGTTTTAGCCCACTCCCAAATTATTGATAGAATATCCCTATTCTGACATTAACGGCTGCATAAATTCTTTTCAACTGACAATCCCGTTCTTCCACATGTTCCTAGAGTAAAATTATTAAAAACCTAATTACGGATTACCAGAAATTATATAAAAACACATTTAAGCTAAACTTAATCTTATTTTATTTGTAAAATTGTAATCATCCTTATCTTTAAAGACTACTAAAGACTCATTAGAGAAAGCCAAATATATTACTCTAATCCTAATAAAATGATGGCACTCCCCAATTAAAATAGTCTCAAAGACTTTTCAATTTCTTTCTTTCTGAAACATTCTGTCCCTTTTATATTCTAATGATTGAAACGTAAATCTGCAGAGGCGTAAGATCTGTAGTTGTTTTTGATCTGGTGTGGAATATGTTGGTCTGTTGGATATGGTGTGGAATCAGTGGGTGCATTTTATCAGGTGTGGAATCTGTAGGTGTGTTAGATATTGTGTGTAATCTGTAGGTGTGTTAGATCTGGTGGGGAATCTGTAGGTGTGGTAAATCAGGTGTGGAATCTGCAGGTGTGTTAGATCTGCTGGTGAATCTGTAGGTGGGCTAGAACTTGTGTGGAATCCGTAGGTGTGTTAGTTTTGATGTGCAATCTGTAAGTGTGTTAGATATCGTGTGCAATCTGTAGTTGTGCTAGTTGTTGTGTGCAATCTGTAGGTGTGATAGATTTGGTGTGCAATCTTTAGGTGTGTTCGATCTGGTTTGCAATCTGTAGGCGTGTTAGATCTTGTGTGTAATCTGTATGTGTGTTAGATCTTGTGTGGAATCTGCAGGTGTGTTAGATCTGCTGGTGAAACTGTAGGTGGCCTAGATCTTGTGTGTAATCTGTAGGTATGTTAGATCTGGTGTGGAATCTGGAAGTGTGTTAGATCTTATGGGGAATCTTAAAGTGAGTTACATATGGTGGGCAATCTGTAGGTGTATTAGATCTGGTGTGCAATCTGTAGGTGTGTTATTTCTTGTGTGGAATCTGTAGGTGTTTTAGATCTGGTGTGAAATCTGTAGTTGTTTTAGATATGATGGATAATCTGTACGTGTTTTACATCTGGTGTGGTATCTGTACGTGCGTCATTTCTGATGTGGAATCTTTATGTGCGTTAGTTCTGGTGTGGAATCTATTGATGTGTTAGATCTGGTGTGCAATATGTAGGTGTGTTAGATCTTGTGTGTAATCTGTAGGTGTGTTAGATCTGGTGGGGAATCGGTAGGTGTGTTAAATCTGGTGAGGAATCAGCAGGTGTTTTAGATTTTCTGGTGAATCTGTAGGGGGGCTAGATCTTTTGAGGAATCTGTAGGCGTGTTAGATTTGGTGGGGAATCTGTAGGTGTGTTAGATCTGCTGGTGAATCTGTGGGTGTGTTAGATCTGGTGGGTAATCTGTAGGTGTGTTAGATCTGATGTGGAATCTGAAAGTGTGTTAGAATTGGTGTGCAATCTTTAGGTGTGTTAGATCTGGTGTGGAATCTGTGGGTGTTTTACATTTGGTGTGGATCTGTATGTGCGTTACATCTGGTGTGGAAACTGGATGTGCGTTCGTTCTGGTGTGTAATCTGTAGGTGTGTTAGATCTTGTGTGTAACCTGTAGGTGTGTTAGATCTGGTGGGGAATCTGTAGGCGTGTTAGATCTAGTGGGGAATATGTAGGTGTGTTAGATCTGCTGGTGAATCTGTAGGTGGGCTAGATCTTGTGTGGAATCTGTAGGTGTGTTAGATATGGTTTGGAATCTCACAGTGTGTTAGATCTGATGTGGAATCAGAAACTGTGTTAGATCTGGTGGGCAATCTGTAGGTGAGTTAGTTTTGGTGTGCAATCTGTAGGTGCGTTAGATCTGGTGTGCAATCTGTAGGTGTGTTAGATCTGGTGTGCAATCTGTAGGTGTGTTAGATCTGGTGTGCAACCTGTAGGTGTGTTAGATCTGGTGTGCAATCTGTAGGTGATTTACTTCTGGTGTGTAATATGTATGTGCGTTAAATTTGGTGTGGAATCTGTAGGTGTGTTAGATATTGTGTGTAGTCAGTAGGTGTGTTAGATCTGGTGGGAATCTGTAGGTGTGTTAGATCTTGTTTGTAACCTGTAGGTGTATTAGATCGGGTGGGGCCTCTATAGGTGTGGTAGATCTGGTATGGAATCTGCTGACGTGTTAGATCTTGTGTGGAATCTACATGTTTGTTAGATCTGCTGCTGAATCTGTAGGTGGGCTAGATCTTGTGTGGAATCTGTAGGTGTTTTACATCTGGTGTAGTATCTGTATGTGCGTTACATCTGCTGTAGAATCTTTATGTGCGTTAGATATGGAGTGGAATCTGTAGGTGAGTTAGATCTGGTGGTGAATCTGTAGAGGGGCTAGATCTAGTGAAGAATGTGTAGGTGTGTTAGATCTGGTGGGTAATCTGTAGGTGTGTTAGATATGGTGTGCAATCTGTAGGTGTGTTAAATCTGGTGTGCAATCTGTAGGTGTTTTACATCTGGTGTGGAATCTGTATGTGCGTTACTTCTGGTGTGGAAATTGTATGTGCGTTAGTTCTGGTGTGGAATCTGTAGGTGTGTTAGATCTTGTGTGTAATCTGTACGTGTGTTTGATCTGGTGGGGAATCTGTAGGTGGGCTAGATCTTTTGCGAAATCTGTAAGTTTGATAGATATGGTGTGCAATCTGACAGTGTGTTAGATCTGATGTGGAATCTGAAAGTATGTTAGATATGGTGAGCAATCCGTATGTGTGTTAGATTTGGTGTGGAATCTGTATGTGCGTTACATTTGATATGGAATCTGTATGTGCGTTAGTTCTGGTGTGGAATCTGTAGGTGTGTTAGATCCTGTGTGTAATCTGTAGGTGTGTTAGATCTGGAGGGGAATCTGCAGGTGTGTTAGATCTGCTGGTGAAACTGTAGGTGGCCTAGATCTTGTGTGTAATCTGTAGGTATGTTAGATCTGGTGTGGAATCTGGAAGTGTGTTAGATCTTATGGGGAATCTTAAAGTGAGTTACATATGGTGGGCAATCTGTAGGTGTATTAGATCTGGTGTGCAATCTGTAGGTGTGTTATTTCTTGTGTGGAATCTGTAGGTGTTTTAGATCTGGTGTGAAATCTGTAGTTGTTTTAGATATGATGGATAATCTGTACGTGTTTTACATCTGGTGTGGTATCTGTACGTGCGTCATTTCTGATGTGGAATCTTTATGTGCGTTAGTTCTGGTGTGGAATCTATTGATGTGTTAGATCTGGTGTGCAATATGTAGGTGTGTTAGATCTGATGTGGAATCTGAAAGTGTGTTAGATTTGGTGTGAAATCTGTAGGTGTGTTAGATATGGTGTGCAATCTGTAGGTGTGTTAAATCTGGTGTGCAATCTGTAGGTGTTTTACATCTGGTGTGGAATCTGTATGTGCGTTACTTCTGGTGTGGAAATTGTATGTGCGTTAGTTCTGGTGTGGAATCTGTAGGTGTGTTAGATCTTGTGTGTAATCTGTACGTGTGTTTGATCTGGTGGGGAATCTGTAGGTGGGCTAGATCTTTTGCGAAATCTGTAAGTTTGATAGATATGGTGTGCAATCTGACAGTGTGTTAGATCTGATGTGGAATCTGAAAGTATGTTAGATATGGTGAGCAATCCGTATGTGTGTTAGATTTGGTGTGGAATCTGTATGTGCGTTACATTTGATATGGAATCTGTATGTGCGTTAGTTCTGGTGTGGAATCTGTAGGTGTGTTAGATCCTGTGTGTAATCTGTAGGTGTGTTAGATCTGGAGGGGAATCTGCAGGTGTGTTAGATCTGCTGGTGAAACTGTAGGTGTGTTACATCTGCTTGTGAATCTGTAGGTGGGCTAGATTTTGTGTGGAATCTGATGGTGTGTAGATATGCTGTGTAATCTGAAAGTGTGTTAGATCTGGTAGGCAATATTTAGGTGTGTTAGATCTGCTGGTGAATCTGTGTGTGCTAGATCTTTTGTGGAATCTGTAGGTGTGATAGATATGGTGTGGAATCTGAAAGTGTGTTAGATCTGATGTTGAATCTCAAAGCGTGTTAGAGCTGGTGGGCAATCTGTATGTGTACTAGTTTTGGTGTGCAATCTGTAGGTGTGTTAGGTCTGGTGTGCAATCAGTAGGTGTTTTACATCTGGTGTGCAATCTGTATGTGCTTTACATCTGGTGGGCAATCTGTAGGTGTGTTAGATCTGGTGTGGAATCAGTAGGTGGTTTAGATCTGGTGGGGAATCTGTAGGTGTGTTAGATCTACTGGTGAATCTGCAGGTGGGCTAGATATTGTGTGGAATCTGATGGTGTGTTAGGTCTGGTGTGGAATCCGAAAATGTGTTAGATCTGGTAGGCAATGTGTACGTGTGTTAGTTTGGGTGTGCAATCTGTAAAGTGTGTTAGATCTGGTGGGCAATCTATAGGTTTGTTAGTTTTGTTGTGCAATCGTTAAGTGTGTTAGATCTGGTGTGCAATCTGTAGTTGTGTTAGATCTGGTGTGGAATCTGTAGATGTTTTACATCTGGTGTGGTATCTGTATGTGCGTTAGTTCTGGTGTGGAATCTGTAGGTGTGTTAGATCTGGTGTGCAATCTGTATGTGTTTTACATCTGGTGTGGAATCTGTAACATCGTAACATCTGGTGTGGAATCTGTATGGGTGTTAGTTCTGGTGTGGGAACTGTAAGTGTGTTAGATCTTGTGTGTAATCTGTAGGTGTGTTAGATCAGGTGTACAATCTGTAGGTTTTTTACATCTGGTGGGGAATCTGTAGATGTGTTAGATCTGTTGTATAATCTATAGTTGTTTTAGATCTGGTGGGGAATCTGTAGGTGTGTTAGATTTGGTGGGGAATCCGTAGGTGTATTAAATCTGCTGGTGAATCTGTAGGAGTGCTAGATCTCGTGTGGAATCTGTAGGTGTACTAGATATGGTGTGGAATCTGAAAGTGTGTTAGATCTGATGTGGAATCTGAAAGCGTGTTAGATCTTGTGGGCAATCTGTAGGTGTGCTAGTTTTGGTGTGAAATCTGTAGGTATGTTAGATCTGGTGTGCAATCTGTATGTGTGTTAGATCTTGTGTGCAATCTGTAGATGTGTTAGATCTGGTGTGGAATCTGCAGGTGTGTTAGATCTGCTGGTCTATCTATGTTAGATCTGGTGTGGAATAAGGAAGTGTGTTAGATCTGATGTGGAATCTGAAAGTTTGTTAGATCTTGTGTCCAATCTGTAGTTGTGTTAGATCAGGTGTGCAATCTGTAGGTGTGTTAGATCTGGTATGCAATCTGTAGGTGTTTTACATCTGGTGTGGTATCTGTATGCGTTTTACATCTGGTGTGGTATCTGTATGTGCGTTAGTTCTGGTGTGGAATATGTAGTTGTGTTACATCTGGTGGGGAATCTGTAGGCGTGTTAGATCTGGTATGGAAACTGCAGACGTGTTAGATCTGTTGGTGAATCTGTAGGTGTGCTAGATCTCGTGTGGAATCTGTACGTGTAAAAAATATTGTGTGGAATCTGAAAGTGTATTAGATGTGATGCGGAATCTGAAAGGTCTGCTATTATTTGTGTCTTAGATCTGGTGTGCAATCTGCAGGTGTGTTAGATCTGCTGGTTAATGTGTGGGTGGGCTAAATTATTGTGTGCAATATGTAGGTGTGTTAGATCTGGTGTGAAATCTGGAAGTGTGTTAAATCTCATGTGGAAAATGTGTTTGATCTGGTGGGCAATCTGTGGGTGTGTTAGATTTGGTGTGGAATCTGTATGTGCGTTAGCACTGGTGTGGAATATGTAGGTTTGTTAGATATTGTGTATATTCTGAAGGTGTGTTAGATCTGATGGGGAATCTGTTGGTGTGTTAGATCTGCTGGTGAATCTGTAGCTGGGCTAGAATTGTGTGGAATCTGTAGGTGTGTTAGATCTGGTGGGGAATCTGTAGGTGTGTTAGATATGATGGTGAATCTGTATGTGTACGAGATATTATATGGAATTTGTAGGTGTCTTAGATATGGTGTGGAATCTGAAAGTGTGTTAGATCTGATGTGGAATATGAAAGCGTGTAAGATCTGGTGTGCAATCTGTTGTTGTGCTAGTTGTTGTGTGCAATCTGTAGGTGTGTTAGATCTGGTGTGCAATCTTTAGGTGTGTTCGATCTGGTTTGCAATCTGTATGTGTGTTAGATCTTGTGTGGAATCTGCAGGTGTGTTAGATCTGCTGGTGAAACTGTAGGTGGCCTAAATCTTGTGTGTAATATGTAGGTGTGTTAGATCTGGTGTGGAATATGGAAGTGTGTTAGATCCGATGTGGAATCTGAAAGTGAGTTACATATGGTGGGCAATCTGTAGGTGTATTAGATCTGGTGTGCAATCTGTAGGTGTGTTATTTCTTGTGTGGAATCTGTAGGTGTGTTAGATCTGGTGTGAAATCTGTAGTTGTTTTAGATATGGTGGATAATCTGTAGGTGTGTTAGATCTTATGTGTAATCTGTATATGTGTTAGATCTTGTGTGGAATCTGCAGGTGTGTTAGATCTGCTGGTGAATCTGTAGGAGTACTAGATCTTGTGTGTAATCTGTAGGTGTATTAGATCTGGTGTGTAATCTGTAGGTGTGTTAGTTCTGGTGTGGAATCTGTAGGTGTATTAGATCTTGTGTGGAATCTGTAGGTGTGTTAGATCTTGTGTGTAATCTGTAAGCGTGTTAGAGATGATGGGGAATCTGTAGGTGTGTTAGATCTGGTGTGCAATCTGTAGGTGTGTTGATCTAGTGTGCAATCTGTAGGTGTTTTACATGTGGTGTTGTGTCTGTATTGCGTTACATCTGTTGTGGAATCTGTATGTCCGTTAGTTCTGGTGTGGAATCTGTAAGTGTGTTAGATCTTTTGCGTAATCTCTAGGTGTGTTAGATCTGGTGGTGAAGCTGTAGGTCTGTTAGATCTGTTGGGGAATCTGTAGGTGTGTTAGATCAGCTGGTGAATCAGTAGATGGGCTAGATCTTGTGTGGTATCTGATGGTGTGTTAGAACAGGTGTGGAATCTGAAAGTGTGTTAGATCTGGTAGGCAATCTCTAGGTGTGTTAGTTTTGGTGTGCAATCGGTAAAGTGTGATAGATCTGGTATGCAATCTGTAGGTGTGTTAGGTCTGGGCGGCAATCTGTAGGTCTGTTAGATCTGGTGGGCAATCTGTAGGTTTGTTAGATCTGGTGTGCAATCTGTAGATGTATTAAATCTGGTGTATAATCTGTAGGTTTTTTACATCTGGTGTGGAATCTGTATGTGCGTTAGTTCTGGTGTGGAATCTGTAGGTGTGTTAGATCTGATGGGGAATCTGTAGGTTTGTTACATCTGGTGGGGAATCTGTAGGTGTGCTAGATTTCGTGTGGAATCTGTATGTGTCATCGTTCTGGTGTGGAATCTGAAAGTGTGTTAGATGTGATGCGGAATCTGAAACGTGTTAGATCTGGTGGGCAATCATTAAGTGTGCTAGTTTTGGTGTGCAATATGTTTGTGTGTTATATCTGGTGTGCAATCTGTATGTGTATTAGATCTGGTGTGCAATCTGCAGGTGTGTTAGATCTGCTGGTGAATCTGTAGGTGAATCTGTAGGTGGGCTAGATCTTGTGTGGAATCTGTAGATGTGTTAGCTCTGGTGTGGAATCTGTTAAATATGATGTGGAATCTGAAAGTGTGTTAGATCTGGTGTGCAATCGGTAGATGTGTTAGATCTGGTGTGTTAACTGTATGCGCGTTACATCTGGTGTGGAATCTGTATGTGCGTTAGTTCTGGTGTGGAATCTGTAAGTGTGTTAGATCTTGTGTGTAATCTGTAGGTGTGGTAGATCTGGTGGTAAATCTGTAGGTGTGTTAGATCTAGTGTGGAATCTGTAGGTGTGTTAGATCTGCTGGTGAATCAGTAGGTGGGCTAGATCTTTTGTGGAATCTGATGGTGTGTGAGATCTGCTGTGAAATCCGGAAGTGTGTTAGACCTGATGTGCAATCTCTAGGTGTGTTAGTTTTGGTGTGCAATCTGTAAGTGTGTTAGATCTCCGTGTGTAATTTGTAAGTGTGTTAGATATGGTGGAGAATATGTAGGTGTGTTAGATCTGGTGGGGAGTCTGTAGGTGTGTTAGATCTGGTGGGGAATCTGTAGGTGTGTTAGATCTGGTCGGGAATCTGTATGTCTGTTAGATCTGCTTGTGAATGTGTAGGTGGGCTAGATCTTGTGTGGAATCTGTAGGTCTGTTAGATCTTCTGTGTAATCTGTAGGTGTGTTAGATCTGGTGGGGATTCTGTAGGTGTGTTAGATCTGGTGTGGAATCTTCAGGTGTGTTAGATCTGCTGCTGAATCTGTAGGTGGGCTAATTCTTGGGTGGAATCGGTAGGTGTGTTAGATATGGTGTGTAATATGAAAGTCTGTTAGATCTGATATGGAATTTGAAAGTTTGTTAGATCTGGTGGACAATCTGTCGGGGTGTTAGTTTTGGTGTGCAATCTGTAAGTTTGTTAGATCTGGGGTGCAATCTGTAGGTGTGTTAGATCTGATGTGCAATCTGTAGGTGTTTTACATCTGGAGTGAAATCTGTATGTGCGTTACATCTGGTGTGGAATCTGTATGTGCGTTAGTTCTGGTGTGGTATCTGTAAGTGTGTTAGATCTTTAGGGGAATCTGGAGGTGGTTAGATCTTGTGTGTAATCTGTAGGTGTGTTAGATCTGGTAGGTAATCTGTAGGTGTGTTAGATCTGGTGTGAAATCTGTAGGTGTGTTAGATCTGGTGGTGAATCTGCAGGTGTGTTATGTCTACTGGTGAATCTATAGGTGGCCTAGATCTTGTGTAGAATCTGTAGGTTTGCTAGATCTTGTGTGGAATCTGGAAGTGTGTTAGATCTGATGTGGAATCTGAAAGTGTGTTAGATCTTGTGGGCAATATGTAGGTGTATTAGTTTTGGTGTGCAATCTGTAGGTGTGTTAGATCTGGTGTGCACTCTGTAGGTGTGTTAGTTCTTGTGTGTAATCTGTAGGTGTGTTAGATCTGGTGGGCATTCTGTATTTGTGTTAGATTTGCTGTGGTATCTTCAGGTGTGTTAGATCTGCTGCTGAATCTGTAGGTGGGCTAGATATTTTGTGGAATCTGTAGGTGTGTTAGATGTGGTGTGGATTCTGAAAGTTTGTTAGATCTGGTGGGCAATCTGTAGGTGTGTTAGATCTGATGTGCAATCTGTAGGTGTTTTACATCTGGTGTGTAATCTGTATGTGATTTACATCTGGTGTGGAATATGTATGTGCGTTAGTTCTGGTGTGGTAACTGTTGGTGTGTTGATCTTGTGGGAAATCGTTAGGTTTGTTAGATCTTGTGGGGAATCGGTAGGCATGTTAGGTCTTGTATGTAATCTGTAGGTGTGTTAGATCTGGTGGGGAATCTGTAGGTGTGTTAGATTTCGTGTGCAATCTGTAGGTCTGTTAGATCTTGTGTGTAATCTGTAATCTGCAAGTGTCTTAGATCTACTGGTCAATCTGTAGTTAGTTTTGCTGTGCAATCTGTTGGTGTGTTAGATCTGGTGTAGATCAGGTGTAGAACGTGTGGAATATCATCTCATATTTTCAGTGTTTTTTGCAGACTCTACCTTTTCATTATTGTACTGAAGAATAGAACCTTTTCGATTTATCACACCAGGACACTCTTGTTGACATAATGCTTCTTTTAACCGATCAGATATCTGCTAATCAACTGCTGTAGTGATGAATTCATTTATTCTTTTCATTTTGAACTTTAATTATTAAACTTAACCTTTGTATATGACATAATGTTGAAAGAGACCTTTTGACCTTTTTCATCAGCATATATTTAAAGAAAACCAAAAACCTAAACGTGAACTTTAATCAATAATAAAAGTGTTACCAATTTTTTAAAAATCGACGCTATAATTCATGTTCAATGTTTAGTCTTTTCTAGTCTCCCGCAATATATATTTAAACTGATTAAATGACTTAAAAATAAATTATTAACGGAATGCGAAAATTCAGAGCCAACATTCAGAGCCCAAGATCAATTTGGGCAATTTTTTTTTCGGATGATAATCTGAAAATAAAATCAGTACATCAATTTTGATATCAAAATAAATCAAAAGTGACATAGCTTCTTGATTACTGGGAAGGTGGGAAAATGCTTAGGTCACGTATTCATTAATATAGGACTCAAAAAGACCTGATAAGGATACAAAGCTAACTGGATAGATAGATGGTGATATTAACTGTTTCCACGTAAGTACTTGTTATTCATTGACCGAGAAGCCAGAACTACTGCCGTTTGGAATTCATAAAATTTTCTCTTCAAACATTATTTCAGGAAAATTATTCCTCAAGTCCGGTAGATGTTTCGTCATGGGGAAGACGTTAAACTACATCAGCGTCCTGAGTAAGACGTTATACTACGCCCAGCAGCAGCGAGGCCTCTGATCAAGAGGTTTTGAGGAGCGTGGAACCACCTCTTAATTGCTGGTGTTCCCAGGTAGCTCCAGTTAGAGCCCCAGCTATGGGCAAATAGTTAATTATTACAGTATAACCCGGATATAAGAGAGTTGTCGAGACCGGAGAAGAGTATCTTATATCCGGGTTTCTCTTATATCAGGGTTTAGTCTATTATATATACATTAGCACAGGCTCTAATTTGAGACCAGAGAAAACCTGTCTTATATCCGGGTTTCTCTTATATCCGGGTCTCATATCCGGTTTACACTGCACCAGGAATACTTTTTTGAAAAAAATTATTACCAGCAATACAATTTTGAAAGAAATATATTATCAGAGACAGATTTTTGACAAAAGAAAATATTACCAGCAATAAAAAATTTTGTCGGCATTAAATAACCCATTGAGGTTGATATGGTGTCAAACAAAATAAACCCAACCAAATCGGTAGATGTTATTGCTCTTTCCATTATTGATGGGGGTTTCCTTCCTAAACTTTTGTTTGAAGTAGTGTGGAATGTCAACATCTTGATTATATCTGTTGCTGTTTTCTAAAGCCCTCAAGTAGTGTGTTTTCTGTTATTTTGCACAGACCTTTTTTTGCGATTGTGTAGCGCCAGTCCACAAATATGGAAGAAAGAGGATCTTCACCAAGACCTAAATGCTCCACTTGATCAAAGATATTTTAACCACTGATCTGAGGAAGGATTTGTATAAAGCTAACAGTTTGGATTTGGCGCCATGCATGATTTCCATATGAAAGGCTTGAATTGACTAGACTATTTAAGAACATGAATCGAGTTGTTCAGGTTAATGTTATAGTTTTATAGCAATCTGTGTTATTAATATATGATATGACAGAGAACAAATAAAACACGTTTCTCTTTTATTAATGCTTCATCAGAGAATGAAATATGGAGACTAATATTAATATATATTGTATAAACTATGAAGTTAATTTCCAATAATTGTTATCTGCTAATCACTGCTGCTCAGGAACATTTATGTTTTTTCGACACCCATAAAGTCAAGCAATGGTTTATATTGCAACTATGCCGAGTGAGCATCAGTTACGGTTTCTTGGAGAAAGCGCACTCTCTTGCGTGGTCAGTTGTTGGATAAAGCCAGAACGTTCAAGCATTCGGTAACTTCCTGCTAGCACAATCATGGATTGCTTCCAAACAGTGTTGTCTATCCAAATTTCCCTTACAAGGCTTGAATTAAACCCTTGGTATGGTTTTCAGTTACTACTCATATCAATATTAACAAGAAATCACATCCTTGTCTGATCGACAATGGTGTGAATCGAACCCTTCTTCAATGTCTAGACATTAATCTTATAATCACTCGTCTGTACAATCACATAACACGCACGTGTGCGTATTGATATATGTAATAACTAAAAAATTACCATGTTTAAATTCTAATCCGATAATGTTTAAAGTAATAAGCAATATATATATATATATGTGTGTGTGTGTGTGTGTGCGTGTGTGTGTGTTGCGTGTGTATTGTAAAAATAGGTATACATAAGTATATAAACCAAATAATTAAACATTAGAAACTGTATATATGTGAGCGTGCATACACAGGTAAGCAAATAAACATTTACTCAATTTGATATAAGGTGCAAAAAATGCTCAATGTGGTTAGACAGAGTTAAGATGTATATATAAATAAATATATGTATACCTTAAAATTCCGTGGTTTTACCAACTCATCGGGCATGAACTAATACGGTTCTTTATTTTAAATACTGGATCTCATGGGAGTTGTATATTATTATGTTATTCACGAGGAAATGTATATTATTATGTTATTCACGAGGAGTTGTATATTATTATGCTATTCACGGGGAGTTGTATATTATTATGTTATTCACGAGGAGTTATATGTTATTATGCTATTCACAAGGAGTTGTATATTATTATGTTATTCACGAGGAGTTGTATATTATTATGTTATTTACGAGGTGTATATTATTATGCTATTCACGAGGTGTTGTATATTATTATGCTATTCACGAGGAGTTGTATATTATTATGCTATTCACGAGGCGTTGTATTTTATTGTACTACTTATGAGGTGTTATAATATTTTGATATTCTCGTGATGTGTTATATTATTATGCTATTCACGAGGCGTTGTCGCATATTATTGTGACGTTAATGCATCATGAGTTACTGTATTGTACTATAAGTGGGATTTATGATAATTGTCTACGAGAAATAAATGTTTGTTGAAACATTATACATATACACGAGTGAATCTTCGAAAGTAATGTTTCCTATTTACTTTTTAGAGAAACGACAACCGCCATTATAATGTATTTTTTCAAGTAATTAGCAACAGCGAGGCATGACGCGATAGCAAAAATCTCAACCAATGAAAAGGATATTTTTCACTGAAATACATTAGTCTCCGATTGTGCTTATATCCACTGATTGGTCTCCGTAAATATGCATTAATATCAATAGGTACAAAGTTTTTCTCCGAGAGAAAATTAGTGCTATACTTTTATTTTGTACGCACTTCCATGTCCGATGTCGTTGATCTCTAAATAAGTAAAGACAAATATTCTTTATTGGCCGGTGGTTATTATCATTTTTCTAACAGCCGTCTTGAACATCATGAGCCCACCGAATAAGATAGGAGGTAATAATTTTCGGATCAACCATCGTGTGATTATATATGTAAAAAAACAAAATTTAAATAGAATGCCAGCTATGGATTGAATGTAAAAAAGTGGCTAGGAATCTCAAATGTTCAGAAAGCAAGAGAATTATTTTATAACTAATAATGATATATATAGTCATCCACAGACAGACATCCGGTTGCCTCTAGCTAGGATCGAAACCCGACTGAAAAGGAGTCAGTCGGAGATTCTAGCACTAATCCGTTGGCGAATAGCAGAGATGAAGGTGAATTTAAGCGTATTTATTTTCAAATAAACACACATTGACTGAGAGAACTCAATTCGATTTAACGAAGAGTCTTGCATTATTAGCCGTAATAGTCACTGTTTACAAAGCCACACTTCCCCCATATACATATATATATATATATATATTGTAATAAAAAGAAAGAACAGTAAGATATATAATCCGGTGTTCTTACTGATATTTTTATTTTTACAAAAATTTGTAAAATTTACAGAGCATAAATATTATAAATTAACTGATTTAAAATATGGTTTCATCGCTACACAGGAATTACCATGTTTCAAAAACCAAAGCTAAAAACTTCAAATTTAATTATATAATTAAATTCTGTTTCATCATCAAGCGAATTTTGGAATAACTTATTTTTAAATTTACCGAGTTTTAAACGCACATACAATTCATAATTTTTTGTTTCCAAGGATACAGAGAAATCCAATCATTTAGACACAGGAGGTAGCGTGTTCATTTTTATTAACTATTATTGTATCAATTATGAGTTACGTTAGAAAAAGAGGTAAAGTTTAGGTATGGTAGGGCTGCATTTTTCAACGAATTTTGACATCCGTTCAACGCATGTATGAACGAGAAAAAGGTTTTCGGCATTTTTTTCCCGTTGAATTTGTACTTGTATACTTAAAGATTCTTTCTAAAAGGGGTGTTAGGGTTAGAATACCTTATATTGAACTACAATTTTAAAATATTATTTTTACTCTTAATTACTAATAGACTATATTTCTTTTTAAAACAAATAAATGTAATAGAATTTCTTAAATTATTTTAAAAAAAATTATTATTACATATCAAATGTAAGTATATATCTTGTCAGCTCCAGTTTTTTTTTTAATTTTTAATTATTTTATTTTATTTTTAAATGTTATTTAAGAAAAACTTTTGACAATGTCGGCAAAGAATGCTATTTCATTTCTTTGATTCAGTAATTTTTTATTTTTTATAAACTTAGTAATATATAGTATCTCATGTATACACAAAAGACATGGGTCATTTAATGATCTACGTATCTTAGCTTTTTTATTAATTTCCATGGTATGTATACATCTTTCATTAAAACTAATGATATATGAAGGAAGTCAATTTTTAATTTAGTGCTTACCTTAATTTTTAAGTTCGGGCATTTAAATTCTTTATATATCTTTCTAATTCTTTATATATTATCTTTCTAATTATATATATATATATATATATATATATATATATATATATATATATATATATATATATATATATATAGCATAATGAGAAGCCACGTATACTTTCTTAATATGTATATAATATAGAAAAAACAACTGAAAAGTTGCAAATTAAAAAATTGAATGTTTTTTTTGTGAAAGTATTTTTGTTAGATATAGTTAAAAAAAATTTAAACAACATCTAAAATCTTACTACAGTTAGATTTACGTTAGAAATATTCAAACACAGTTGCATTCCATATCACGTGACGTCCGTGTCTCGCGACTGACGCTACTTAATGTAAACAAACTTCTGAAAACAGCCATTTCTGATGAAAGATCGGGGCCGATCTGAAATATCAAATATATATATATATATAAAAATATAAGTAAATACTTTCACAAAAAACATTAAATTTTTTTAATTTGCAACATTTCAGTTGTTTTTTCTATATTATAAATATATATATATATATATATATATATATATATATATATATATATATATATATATATATATATATATATAATATCTCGCGACGGACGCTACTTAATGTAAACAAACTTCTGAAAACAGCCATTTCTGATGAAAGATCGGGGCCGATCTGAAATATCAAATATATATATATATAAAAAAAAATATAAATAAATACTTTCACAAAAAAACATTCAATATTTTAATTTGCAACTTTTCAGTTGTTTTTTCTATATATATATATATATATATATATATATATATATATATATATATATATATATATATATATATATATGTAATTCTTTATCCCATCTTCTAGTTAAATAAGTTAACAAACTGAAAGAGAACGATAAAATTATCGTTAATGATGCTATACTCGTTGTATAAACCCGTACAGCCATGAACAACGGAACGCGAAAGTGCTAAGCATCTTATAAACGTAAACAATGGAAACGATGACTATTTGGCTATGTTCGTATTTCATAATAGGATACGAATATGTGAATACTACATGCATTATTACTGGATAGAGTTAAGTAAAACATCAGTTTTATCAAAATCATTTTTATTGTAAATACAGCCGTATTTTTTGAATACAGTAAATGATATATAGTTTGGTCAAATATCTCGTGTATGATGCGACCCTCTTAAATTTAGTTGTATACGGTATTTTTATATTTAAGTAAATGCCCTGTTTATAATAAACACTATTAACAACCTTTACCAGCCTGAATGTCCGAGAAAGAAAATATGTGTCCTCCGTCAGGAATCGATCATGCATCCTACATAGAACCAACATATAGCGTTTAGTTCATATATATATATATATATATATATATATATATATATATATATATATATATATATATATATATATATGTGTGTGTGTGTGTGTGTATGTGTATGTGTGTGTGTGTCTCTCTCTGTGTTTGTGTATGTATGTGTAAAGAGAGGTAGGAAGGGGGAGGGAGATGAACTTGAAAATTTGTGTGTGATTCTTGGGGAAATCTGTAAACACAGTCTGTGTCTGAAAAGACAAATGAAAATCCATGGGGATGACATTACCATATTTGATTCAGTAAATAGTCTCAAGGTGACCTTCTTCATATGTCACATATGCTTCAAGCCATGCAAGTAGACTGCTGGGATAAAGAGCCACTTTAAAGCCCTTAGAAGCCATGTTGTTTATGAGTTGACAATTAATTCTAAGATATACTATTAATCAACTCGCAATCATCCATAAAGAAGTTGCAAACACACGCACAAGTATCTATATCTATATCTATCTATCTATCTATCTATCTATCTATCTATCTATCTGTGTGTATATATATATATATATATATATATATATATATATATATATATATATATATATATGTGTGTGTGTGTGTGTGTGTGTGTATGTATTAAGATATTTTTATGTTTACACATTCTATTTTATAGATACAAATATTTAAGTAAATGCTCTGTTTATAATAAACAGTATTAACGACATTTACCGGCCTGAATGTCCGAGAAATTTTCATAGAAAATATGCGTCCTCCGACAGGAATCGAACCTGTATCCTATACGGAACGGTCATATATCCTGACGTGCTTTACCGATTTAGCCACAGAGGAGCGTTTCGGTTAGCAAGGTCGATTGTACTCTTTTTAAAATACAATTCTCCATAATTTTCTCTCGTACATTCATATCTGCTCGATGGGTATCCAAATGTAAACAAAGGATGTCACACATATATTTTTATCAATAAAAAAGAATGTGTAAACATAAAAATATCTTAAAATAATTGTCAGACTTTGTCCATCTCATAATATATATATATATATATATATATATATATATATATATATATATAAGTTACGAAAAGATTCGTAATCCGTATGGTTAGTCCCATGGAGGATAAAATCCTGAGAGCTCAATGTAAATTCTAAACTCGATCATGTCTCTCACACCACTCCTCACTACCTTCTCTGTTAAATTACATAAACTTAATACTACCCGTCAAAAGCGTAAATGCTCATTTCATTTTTCATTTCCCCTTTTGGAAGTGAAGTCTGATGATCCAGCGTCCTTTAAAAATGCTATGAAGAAATAAATTAAGGATAATCATAGTAGATCTTTTTAATATAAAGTATTAAAATGATAGCTCGATTGAAAAGAGCTAAATGTATTGTATACAGCAGGCATGTCAAACATCGCCCATATGCGCTGCCTCAGGGGCCACACCTGCTTACAATATTACATTAATCACAGCTAGTGGTAACTAAACTTTAAATACAAAATACTTACAATACAAGTACAATTTAATCATGTTTATGTTGTCCTGATGATTGATATCGCTTTAGACAAACAATTCTCGATATATCACATTGGAATGTCTGTGTAGATCCCACTTTCATCAAAGATGACAAATGTTCATCAGATATTCTAGTTCTGTGAGACGTTTTTGTGGCCTTCATAAACGAAAATAAATGCTCACAGAAATATGTGGAACAAAAAATCGCCATAATCATTGTGGTGAACTTTCTGAAGTTCTTAAATATCTGAGGAAGGTATGAAAATAATCCGGGTACCCCTACTTCTAGGTACTTTCCCTTGAGTGTTGAGTCAGTCTGCATTTCCAGTAGTTCCAGCTGTAGACTTTCCTTTGAGCAACATCAAAAGTGAATGGTGCTGAGAATGATGCCAACTGATCTTCACAAGATGGAAAATCACAAAATGTTCGTTGAAATTCCTTTGACAGCAAATCCAGATAAATGTCATACTTAGCTAAGATAAATACAGACTCAGTATTGGCAGTTTTTTTCCAACTCCTTGCACATAAGAAAATGAATCAAGTTTTCATATGACAACTGGGACTTCAATAAAGCAAATTTTGCAATGAAACACTTGATATCATCATATAACTGAGTGATGAGCTTATTTTATCATGTAATTTAAAATTAAGGTCACTTAATTGGGCAGTCATATCAACTGAAAAAGCTAGATCTTGGAGCTAGTTTTCATCTTTCAATTCATCTGAGCTTTGACCCTTCATCTCCAAAAAACATAACAATTTCGAGTCGCAATAAAAAAAAATCTTTTCGGTACCTTGTGACATAAAAAGCCACCGAACTTCTGTGTAGAATGGGGCATTTGTGAACTGATTATTCACATCTTCCAATAACTGGCTAAAATGACGATGATACAGAGCATGACCTCTGA
The DNA here is from genome assembly GCA_964036315.1 of Acanthosepion esculentum. Classification (NCBI taxonomy): domain Eukaryota; kingdom Metazoa; phylum Mollusca; class Cephalopoda; order Sepiida; family Sepiidae; genus Acanthosepion; species Acanthosepion esculentum. The sequence goes on from OZ038488.1 coordinate 109,297,746, forward strand.
TATAGTTCACTGTTTTTGTGAAAAACGCAACACATGATCTTATTTTAAAATCTTAGAACATAAGTTCTGTTGATGAATTATACATGTTGAATCTGGATATATATTTTTTATTTTTGTACTTAACTTGGCAGCAACACCATTATGTCTCCCAACCATATTGGCAACAGCATCAGTAGATAAGTACACAAGTTTACTCAAATCAAGGCCATACTCATGAAGAAGCTGTTCAACTTTCTGAAAAATGTCCTGGCTTGTAGTATCATGCACTGGGACCAGTTCAATTAATTCTTCATAAATTTGAAATTCATTGTCTCAAACCCTGATGAAAACAGCGAGCTGTGCTATGCCATCTATGTCAATAGTCTCATCCAGAGTAATAGAAAAATGTTCAAATCTTGATGATAAATTCTTCAACCGTCGACTCAAATCACCTGCCAATTCATCAATCCGTTCAGCAACAGTGTTCCTGCTTAATGAAATGTTTTGAAATAAGTGTGACTTTTCTGGACATTAAATTTTAGCTGTTTTTACATGACATCGTTTTATGAAATCTCCTACACCGTAAGATTTTCCACTGATCGCGATATTTTTGCAGAGTTCAAAGCTTGTAATAACAGAACTAACGTTGCCTTTCTGAAGTTTGGTAAAGCAACTCTTAACATAACGTTGAATTCCTTCACTTTTGAAACAAACATATCTTCATCTTTATCATAAGATCGATTATTTGTTTTATAATGTCTTTTCACATTATATTCTTTTCGCATCGTAATGCAGTGGTTGCAAATCAAACAGTTTATCTTTGCATTAACAAAGGTACAAAAGTACTGTAATTCCCACTTTTCTTGAAACACACGTCCTTCTTCAGATAATTTTCCCTTTTTATGAGATGGAGTAGAATTCGACATTTTTAAGGCAAAATATTACAAAATTATGAACGTTTTCACTTTACATTTGTTCATATTTAGTTGCCAAAGATGATCATATGATTAAACGAAATTTAAAATTAGTAGCTGACTTTCGAAAACCAAAAACCATTGAGATAGAATAAGCAACCTAATCATACTAATTGAAAAGAAATCTCACTGTTTTTAATAATTTACATTACCAACATAGACAAAATTCTCGATATACCACGGCTATAGGAACCTTTTTAAGGGCCGCCAAGATGCATGTAAAAAGCCACATGCGGTCGATGGGCCGCCAGTTTGACACACGTGGTATACAGAACAATATGATATACATCATGGAAATACGTGGTATACAGAACAATATGATATACATCATGGAAATAACTTAACTCATCATTGAAAACTCCGGTAATAAATTTATTGTAGCAGCTAAATTTTTATACCTGCTGAAATAAATTTATTACCGGATTTTTTGATGATGTGTTAAGTTTTTTCTTTCTTGCTTTATATATATATATATATATATATATATATATATATATATATATATATATATATATATATATATGCAGAAATATAGTCTTAAAGTGTGCTATATTTATGAGGTAAAGTGCTCAATATCAGAGATAGAGCGTGTGTAAATATAAAAGTGGACATGGAAGTCAGCACTTAGAGGCGACAGTCTGTTTCATGCTAGTGCAATCGTCAGGCGACTGACGATTGCACTAGCATGAAACAGACTGTCGCCTCTCTCTCTCTCTCTCTCTCTCTCTATATATATATATATATATATACACAAACACACAAACACATATATATATATAATTATTTATTCGAAAATTGTACACATAAATGTTATAAAATCACTACAAAAATAGCCATTTTGTTTCAACACTTATGGTGTCTTATGAAGTGATGGTGTCGAATGTAGAATAAAGGATCTTAAAATGTTCAAATCAATCAAACATCCCTCGCTAGGGGAAACGCTATTACATAAGCTGAAATGAACAATCAGAATACAAGTATATAAGAATTCAAAGACTTGACCACGGAGTTAGGTTATAATAATTATTTAATGATTTAATGTTAGGGATAGACTAAAATAGAATTCATTTTAACTAATGAATATTAAATTATAATATAAAATTCAAAATTACCAATTTTAAATTTAATCTATATTAATTTTAAAATTATAAAATTATTTAAAGAAACTGAGAAAAATACATATGCTCTTCTATTTATTTTGTTTTATTGAAATTAAGTTGCAATAAACGTTAAGATCTGATGCTGCTCTGGTCATTCCAGGTCATTACAGCTTATGTAATAGCGTTTTCCCCTAGCGATGTTTCTTTGATTTGAACCTTTTAAAACCCTTTATTCTATATTCAACACCATCTCTTGATATGACACCAGAAGTGTTAAAACAAAATGGCTATTTTTGTAGTGATTTTATGACACATTTATGTTATAATTTTCGAATAAATAATTATATTTGCTCTACTCTGTATTGAGAACTCTTTTAAGAATATTATTTGTTGGTTATTGGAATTTATTCCGTATACACCAATCCTATACTTGTAAATATATATATATATATATATATATATATATATATATATATATATATATATATATATATATATATATATGAAGAAATATAGTCTTAAAGTGTGCTATATTTATGGGATAAAGTGCTCAATATCAGAGATAGAGCGTGTGTAAATATAAAAGTGATCATAGAAGTCAACACTTAGAGGCGACAGTCTGTTTCATGCTAGATGTAATCGTCAGACCACGAGGGCTGTTATTTTTCTCGGCTATTTATATATATGGGTCAGTGGTGAATTGTGGGTAGTCTAAGTATTATTTTGGCGGGAGCAGTTTGTCATGTGTTTATAAAGATAATCAATTCAAATAAATACATGGAGTAATAAACAAATTAAAAACTGTTCCCTCCAAAATAATAGTTAGAATAAACTTCAACAATCAACCCCGAAATTGAATAAATAGATTTAATTGTCTTCCCAAACCAAACCAAAACTATTAAATAAGCGATATAAACAAATTGTTACTATGTTAATAAAAACACCGATTAAAAAAACAACAAATATATAAGATAAGAAATAAAAAAAAATAATGACAAGCAAAATAATTTCACCCAAATAAATGAACAAATAAACGACTTCCGGTAAAATAACCGCCAAAATAGACTACCCACAATCCACCACTGACCCTTATATATAAATAGCCGAGAAAAATAACAGCACTATCTGCCTGACGATTGCGTCTAGCATGAAACAGACTGTCACCTCTCAGTGTTGACTTCAATGTTCACTTTTATATATATATATATATGTATATATATATATATGTGTGTGTGTCTGTGTGTGTGCGTGTGTGTGTCTGTGTCTTTGTGTGTGTATAGATAGATAGATAGATAGATAGATAGATAGATAGAGAAAGAAGTAAACAATGGCGTCATAGGAATCAAGAAGAGAGTTGAAGTTTTACTAGGGCACATAATGAGAAAAGAATTCTTTGAATATTTGACAGAGGAGACTTTGAAGGCAAGAGGGACAGAGGAAAACAACGCATAACCTATCTAGCGAGCTTGAATCACTGGATAACGGAACAAAGTTTAGAAGACATAACAAAAAGAGAAAATGTATTAAGAGCTACAAAGAAAGGGGAAATTGTGGAGAGCCATGACTGCCAACGTCCAGAATGAAAATGGTTACCTAGAAGAACATCAGAATATATTGATATTTGTTTATGCATCTAATACGAAAAGTTGAAACTATTTGTTACAATTTATCTTTCCGTCCTTATTTGGAAATTTCTTATTCTACTGCGCAAATCGAAATTTATCGTTTGCCGACTGAAAGGGATGCTGTAATAGACGACTCTCCATTATTCTATATGTTTTATAATTTCATTTACGTCAGCATAAAACAGTTAATTTTCAAAATTAACTTGCAAGACGTAGCAGGCTTCTACAAGTCTAATTAAATTAGTTTCACTAATAAACGCTGCGCCTTAACTGAAATTTTAAAATAAACAAAAAGTATAAATTAAACTTTATATAAACAAGAATTAAACACGCAGACACATATATATATATATATAAATATATATGGGATAAAGATATATATTTTTATATTTCAAGAACAATGTTGGGAAAATTGTAAGGGCAAAGTGAAAAAAGTTCATACTTCATCGAACTGAATTTGTTATGTTGGTACGATTACGCATGCGCGCATAAAAAGGGGTGCTGATAATTTCAGAGAAATATAATTTGCCATTTGCTGCCCATGCGTTTTAATAAACTTGGGTTTGAGCACTAGAACTATATTGTACTTTTTGACGACAGTAACTGGTTATATATACTTTAGTCACCGGCGTAGCCAGGACCAGAATTACATACGCTAATTTGATATCTCGTGTATGATGCAAGCCCTTTAAAATTAGCCCTAAAAGTCGCATGATACTGATTTTTTAAAATTCAGTAGGTTTACAGAGTAAGAATATTGGCACAACACTGTTAGTTTCCCTTTTTCTTACATATGATACTGTGCTAGTCTAAGATTCTGATTTTACTTCTTTACACACAGACATATATATATATATATATATATATATATATATATATATATATATATATATATATATATATATATATATATATATATATAAGACATTTTTATGTTTATACATTCTTTTTATAGATACAAATATTTAAGTAAATGCTCTATTTATAATAAACAGTATTAAACAACATTTAACTGAATGCCCTAGAAATTTTCAAAGAAAATATTCGTCCTCCGACAGGAATCGAACCTGCATCCTATACGGAACCGTTATATAGCCTGACGTGCCTTTAACCGATTTGGCCACAGAGGAGCGTCGATTTTACTGTCTTTAAACTACATTCTTCCATGATTCTCTCACTTACATTCATATCTGCTCATGGCGTAACCAAATGCAAACAAATGACGTCACACATTATGAAATGGACAAAGTCCGACATTTATTTTAAGACATTTTTATGTTTATACATTCTTTTTAAATAATTGTCGGACTTTGTCCATTTCATAATATATATATATATATATATATATATATATATATATATATATATATATATATATATATATATATATATATATATATATATATATATATTTCGGGTTTCCATCCTGGCTTGAAGCAATCGGATGTCTAATCAAACAGTTTGTGTATAAGAAGTAAGAATTGTCCCAGAAGAAAAAGAGGTGTTGAAATGATGATCACATGATCACTTGAAATAACGTATGTCCATAACGAAATGGCAAAAATCAGTATTCATTGCACATCGGCTTTTTAAATTTACATTTTAATCTGATTCGAGAAGTAACAACGACGAAAACATGTTATGCTATATTTTCTGTTACACACGAGTCAGAAGAAAACAACAAAGTTTCCGCATTTTTCCGTATATTAAAAGTACACTAATATCTATCATCCTCGACCAGACTGTTTTAGCGATAAAATATCGTTGCCCAGCTTGGCTGGGGTGGGTGGGTTTTAATAGGCTATCTTATGCCATTTGCCAATCAGTGCTAGAGGACCCAGTGTATACTACATTTTAACCCATAGCTGGGAGTTTCATGAGGGTAACGTTTTGAAAGTGAACACAATGACGTCAGCAGGGTTCCAACTCTGTACGCTAATACCACCTTCCGTTCTATTATGAAATGTATAAAGTCCGACAATTATTTTAAGACATTTTTATGTTTATACATTCTTTTTATAGATAAAAATAACTACAGAGCATTTACTTAAATAATTGCATCTATAAAAAGAATGTATAAACATAAAAATGTCTTAAAACTCTATTATCTAAATTAGTTACAGATTACATTGTATATATGTATTTAAACAAGATGTTATTTTGAACCTATTAGCTCAGTCGTTATCTAATATCCAAATTTGAGATGAGAGAAAATATCACAAAGTCATGTTTAATAGGAATTCCTTATTGCTTCCATTAATATTTGTTACTTCTTCCCAACAATTAATAAGCTTCCTAATAAAGTTTTTGCAAAAGACTTATTTTCAAGGAACGGGGTACAAAGAGTGTATTTTGTGAAAATATAATATATAAACTGGCCTGATCAATATAGTTACATGAAACTCGGAGATGCGGATTTGGATATTATTGAATTAATATTATTATTACATTATATTTAAGCTCTGTCGACTTTGCCAATGAGCCCTCGGTTTATTATATATATATATATATATATATATATATATATATATATATATATATATATATATATATATATAGTTTTAAGGTGTGCTATATTTATGGGATAAAGTTCTCAATATCAGATATAGAGCGTATGTAAGTAAACATAAAAGTGAACACTGAAGTCAACACTCAGAGGCGACAGGCTGTTTCATGCTAAACGCAGTCATCAGGCCACATGTGTGGGTTTTTTCTCGACTATCTATTGGTGCATTGTGGGTAGTTTATTCTAACGGTTTTGGCCGGAGTGGATTATTTATTTGGATTAATTTAAGTAAAATAAATTAATCCAAATAAATAATCCACTCCGGCTTTTTATTTATTTTTATTTTATATATATATATATTTTTATTTATTCTTTTCGTTTTTCTATTTTTTAGCAACGAAGTAAAAAATTATTTTGCGATGAGTTCACATCGTTTATTTAGTAGTTTGTTTTGATCTGAGAAGGTAATTATAGCTATTTTTCGTCCAATTTTTGAATTGAATGTTGTATTCTAATTTAACGGTTATTTTGGCGGGAGTGGTTTGTTAATTAGTTTATTATTTACTTCATTTATTTATTTGGGTTTATGATATTATGGTTCAAATACTTTTCTACCAAAGATTGCACAGAAAGCTTGAATTTGTGTTTCTCTGGACAAAGGTAAAATATTTGGCCACATGTCGGCGTGCGGCCAACGACTCGTACGCGAGTCAAATACATTTGTTGCTTATTTCTACTAAACGCTTGCCCAGAATGCCTTAATTTCAGTTTTTGGCGCCCCGGGAGGCATGCAGATTAATCGCGATTTTATTTTCTCTCAGAGACATTAAAAGAGGTTTTGCAAAATATCAGATTAATTTCACAAATACTGAAAAACTCACCTTCTAAAAACTCAGCTTCGAAAAGACTTAGGTGATCGCAAGATAAGGTAAAACTCAGAAACGAAGACCCAGTGTTTTTTATGGCACTAAAAAATGAGAGGTAAATTTTCGAAAATTTGGTAGGAACCTTGTTTTATCCATTCAAATTGGTCTACTTACTTGAAAATACATTATAGCCATTCCTATAAGAAAATATGATGCTAAATATATTGAACATTGTAAACTTGTCTATTTTTGTCTGAACTTGCTCCATACATTAAAAGCATAAAAGTGCATTAATCAATGACCACAGTTTCATTTCTTATCAAGATCTCGAAGGATAAATGTCGTTTGCTTCATCAAGTGACAGTGATATATATCAAAGTAATAATAGTGATTCTTAGAAACAAGTTTTACAACTAACTTGGAAAGTAAAGTAACAAAACTACACCTAAATACAGCACATATTTGGGCGACTTCACCCAAGAAAAAAATGCTTCCAGGAAGAAATAACCTTTACGAAGGAAATTGCCTAATGTCCTTGCAATGCAGCGCCAGTAACAAGCTGAAAAGGTGGAGCAAAGATTGCCACGACTGGAAGAACAGAAGACCAGAGATGAGGCAGCAAGAAGAACAGAGAATCACAAATGTTGACCATGTTCGCCATAGTCTATGAATATAGAATTCAGCGCGATACGTAATCTGTTCAATGAAACAACGTTAAACATTAACACTCATGAGTCAGACACTCTACTGAATCTGACTATCTTGTCAATAGCAGCAGCAGCTGTTCCGTAATTCTTCAGTCTTAGATATCAGAGGTTGGCAGTGAATATTCGGAAAAATCATGGCTGCCTTTATACACGTCGTATAGAATATTTTGTGCATTCTAATTGGTTAACTCTTCTATTAGTGAACTATGAAATGAGTCAGCTCATTTTGGTTGGCTCACTAGTATATAGAGTACCCAAAAACTGTACCACAAATACTTCAAGGGCAGAGAGTTAGATCTGAATAACTGAGATAGCAACAGTTCTCGAGGAAAAAAGTGCAGAGGCTTCAAGACGATACGGATAGACATGAACAGCACATACATTAAGAATCAGAAGCCAAAGATCGCAGAAACTTTAAGGACTGAAGAGGAAATATCTTTAAGAGTTCAAGATCAAAGAATAAGAATTGAACAATAAAGGCAAAATGTATCTGTGGAATTAAGGTTGCAAAGGTAAAACCAAAACAGGCTCAACTTCGAGCAAGAAGAATGAAATGGAATTGAGCTGTACTTAATTATGATCCTTCATATGACTTCCCTTCCGAATTCCTTCATATGCTTTTTCTTCAGTTCTAATTGGTTTCATGGACAAATGTGTTCTCATTGTGGTGAAGAAAATCGGAATAGGGAACTTATTGGACGAATGACAAATTTAGATTGGAACATTCTCCTGATCCACCAGATTTATTGAAGAAACTTCTTTTGAATAGAGACCATTCGAACTTTAGAAAATATCTGGAAATACAACACTGCATTCCAGATGACTTCTTTCGGTATTAAGATCATTCAGACAATTTATGCCCATTTCCAGAGTGCCTCGACACGTTTATCACAGAATTGGAGCACTTCATTCACGACATAATGAAGAACTTAAGTGTTAACAGATATACTCTGTTATTGATATGAAGCAGCAGACTGATAAAAGAATTCACGCGAACAAGGATACAGAAATTCTACCTGAAAATAATAGTTATGCGATAAGTTTCAAATATTCTCTAGAGGCAGATCCATCTCCAGAGTTGGAAGCCAAGATAGATTCAAAAAAGAAACCCCTTAGAGAACTTTCTCGGGGATATAATGCACCTGAGTGTAATGAAGTTGCTGTAATAATGAGAGGTGAAGAGGCTCGATGTCAACGTGATCTTATACTTCATAGGAGAGACAATCAGATAAAAAGGATGTGAATCTCATCGTTCATCTGATGCCTTTCAGTATCCATTGTTATTTGTGAACAGAGAGGATATCATCTAAGCATCCCCAAGGCTGGAGCAGAAGCTGCTGTAAACAAGACTGTCTCCGTAATGGATTTCTCTACCTCCCATTTCCGAATAATTTCAATCATATACACAGAAGTCAACAATTGTTATTCAGTATGCAGTTGACATGTAAGCCAACGTTGAATCATAAAGAATGCCATATATATTAGGAGGAAGCCAAATAACTCAGATCTGAAGAGAATGCAATCAAAAATTATGTTATTCATATGTTATTGATACGAAGCAGCAGGCTGAGAAAAGAATCCACACGAAGAAGGATGCAGATATTGATATTATGTAGAATCACCAAGAATTCTACCTGAAAATAATAGTGATGTGATAAGTTTCAAATATTCTCTAGAGGCATATGCATCTCCTGAGTTGGCAGCCAAGATATATTCAAAAGAGAAACCCCTTAGAGAACTTTCTCGGAGATATAATGCACCTGAGTGTAATGAAGTTGCTGTAATAATGATAGGTGAAGAGACTGGATGTCAACGTGATCTTATACTTCATAGGAGAGACAATCAGATAAAAAGGATATGAACCTCATCGCTCATCTGATGTCTTTCAATATCCATTGTTATGTGTGAACAGAGAGGATATCATCTAAGCATCCCCATGTCTGGAGCAGAATCTGGTGTAAACAAGACTCCGTTATTTACATTATTCGGACTATTGTCCTCATCTATGTCGCCATATTTATTACAACGTTTCGGCCGTTGTACGCTCTGGCCTTCTTCAGGTGATTGGAATGTCGAACTGAACCCTTTATTTCGCTCATTGGGGTAGACTGTTCTAGTTCCCCGTGCCATGTTTTTAGTGGATGTCAGTTTATCACCCACCTGAAGAAGGCTGGAGAGTCCAACGGCCAAAACGTTGTAATAAATATGGTGACAAAGATGAGGACAATCGTCAGAAAAATGTAAATAATGTACATAATACCTCGTCTAAGAAATATAGACAATATCTGTCTCCGTAATGGATTCTATACTTGCCATTTCCGAATAACTTCAATTATATACACAGAAATCAAAAATTGTTCTTCAGTATGCAGTTGAATTGTAGACCAACAAGGCATCACAAAGACTACGATATATCTTAGGAGGAAGCAAAATAACTTAGATATGAAGAGTATGCAATCAATAATGATGCTGCTGGGACAGAATTAGTCCAAATTTTTAACCTTTCATCTATACATGCATGAAAGAAGACAAGATTGCAATGACTTATGTTAGGCAATATAGCCATCCAGATTTATTGACAACGTTCAACTGCTATCCAAAATGAAAAGGAATTCAAAATGAATTGCTTGAAGAAGAGTCGCATGTCCACAGATATGATCTTATAGGCTGAACGTAATCAAAATGATGGATTGACTCACAAAAGATATGGTATTTGGTCCAGTTAGATGTCATATGTACACTATAGATTGGCACAAACCTGGAGTCCCTCATGCTCACATTGTAATTTGGTTGGAGAAAATTAATTCCATTTAAATAGATACATATCTTTTCCAGTTGTAGCGTTCATAATGAACACATATGGCAATAATGAACACTACAATATTTATCTTTTAACAAATAATACCCTGATGATGACATTGCTATGTCGAAAGTACTCGTAAATTTCAAGAAATATGTATCAAAACGGCAATTTTCTCTCAGTAAGAACACCACAAAGATTAGCCGCGAATATGAAAGGATCGTATTGAAAATATGTAGACAGAACATGTTTAAATTATTCAACGAAACGTGTCTCAATGGAAACATGCTGCCGAAATATACGCATGTATATATATATATATATATATATATATATATATATATATGTGTGTGTGTGTGTGTGTGTGTGTGTGTGTGTGTGTAATTGATTGGTGGATTTAGGCTAATTTTATAGTAATTCGTCGAGCTTAGAATTCTGAACAGAATGCAGAAAGCACTGGACGGCCGTTTCAGCCCATCTTTGACTCACCAGCAGTGCGCATCCACTACCGAGAATTGAACCTGGATCGGTTCGATATGCGAACGTCATACAAACTGAAGACAAAAACTAGACTCGATATAGCGCCGCTACTCACTCAGTTCCGTTCACCGATACCCATCCAAGTATACAGAGTTATCCAGAGTCCCCGAATAATCTCTGAACCTGTGCCCCAAGAGCCACGACTACTCTTTTGACCCTTAGCCGCTCTATCACAGAGCTTAGCTGTATCTAGCAAGATATACAAGTAACTGATTTGGGGATTTAGGCTAATTTAGTAATTGTAATATATATATATATATATATATATATATATATATATATATATATATATATATATATATATATATATATATATATATATATATATATATATATAGTACAATGAATCATTCATACAAAATGCAAACTTTCGGGCTAACAACTGAGACATTACTCTACATATTGAAGTATTCAGTTCATGCCACATTGACAGAAAAACTCCCACGACCAAAATTCTTAACTTGCAATATTAGTAAAAAACGTGCTCACTTAAATTTTCAAAAATACAACCTTTGCTTTGCGACTGCACGCTTCACAGTTTTGTACGTGTTATAAAGAACACACGATTTGCATATATTTTTTCGTCTCGGCACAGTGGATAAAGGCTTTAGTTAGAATCAGTGATAGGACCAAAAGAGTGTGAGTTCAATAGTGTACATAATATCTCATCTCAGAAATATAGACAGATACCCATTAGCGTTCATAGTTAGGGTATATAATAATTAGTTAACCAATTTGTGTCAATGGATGGTTTAATAAAGGCTAAGGGAAGGTAAAGGATAAAACTTATAAGCAACAAAACAGTTGAAGTTGTGGAGAGCCATGATCGGCACATCAAAGACGAATCGAAATTAACCATTAAAAATGTAATAATTTCATAAAAGGATTTATTTTATTCACTCTGAATATTTCATTCTTATTATTACTGTTGCATTAACTCTTCTTTCTTCGTTTCTATGACGCCAAATGTTTGACCCTTTTTAGTATATATCTACAGTTGTAGGAAGTTTTATCACTACACATTTTCGAATCATAACTGCGTAAGTTTTAATCTTTTTATACAGCGATACGGACTAACGAAGAGCAACGTCATTAGATGAGAGGTGAACCGATCCTCTTCGTTGAAACCTGACCCAATCTTAGGAAGATATTATCAGCGGCAGAAGATGGCCGACCTGCTGAAGTCGAGTCTTTCTTATTGGAGATTTGGGTCGGGAGCGCTCTTTCAAGGCTTTAAGGTCGAGCACCGAATGCAACGGATAACATTTCAAGACCCTCCCCGGGGATTACGCGATTGTAACAAAGAGATGCATCTGGAAACCAACCGGTGAGTAGGGAAATAATAGAAGACAGGCTATATGATATTAGAAGTAAAGGCATTGCGCCATGAATGGTAAGTCAGATCGCTTCCAGTACTTTTGATTTGGAGTTGAAATAATATAAATATAAAATAAATATTGTGGACATAAAAACATTGAATATTGGGTCATCGGCCCTACTACAGGTTGCTGAGCAAACATTTTGACATTTGTTTCGGTTTTTCTCAATTGAAGGCTGATACATTAAAACTGATATTTCGACCTATAAACAGGAACTTCTTCAGGAATTTTTTTTTCTTATATTAAACCGGCTCTTTGGTTCTGAACATATTAGTAACGAGTAAATTTTGAAAAAAATGCCAAAAAAAGGAGGCGTATCGAAAAAGGACAATTGAAATAGGACATATAATGAGTAATGATTGCAGAATTTGGCACTCACAGGGACCCCGTTGACGGCAAGACGAACAGAGAAAAAGAGTCAGTAATCATCGTAAAAAGCTTGTGGACATGAACGGTAGGACCGGAACCAGGAGAGATGAGAGACTTGGGTTCTAGTGGCATTACGCCTGGATTAGGGTAAAATGGTTAAACAAATAATTGCTCACATGTTTCATGTATGACATTCTCAATATCTTTCTGTAGAATCATATATCTTTTACTTCGTCTTCGCTTCATTTGTGAGGTAATTTTCCAGTATTCATAACCAAATAAGAGGATTGATATTACGTATTAAGTTCAGCGCTCTTTTCTTTCTTTATAATATTAATGCTATGTATACTGCAAGGAAGTTTGGCTTATAGCGTTGCGCAAATTTTTCTCGTCAGAATCCATCTTGGATATTTATAAAACTATCATTCGTCCGTTCATTGAATACTGTTGCCATATCTGGTCTGGTGCTTCTGTTGTACATCTCGAGATTCTTGACAAAATCCAAAGAAGGATCTGCAATTTAATCGATCCTGACTTGGCGTCTCTTGCTCACCATCGTGACATGGCTTCCCTCTGTCTTTTCTGTAAACATTTTCATGGCAACTGGGATGATGAGCTTTTTTTCTGGTGCGCCGACTATAAGAATTTAAGCGTGCTACTAGATTGGAAACTAGGCCCCATCGGCCTACTCTAACAAGTTTTTCTCGCACTTTCCACCTGTAGAATTTCCTTCTATTTTCTTGCTTCCCTGATAACTACAATCTTCAAAAATTTAAATGCAATGTCAGTCGCCATCTTCTGTCTTCTTGAACCCAGTTCTTTTTTTTGTTTTTTCTCAATCCTCCCCATTCTTAGTCTTCTTATTCTCTTTCACGTTCGCCCCCTGTAAGCCCCCTGCGTCTTAGTGGCATTACCGCCTTATTTGGAGTAAAATGATTAAAACAAATAGTAAAAAAACAAAAACGAAAAACTTCAGTGTTTCGAACAAGAGAATTATTCTCATCTGAATCCACCTTACACATTTATAAATCTACCATTCCTCCGTGCATTGAATATTGTTGCCATATCTGGTCTGGTGGTCTTGCTGTACATCTCAAGATTCTTGACAAAATCCAAAGAAGGATTTGTAAGGTCATCAATCCTGAGAAGGCATCTCGACTTCAATCACTTTTTCTCCGACGTAACGTATCTTTTCTCTGTCTTTTCTACAAATATTTTCGTGACAACTCTTCAGATGAGTACTTTTCCCTGGTGCCTCGACGAAATGAATTTAAGCGTGCTACTAGACTGGCAATTAGGTCTCACCGTTTTACTGTTGAACTAGCTAGATGCAACTGGAATTTCTACTTTAACATTTTCTTTTCTCGCACTTCCCACCTGTGGAACTCCCTTCTGATTTCTTGTTTCAAATCTTGAAAAATTTAAATGCAACGTCTATTTCCATACTTGCACCCTATTTTCTTGTTTTCCTTTTCTCAATCCTCCCTACTGAAGTCTCCTCATTCTCTTTGTCTCCCTGTAATCACTTGGGTTCTATTGGCATTATTGCCTGGCTTTGAGTAAAATGGTTAAAAAATAATTTATTATTGTGATTATCTCATGTGAAAACTGATTGCTATTAATCATACATGTGACATTCTAATTACTTATAAAGACTATTTTGATTACTAACGCAGAAGAATTAAGTTAAGAAAAAAAAAGTAATAATCTCTTACAAATATAATATTTTATCACATAAGGGATTTGAGTCCGATATGCAAATATAAGTATTCATTTTTTTTCATCGTTCTCTACTGACTTTATACTTACTCCAATACGTCCCTGCTTAAGTCTAGTTATTATTAAGTCTTTATTTTCATGTGCAGTATCCCTTCATGACGTATCAGATCATGAATCTCCACTTCCCCCTACCCTTTGTAGCTCTCAATAAGTTTTCTCCCATTGCTACTTTTCTCGGGCCCTGTTCTGTCATACACTTGCTTAAACCCGCCAGGTATGTCATGCATTGCTTTCCCTTTTCTCTCTTTCCCTCTATTCGACCTATGAGTATCAGATTCTCCAAGTCCTCCTTTCTCATTAAGTGTCTCAGAAATTTCAGCTGCCTCTTCCTGATGTTAAGTATAAGCTTTCTCTTTGTTTTTCCACTCGAAAACCTCATCGTTGCTCACACGCTCGGCCCATGATATCCTTAGTACCCTTCTGTAGAATAATACCTCCATTGCAGCGAATGTTTGAAGGTCTTTGAGGAGACCTTCAAACATTCGCTGCCGTAAAGAAGGACAGATGTCACGTAGCAGCTCAGTAACTCTTTTCTTTGTTACCAAAGAAATCCCCTTGACTCGTAATACTCTGCCTAACTTTTGGAATGCGTCTTTGACCATTCCAATACGTCTACGGATCTGCGTGTCGCAATTGCACTTCCTAGATATTTAAACTTGCGAACCTGCTTGATATTAGTGTCCTTGATCTGGAAATCGCATTTCGGGATCATTCTTTTTCTGAAGACAATGCATTCTGTCTTCTTGAAGTGCTGTAGCAATTGAAATATTCATTCGTTATTTAACTAGTTGTTAATGAAAAATTCTTATAATTAGATGAACTAAGCGCAGAAATTGGCAAAGAGTTTCTCCAGAATAAGTTCCAAGAAACAGTGTCATATTCCATCAGGTTAACGCCAGAATACTTGTTTATTAATGAATAGATAGGAAAAATAATTCATTCGCTTTTGTAAATATTGCAGTTTATCACCTAAATTATATGAAGTAAATTTCGATGATTCGTTCTTGCTTTGAATATTGCTGACACATCTGGTCTGGTATTCCTTTAGATATTACTGATAAATTACAAAGAAGAAGCTGCAATGTTATTGTTTCTGACCGGGCATCTCGGCTTCAGTAAGTTTCCCACAGCCGTTATAGCTTCACTGTGTCTTTTCTATAAATATTTTAAATGTAATTGATCTGAAAAGCTATCCTCTATGGTACCTAGACTTTATGAAACGTAATGCTAGATTAACACCAAAATCTCATCTTTTTAAAGTTAAAATGGTTAGATGCAACCGGAAGTTCTATGCTAACTGTTTCTTCTGTCTTATTTCTCCCATGTGGAACTCTTTCTTAGGGAACTTTGAGGTTCAAAAGTTCAAATGCAATATCAGTCGTTGGCTTCAGTCTTCTTAACTCTTGTTCTTTTATTTTTCTCTTTGCTTGATAATTGCTCTCTCATATTTTCTAACACTCAGTAACCCGTTGCGTCTTAGTGGCTCTACTGACTTCTTTGGGCTGAAATGATTAAAGAACTATCGTGCCTAGTAAATGAATAAAAATGGATTGCCAGTAACCAGGAATAAAGTAAGTCATTATTAACAAAACAAATCTATAACATGTCTTGCTGGTAATTCTAGTATAAATAGTCATTGCATATACTTTAACTATAGCATTGTATTGTAAATAATTGTTTTACTAGAATATTGTATTGCCAATGATTTTGCTAATAAATTAATTCAGTTTATGAATAAATGGAAGTAAACAGTGATTGTCAGTGGTATGTCATGAATACGCCAAACGTTACTTATAAAACAGACAATATAACCAGCATAAAATAAACATTTTTGTGGTACGTCACGAATACGCCAAACGGTACTTATAAAACAGACAATATTACCAGCATAAAATAGACATTTTTGTGGTACGTCACGAATACGCTAAACATTAATTATAAAACAGACAATATTACCAGCATAAAATAAACATTTTTGTGGTACGTCACGAATACGCCAAACGGTACTTATAAAACAGATAATATTACCGGCATAAAATAAACATTTTTGTGGTACATCACGAATACGCCAAACGGTACTTATAAAACAGACAATATTACCTGCATAAAATAAACATTTCTGTGGTACGTCACGAATACGCCAAACATTACTTATAAAACAGACAATATTACCAGCATAAAATAAACATTTTTGTGGTACGTCACGAATACGCTAAACATTAGTTATAAAACAGACAATAATTACCAGCATAAAATAAACATTTTTGTGGTACGTCACGAATACGCTAAACATTAGTTATAAAACAGACAATAATTACCAGCATAAAATAAACATTTTTGTGGTACGTCACGAATACGCCAAACGGTACTTATAAAACAAACAATATTACCAGCATAAAATAGACATTTTTGTGGTACGTCACGAATACGCCAAACGGTACTTATAAAACAGACAATATAACCAGCATAAAATAAACATTTTTGTGGTACATCACGAATACGCCAAACGGTACTTATAAAACAGACAATATTACCAGCATAAAATAGACATTTTTGTGGTACGTCACGAATACGCCAAACATTACTTATAAAACAGACAATATTACCAGGATAAAATAAACATTTCTGTGGTACGTCACGAATACGCCAAACATTACTTATAAAACAGACACTATTACCAGCATAAAATAAACATTTTTGTGGTACGTCACGAATACGCTAAACATTAATTATAAAACAGACAATAATTACCAGCATAAAATAGACATTTTTGTGGTACGTCACGAATACGCCAAACGGTACTTATAAAACAGACACTATTACCAGCATAAAATAAACATTTTTGTGGTACGTCACGAATACGCTAAACATTAATTATAAAACAGACAATAATTACCAGCATAAAATAAACTTTATTGTGGTACGTCACGAATACGCCAAACGGTACTTATAAAACAGATAATATTACCGGCATAAAATAAACATTTTTGTGGTACATCACGAATACGCCAAACGGTACTTATAAAACAGACAATATTACCAGCATAAAATAAACATTTCTGTGGTACGTCACGAATACGCCAAACATTACTTATAAAACAGACAATATTACCGGCATAAAATAAACATTTTTGTGGTACGTCACGAATACGCTAAACATTAATTATAAAACAGACAATAATTACCAGCATAAAATAGACATTTTTGTGGTACGTCACGAATACGCCAAACGGTACTTATAAAACAGACACTATTACCAGCATAAAATAAACATTTTTGTGGTACGTCACGAATACGCTAAACATTAATTATAAAACAGACAATAATTACCAGCATAAAATTAACTTTTTTGTGGTACGTCACGAATACGCCAAACGGTACTTATAAAACAGATAATATTACCGGCATAAAATAAACATTTTTGTGGTACGTCACGAATACGCCAAACGGTACTTATAAAACAGACAATATTACTTGCATAAAATAAACATTTCTGTGGTACGTCACGAATACGCCAAACATTACTTATAAAACAGACAATATTACCAGCATAAAATAAACATTTTTGTGGTACGTCACGAATACGCTAAACATTAATTATAAAACATTCAATAATTACCAGCATAAAATAAACTTTTTTGTGGTACGTCACGAATACGCCAAACGGTACTTATAAAACAGATAATATTACCGGCATAAAATAAACATTTTTGTGGTACGTCACGAATACGCCAAACGGTACTTATAAAACAGACAATATTACCAGCATAAAATAAACATTTTTGTGGTACGTCACGAATACGCCAAACGGTACTTATAAAACAGACAATATTACTTGCATAAAATAAACATTTTTGTGGTACGTCACGAATACGCCAAACGGTACTTATAAAACAGACAATATAACCAGCATAAAATAAACTTTTTTGTGGTACGTCACGAATACGCCAAACGGTACTTATAAAACAGACAATATTACCAGCATAAAATAAACATTTTTGTGGTACGTCACGAATACGCCAAACGGTACTTATAAAACAGACAATATAACCAGCATAAAATAAACATTTTTGTGGTACGTCACGAATACGCCAAACGGTACTTATAAAACAGACAATATTACCAGCATAAAATAAACATTTTTGTGGTACGTCACGAATACGCCAAACGGTACTTATAAAACAGACAATATAACCAGCATAAAATAAACATTTTTGTGGTACGTCACGAATACGCCAAACGGTACTTATAAAACAGACAATATTACCAGCATAAAATAAACTTTTTTGTGGTACGTGACGAATACGCCAAACGGTACTTATAAAACAGACAATATTACCAGCATAATATAAACTTTTTTGTGGTACGTCACGAATACGCCAAACGTTACTTATAAAACAGACAATATTACTTGCATAAAATAAACATTTTTGTGGTACGTCACGAATACGCCAAACGGTACTTATAAAACAGACAATATAACCAGCATAAAATAAACATTTTTGTGGTACGTCACGAATACGCCAAACGGTACTTATAAAACAGACAATATTACCAGCATAAAATAAACATTTTTGTGGTACGTCACGAATACGCCAAACGGTACTAATAAAACAGACAATATAACCAGCATAAAATAAACATTTTTGTGGTACGTCACGAATACGCCAAACGGTACTTATAAAACAGACAATATTACCAGCATAAAATAAACATTTTTGTGGTACGTCACGAATACGCCAAACGGTACTTATAAAACAGACAATATTACCAGCATAAAATAAACATTTTTGTGGTACGTCACGAATACGCTAAACATTAATTATAAAACAGACAATAATTACCAGCATAAAATAAACGTTTTTGTGGTACGTCACGAATACGCCAAACGGTACTTATAAAACAGATAATATTACCGGCATAAAATAAACATTTTTGTGGTACATCACGAATACGCCAAACGGTACTTATAAAACAGACAATATTACTTGCATAAAATAAACATTTTTGTGGTACGTCACGAATACGCCAAACGGTACTTATAAAACAGACAATATAACCAGCATAAAATAAACTTTTTTGTGGTACGTCACGAATACGCCAAACGGTACTTATAAATCAGACAATATTACCAGCATAAAATAAACATTTTTGTGGTACGTCACGAATACGCCAAACGGTACTTATAAAACAGACAATATAACCAGCATAAAATAAACTTTTTGTGGTACGTCACGAATACGCCAAACGGTACTTATAAAACAGACAATATTACCAGCATAAAATAAACATTTTTGTGGTACGTCACGAATACGCCAAACGGTACTTATAAAACAGACAATATTACCAGCATAAAATAAACTTTTTTGTGGTACGTCACGAATACGCCAAACGGTACTTATAAAACAGACAATATTACCAGCATAAAATAAACTTTTTTGTGGTACGTCACGAATACGCCAAACGTTACTTATAAAACAGACAATATTACTTGGATAAAATAAACATTTTTGTGGTACGTCACGAATACGCCAAACGGTACTTATAAAACAGACAATATTACCAGCATAAAATAAACATTTTTGTGGTACGTCACGAATACGCCAAACGGTACTTATAAAACAGACAATATTACTTGCATAAAATAAACTTTTTTGTGGTACGTCACGAATCCGCCAAACGGTACTTATAAAACAGACAATATTACCAGCATAAAATAAACATTTTTGTGGTACGTCACGAATACGCCAAACGGTACTTATAAAACAGACAATATAACCAGCATAAAATAAACATTTTTGTGGTACGTCACGAATACGCCAAACGGTACTTATAAAACAGACAATATTACCAGCATAAAATAAACATTTTTGTGGTACGTCACGAATACGCCAAACGGTACTTATAAAACAGACAATATAACCAGCATAAAATAAACATTTTTGTGGTACGTCACGAATACGCCAAACGGTACTTATAAAACAGACAATATTACCAGCATAAAATAAACATTTTTGTGGTACGTCACGAATACGCCAAACGGTACTTATAAAATAGACAATATAACCAGCATAAAATAAACTTTTTTGTGGTACGTCACGAATACGCCAAACGGTACTTATAAAACAAACAATATTACCAGCATAAAATAAACATTTTTGTTGTACGTCACGAATACGCCAAGCGTTACTTACAAAACAGAAAATATTACTTCTATAAAATAAACATTTTTTAATGAATTTTCTATAGAAATACATTGAAAGTCAAGAAGAAACACTGTCAGTGGTCAGAAAGTGATAAAATTGCGATATATGGCTACAATATGAAAAATTTAATTGTATTGTTACTATCTTACTATAGAAATGTATTGTAAATAAGAAGTAAATGAATTTTTAGCGAGAGGGACAGAATAGTGACATAATATGTATTTCCGGGGAGGTATAACTCTGAGTAAATCATTATAAATATAATTATATATATATATACAAAAAGATTCGTAAAAATAAGGAACAACAAGACAGAAAACAAACAAAACAATTATTATTTATTATCTGGATGTTATGCTGTGCTGGAGACACGAGAGACCGTAAGGCGGGTAAAATTGTGAGTTTGGGGTCAAATGTACATCAAATATATGTGTGTTGAATTCCAATGGAAGGATAACATTAAATATAAGCAAAGTGTGTACAGTGTTTCTCGTATGTTTTTTCTTTTTAATATGTTTGTAATGATTGTCCAGATAATTTCCTTAGAAAATACTAGAAGTTTCTGAGGTTTTCTTACTTCGAATTTTTGTTGGGTGCTAAAAAAAATATTGTTACTATTATGGTATTATGGCCTAAAATATAGCCTAAATTTTCGTTAAAGTACGTGTTGACT
>OZ038488.1:109324248-109344248 GCA_964036315.1 Acanthosepion esculentum
TATGATCCGTTTCTAACATGAAATGTCTGCCGTAGATGTCTCTGGAGAGACTTGACATTACTAGGAGCGCGTAACTTTCAGTGTAGCTTGGAACAGCTAATGTGCAGGGATGCTGGTAGAAGCTGAGATAAGTCCATTACCTGTTTTTTTTAATTTTATTTTCGTTTTATTTCTGCTAATTTTCATAATTACACTGTGAGTTTGCTTTGTTCATGTATTACTTGGAATTTTGTCTGATAACAGTGAGGTAAAGCGATGTCAGCAATTCCTGAATATTTCAGTATTCTTCTTTTATGTTTACACGCATATAGCTGTTTCTATATTCAGAATATGTTCCGGTTTTGGATTAACAAATAAACATGGAAGGTTGAATTGAAGACTTAGATATTACAAAACATTATTCAATTGTCGTCCTTGGAGAAACATTATCAATATTCATGCGATTAACCATTTTATTTTATAATATAAATTTAATGTTTATGCTTCATATTCTGAAATGTTTGTTTGGTAATAATAAATTTTAAGTAAACTTGTAAATGTGTATTGTATCGGGACAACGATTAACTAACGACATATTTTGAAACACTTAAAGAAGCCCACGAAGATACATAGGGTATGCCCCACGCTCCACCAGAAAAGGGAAAATTCTTGAAGGAAAGAAAAAAAGAAAGAAAGGAAAAAAACAGATATAAAAGATGAAGAAGAAAAAAACATAAAAAAGGGAAAAAATAAAAAAAAAAACTGGTATCTGTTGAGTCTTGACTCATTGTTGAATCTCGACTAATGCATGGAATAATAATGCAACACAAAATGTACTTAGAACAAGAATGTATTATAACAAGAAAGTGTACACAATATTTACATCTAGTATTTCTGTATATTTCTGGGAAGACCGTTCCTGGAGAATGTGTTGACGAAGTCGCAGTCGGGCAGAGTCTCTAGTTGGATCTCGTGATTCCCCTCCCTGTCTTCCGGTACCGACCATATTTATATCGTCGGTACTCCGCTATGCAGATTAGGTGGATCCTACCACAACAGTATCAAAGAGAGAAGAAATATGGATGAAATACAGGGTGCTGTAGAAATACCCCCCAGAAATATCTCCCACGTATACCTACCTGAAATACCCCCTCATAACAGTAAGATATTAGTGTAAATGGTATCTTCATCTAGCGCATGTCTTACCATTATTTGAAAGGTATTTATAGGATGTATAAGTGGCAGGTATTTTGTGGAGGTATATATTGACTATATAGATACCTCCCTGAAATACCTCCTGTTGCGGATTCCGGGAATGGAATCCTGAACAAATAAATAAACAGCGCCAGTAATTGAGATAGAAAAATAAGTGTATTAAACGTAAGAATACAGACTTGAAGTGAAGATTAGTAGTCCAGGAATGAGGGTTAGTAGAAAGTATATGTACAAGTCTCTGTAAGTGAAGCCGTAATTATCTCTCTCGCTGGACTCTCATATAACTCTCTGTGAACACCCTCTGTACTGTCTCCGTATCTCTCACCCTGACTCAACGTATATCAACCCGCAGGTATTCTCTCTGTCAGTATAAGTATACTTTGGACGAGTCCATCTTGTGTAAAAGTGGTATACCCCACAAGACCTCCCACATATCCTGCAGAAATAACTTCAACATATTAGTTTTTAAATTTTTGATTTATTTATGGTAGTGTGTATCGGCGTTTTATGGTAGTGAGAGGAAAAATTGACATCGGAACGCCACTCATACGTACACAGACATACATACACGCACGTTCACGCATTGGAGCTTACACAAGCGTAAGCATATATGAACAGTGTGTGTATACGTATATATGTGTGTGCACGAGAAATATATATATAAAAATTGCACAAACACACACACACACACACACACACATATATATATATATATATATATATATATATATATATATGCATACACATTTTACATATATATATAAGCATGTCTGATTAAACAATTTAGACATGTGAAAGTATAATACGAAAAAGATATTATTGGAAATGAATTAATACATAAATTGTTTGATCAGATATGTTTAAATTAAAATATGCTTCCAAAATATACTGAATATATATATATATATATACACATGCATACATATATATATATATATATATATACATGCATACATATATATATATATATATATATATATATCAAAATAAAAAAATAAGAGAATAAATAAATAAATATATAAGATAAGAAATAAAAAAAAAAAAAAATAAAAAAACAAACAAAAAACAAGCAAAATAATTTGACATAAATAAATAAACAAATAAGCGACTTCCGGTAAAAGTAACCGCCAAAATAGACTACCCATAATGCACCACTGACCCTTATATAAATAGCCGAGTAAAATAACAGCACTAGTCGCCTGACGATTGCACTAGCATGAAACAGACTGTCGCCTCTAAGTGCTGACTTCCATGTCCACTTTTATATTTATATTTACACAGGCTCTATCTCTGATATTGAGCACTTTACCCCATAAATATAGCACACTTTAAGACTATATTTCTGCATATATATATATATATATATATATATATATATATATATATATATATATATATATATATATATATATGTATATGGAACATCAAATATGGATCAAGCATGGATATTAAAGCTTCGTCTAGTTTATCCGTGCCGTCAAATTTGACTTCAACAAGGAATGTATTATCCGTAATATGTATTATAAGTACTTTTCGTTTAATTCATGGGCAATTTTGTAATTTAAAATACTTCATTGTTAACATTAACATTTGAACAGTCTACAATTTATAAACGCCTTAGGAAAGTTATTCGTATTTCATCCTCATAAATGTTGCATGTTTACAACCAAAATTTCGCATAACACAATAACGTAAAGCTGTCCAATCTTCTGCTCGGTTTCAAAATTCAGAGTGTCGAGGATCAATTCAATTTAGTTCTTACTCCGAACTGTGTCGCCATAGGTTCTCTTTGTAGTTCACGGCACCACCCTCACCAAATTGTGCGTCCGAGAAGAGAGGGAAAGAAGAGGGTTGATTTGTAGCCTGTCAGTGCGTTAGCTTTTTGCATTGGACGTAAATGGGGTCTTTTTGTAACTTCCCATCAATTGTTACATACACACACACAAACTTACGTGTCGTATTATATTTAAGGATCCCTTGCATGGAGTATTGCTGCTATATATGGTCGGGAGCCCATTCTGTTTGCCTCGGGGTTCTTGATAAGATTCAGAGACGGATATGCAACGTAATTGGTCCTGATCTGGCATCTCGTCTGCAGTGGGTCTCTCACAGACGTGCCGTCGACTCTCTGTCTTTTTTACAAATACTTTCACGGTAATTGCTCCGATGAGCTGCTTTCGCTGGTTCCCAGACTTCATGAATTCAAGCGTCCTACGAGGCTGGCATCCCGCTCCCACCCTTTCACTGTTGAAACTGTTATATGTAGCCGTCTCTTCTACTCCAATAGCTTCATATATCACACCTCTCGCTTCTGGAACTCCCTTCCTTATTCCTGTTTCCCTGACAACTAAAATCTCCAACTATTCAAATGTAATGTCAATCGACATCTCCAGTTGCTTTGATCTATCCACTATTATTCACCACATCCTTTCCTCTAACACTCCTATCTGCTCTCGCTCTAAATCTTGTGTAACCCCTTGCGTGCTAGTGGCTTCCCGCTTTGTTGGGGTGAAATGCTTATATATATATATATATATATATATATATATATATATATATATATATATATATATATATATGTAACGAGAAGGATTACAGCCAGAAGCTTCATTTTATTTTTCTATTTCAATGGCTATTTGTTACGTATTGAGGATTTTGTCAATATTGTCAAAAGGGGCATTCATTTTTAATTTAACTGTCCTGAATATTTTAAGTATATAATTAAGTGAACATACATTAATTCTTGGCAGGAGATTATTTAAGAAATTGAAAAAATAGCTTGAGTTAATTTTGCACCAAGATGGCATTCATGTTCCTTTCTCACACCCCACAACAGATTATTATTTCTTTATTATTCGAGAATTGCCATAGCTTCTTGGTGTAGATATTAGAGTGGTTTCCCTTCATTTGCTGTTTAAAATACATTATTTTTTCTTAGACTAGATACCAGTCAAGACTAAAGAGTCTAGTCTAGCTTGCTAATTAATTAGTTATTGCTAATAACCTCGTTGAACAAAACTTAATTAGAGAATCCAGGACGAGAATTTGAATTCGGACTACCAATTGCACTAATATCACTGATGTCTGTTACGCTACCTGCACATCCGATGGCGAGAAACAGAGAGAGTAGGTCTTCAACAGTCAGTGGCGTGCAGAGGTCTAGTAGCACCCGTGTCGAGGACTGTGACTGGCGCCTCATACGCTCACTATATTTAATGGCCCTCCACGTGGGTCGTATGTGGCACAAGACCGTTTTGTGGTGGGTTCACCGAGCCCGTAGGCTCGGCCAAAAATATTCCCTTTGAACCTGTAAAAACGGGTTCAGGGCCTGTTTAGCTCCCCAGACGAAACTTTGCCCTGCGGCAAAGCCTCATCCGGGTTCCTCTTCGCCGAGGTGTAGAGTTTGACAGTCATGAACAGTTTGGCACCGTACTGCCCAAAACTGCTTCATACAATCACACCCCAAACAAAATTGCTAC
Organism: Acanthosepion esculentum; assembly: GCA_964036315.1. Lineage (NCBI taxonomy): Eukaryota > Metazoa > Mollusca > Cephalopoda > Sepiida > Sepiidae > Acanthosepion > Acanthosepion esculentum. Next base: position 109,328,922 of record OZ038488.1, read on the forward strand.
AGTTTATTTAGTTTATTTTCTTTTGGACAGATACATTGTTCACAGAAGTTTATCACAGTCAGTTAAAAGGAATGTTTAAATAAAAAACACATTATACAAATTATAACAAATATTATTTATTTATAGATTACAGATCAGGTTGACAAAATGGCTTCGTTTGTGGAACATTTCTCAACCGTATTTTATTGTTTTAACACTAAAACTACACAAAGTTCAACATACGGATTAAAAAAATCTAATAATTGACAGTTGATAAAATAAATGAAAAACAATTTCAACTGAGGAGACAGCGAAATTTTCAAAAACTTCCAAACAAACTTAATTTTAATTAAAAATTGAAATGAAATATCTTTTAAAAATTAATCTTTAGCTTATTTCTTTTGATAGCACAATAATATAATTTCAATTTTTGTTGCTATATTTCACAAATTCACAAAAAAAAAAATTTCAAAAGATTCTGCAAAACAAAAAAGTTGTTAGATAAAATTTTGCTTAAATATTTCTTGTCTAATATTTGTTTTGCAGAATCTTTTGAGAAAGTTTTTTGTGAATTTGTGAAATATACCAACAAAAAGAGAAACTATATTATTGCGCTCTCAAAAAAAATAAACTGAAAGATTAATTTTTAAAAGATATTTAATTTAAGTTTGTTTTGACATTCTTGAACTTTTCGCTCTGTCTCCTGTGACATTTTCGGTTAATAATAATTAACTAAAATTAAGTTTAATTACTATTAATAAAAAAAATATTTGGATCTTGCATAGTATAGAATGCGCGGAAAATTAATGATCAAAAATGAGATATTTTCTATTAAAAGTTTCATGCTTGCATTACTGTATAAACAAAAAAATAAAATTTAATTATTTTAGTGGCGGATATTCCCTTACAGATATTCTGAGGTCTTGTTTATTGTTTTCCTTTTTATGAGTACACCTAACATTGTGGGGAAATTAGAACAACAAACAATGATTTCAAACAAGTCCTCATCTTGTTGTATGAAAAGGCAAACATATTAACATCCCAAATTTACATGATGGTTGTATAATATAAGTATGCATACTATCAAAGAAATTTCACGTTTTTATTCTAACTATAAACATTTGGCCGTTTATTGCTATATTGGTGGTACTGCCAATAAAATATATTTTAAATAGAAGTTTATATTTTTGTTGTACAAAAAAACAATATATACATAATAATAATGATAATAATAATAATAATAATAATAATAATAATAATAATAATAAAGTGTGGGCTGTACTTGTCAGAACAATTGTTTTGTATCTCAAAGAGATACAAAAAATTGTTCTGACAAGTACAGCCCACACTTTACGAAGGGCTTTATCTATGTAATCATTTTTTATTATATTTTATTTTATTGTATTTTATTTATTTATTTATTTATTTTTTTGCAGTGGAAAGTGTCATGATGCCATTTCTAACCTTAGGTCCCTGGGCGGGACCCGGAAATAAATGTGTAAACGCCAGATATCAAAGGAAATAAAAATAATAATAATAATTAGCTCACCTTTAATGAGATATTTGAATGCTGTATCTGTTTTTTTTCTTTCAATTTCGTTTAGAAGTTCATAAATATAAATTTAATAAAAGCAAAAGAGGCTCAATTGTACTATAGGGACCGTTGGATTTACTTACCCATTTCGCTCGTTATTCACCCAAAAGTTGGATAAAATTGATTCTTGCTGTGAAATGGTATTTTTTTTCCTGATAAAAAATTCTAATTTATTTTTAACATATATAAAATTAAACTTTTATGACAATTTGTGACTTGTCATCGAAAAGAAATTGGCGACATTTTGTTATTCTTAAATTCTCGACTAGTATATTTTAACCTCTCCATTTTTGCTTTTAGATTCGTTAAATTCCGTTAAAACTTTTTATTTGTGTAAAGAAATGTTCAAAGTTTATTTTTGTATCAAAAAGTTTATTTCTTGGGTGTAGTAAAATTTTAAAACAAAACATATTTTTGGTGCATGAAAAAAAAAGGCAAAAAGCAATGGCCGCCATCGATTACGACATTGAGTTAAAGTTAGAGTGTCAACACTTTACAAAGTAAATTAGAATTTTATTCCAGGTCAAGAAATACAAATAAGAACAACAGTCAAACTTATCCAAAATTTGGGTGAATACCGAGCGAAATGGGCGAGAAATTCCAACGGACCCTATATTACAATCAAAAGAAAGATCTACTTCTAAGAAGAAAACAATATAAAATTTCACATAACATTAAAATATATGAAACAATAATTAAAGAAAAAAAATTGCTAGCAACTGATTTTTCATTTTCTTCTTAAAACAAGTTTCAAATTTCTTTATAATAGAGTTAACAAAAAGAAAAGAAAAATACACTTGCATTTATGTTGACGTCAAATTTCCTTTGGTTTTTCAGTTTTTAGTCTGAAAGAAGATGAATCTACGAGAAGGAAAATGTAACTATTTTAATAATAATCAAGAATCTTTTTTTGAGAAGTCTTTGATTTTATGGCATTCTATATCTTTAGAATTTTCTTTTCACTACCAGTTCACAGACATGAAAATCGAAATGAAAGAACTGACGCAAAAGTTTTGAACTTCTCACATAGGTGTGAAAAAATTTTAGATTCAAGTAGGTACCCCCAACCAAATATAGACATTTTAAAACTAAAATTTAAAAACTATTTTATTTATTTTTAGGTTTATTTGCTACATGAAAACAAAAAGTTTTGTTCTTTCGTCTTTTTATCACTGTTTTTGTTACAACAAAAATAATATACTCCATCGGAAGTTCGCCCCCACCCCGGGAGTAACGTCTGGGGCCACCGCCTCGTCATCCCACCTTCCATTGCACCCCTCTGTCAACCGTTATAAAAGTAGTTATTCCCATTATTTTCAACGAAACCGCTTCATAATTAATTTCTGTCCAGTTGATTAAATTTCAATGATTAGATAGTTTTCATCTTTTTCTTTAAAAGAAATAAAAAATTTGATGTAAGAGGCATTCAATTTTTCGATACGTTTGGTACTGATTTTTTAATAATTTCAAAAACCCTAAACATAACTATCTCTGCTTCAAAAGAAAACAATTTTCATTTAAGAATATTATTTGCGTTTAATTCTTTTTAATATTATTAAAAAAATCATTTAGTCACAAGTATCAAATTCAATCACTTCCCTATCGCTGCAAAGTTGTCACTCTGTGCCTTTTTTTATAAATACTTCCATGACAAATGTACCTAAACTTTCTGAATAGTACTAGACTAGCGACAAGGTTTCACTAATTTACAGTTGAGATGGCTAGATGTAACCGTACATTCTATGCTAACAGTTTATTTTCTCCACAGTTGTGGAACTCCCTTCCGGCTTCATGCTTGCCAGACAACTTTAATCTCCAAAACATTAATGCAATATCAATCGCTTTCTACTCTTCTCCTGATTACACATCTTTTGTTCTTACTCATTAGTAAAGTTTCAGTTTTCTAATTCTTAATAAGCCCTTGGGTCTTAGTGGCTTTACTGCTTCGCTTGGGATGAAATCGATGAAAAAAGTGTCACTGTCAGAGCAAACCAGACCAATATCTGGGATAACCCTCATATCAGGTTGAAAGGGGAACTTAGTTGTGGTATAACGGTTAGCAAGCTTGTCTTGTTAGATCAATTACGATTGAGAAGTGAGTTCGCTTCACACTTTCGGCCTTATTCCACATCTATGCCATGCTTGAAAAATCATTTGAGAACTTCGAGATTATGTAATGTTTAGCATTATGTAATGTTTTACGACTGAGTAATGTGTTTAATACTCATTGGATGCCACTTACTTTCGGCCTTAGCAAATCACAATATCACATTGAAAGACCGATTCCCGTATAATAACCGAAGTTAAGCAACGTCGAGCATGGTCAGTACCTAAATGGGTAACTGCTTGAGAGTACAAGGTGCCTTTAAACTTGAATGTACGGTTATTTTTATGGATAATTACTCGGAATTCTGACTTTGAGAGCCGAATTCCACTTAGCATCTTTACAGTCACTTACGCGTAAATATAATTGAGAAAGGTATGAATCCACCTCTTCTCCCCCATGTATGGGTAAATTAGTAAATCTTGTATCACTAAGTAATTATTCTCTCCAAAATAAAAAATGCTTAAAATATAGAAAATTTTTCTGGCTTTAAATAACCCGCAAAGGGTGGATAAACCGTAAAAAAGAATCAATCAATCTATGACATACTGATTAGCTAGACAGGCATGTGTTTTAGATTTATTTACAGCCTCTGGAATGTAAATCTCTAGAAACTATAGTGGCCCCAGAAGGAGGGATCAGTTTATATATTGTTTGTAATAGAGAATTGATCCCCCTATTTATATTCACGTTATAATTTCTTGTTTGTTTATAAACTTCTGATTATCTATGAATCCACATCTTCTCCCCCAGCTATGGATTAATTATTAAGACTTTTATCACCAAATCATTATTTTCTCTCCCCACAAAATTCGTATGATCTAAAAATATTTTCTGGCTTTAAATATCCTGTAAAGGACTGATAAGACGTAGAAAACGAATCAATAAAAAGACAGTGTCTTATATTTGGTCAGAGATGCTTTCGCTGCATTAGCAATGAATGAGTAGGACTGGCTAGCATAAAATAAATCCACATTATGGGCCAAAAGATATACAAATTATATCCGTTGTTTATGCAAAATATATAAAAACGACATTAATGATTTACTACCACTTCCTTGCATTGACGAATCCACCAAAATCTAGCTTGAAGAAACGTTTTTAAATATTTGAAAATTGCCTTTGGTGGAATTCCTCTCAGCAAATTAAATTTCTTCAATTTATTCTCTGTTTAGTAACGTCAGGGATATATAAAAAATGTTCATAGAAAAAAAAACGCATTGTTTACAATGTTTGTCTTTCTCGACAAAACATCACTGACTTCGAAAATCGAATATTTTCTTGAATAATATTTATTCCATGAAAAGAAGCCGGCGATGACTTAAGGGCATCGTTGTAACTTAGATATCTATTCGTACGATTATGAAAGACTTCGATATCTCTAGGGGGAAAAATGGATTTTCATTTACCTGACAATGCAAGTCGATCACTCCCCCTTAGGAAACGTCTTGTATCTTGTTCACGGGATAAGAAACAATATCCTTCGGGATAGAATCTTACAGTGTGTTTGTTTTGATTGGAAAAAACAAGCCTAGTTTATAGATATCAGTAGATAACTATATAACTATAAATATTTCTATAAGTAACTTTGAAATGAATAAGAATCACAAGAAAGTTTTATTAAATATATACAGAGATTACGTCGAGTAATCTGTAACCTGCACTGGGAACAAAATGTCTGCATGTGAATAGAGAAAACTAGAAAGAGGAGTGAGACAAGGATGCGTTTACTCGCCGGATTTATTTAAATCGTACAGCGAGAAGTTTTAAGAAAATGTTACATACAGGGACACCCATCCATGCGGGACATGTCATTGCAAATACCCAGATATTATGTCACTGTCAACAAGAGCAGTCTCTCTCTCAGCACTATTAAAGTCTTCGCCAGGATCCTTAATACAAGTCAGGACAAAGACCAGGAAACTGCTGTGCGTCTCCTGAAATCGCCCACAACAAACATGGCGGACTCGAGATTTGACCACCTAAAGAAATGTGAAGAAACAACAAGAACATATATATATATATATATATATATATATATATATATATATATATATATATATATATTTATACAAACAAATTAATATGTATTAAACAACAAACGGTTACAAATGACAAAAATAATGTGTGTGTACAGATGAATGTGAAAGGTTTGTGGCCCAAAGTATGTACAGTGAGTGAATGTGCGTACATACATGTGTGTGTGTGTGTGTGTGTGTGTGTGTAATGTTTTCGGGCTTTACCCCAAAGGGAACAATGCAAATCTCTACTACAGATTTACATTTTGTCGTATCAGCGGAATAGTGAGAAGAAAGAGGGCGATAACATTTTATCGCAGAGTATATATAGTGTTGGAGAGCGCCTCCAAGTGGCGGTTTCGGAAATTAGAAGGAGGTAACTCTGAGACGCTCATAATGAATTGTTGCACTACGCGCTTGTAGAGCTCTCTTGCAGCTTCTTACTCCCCGGTACTTAAAAATTTAAATGCGGTATAAATTGTTCTAATTTTTCTTCTCATTTCCTGTCCTTTTATTGTTCTCGCTCCTTAATAATGTTATCTTTTTCTCATATTCTCTTGAACTGCATCCGGCAGCAAAGCCTCTGACTCGAAGTGGCAACACCGGTTAGGGTCCCAGCTATGGGCAAATAGTGCCACCCCAAGAAAAAAAACTATGAATGTAAAAAAAAATTATAGTAAAAATACCAGCAATACATTTCCATAGTAAAGAAAAAAAATTACCAGCAATACTTTTTTTTAGCATAAGAAAAAAAATTACCAGTGGATTATTTTTGTAAAGAAAAAAATTATCAGCAATAAATTTTTTGTAAGAAAAAATAATCTTACCAGCAATACAATTTGAGAGAAATTACTAATGCTCCCAAGACACTTCAAATTCGGCATTAAATTGTTGCGGGTCGGTGTACTTGTTGTCAGATAAAAACGCGTGTCTCGTGAAATACCCGCAATAAACATGGTAGACTCGGAGTATGAGTCTACCTAAAAAAAATAAAAAATAAAAACAAGGACCGATATATATGGAAAAAAACAAATATTAATGTATTAAAGGTTACAAGTGACAAATACATTACTGTGTGTGAAACAAATGAATGTGGAAACTTTTTGTTCCAAAATATGTGTAGTGAGTGAATGTGCGTACGTACGTCTGTGTGTATTGTTCAGGCGTTTCCCATAAAGGGTAAAACGCAATCTTCCGCGAGAGATTTACATTGTTGTAGTATAAGTGGAAAATTAAAAAGTGATATTTATTCTGTTAAATACACAGAAATGTGGCACAAGGCCGACGGGGGATTGGGGAAAGGACGGTCTTCGTCTTAACTATAACTTAGCTAGTCGCAAACACTGACCCAATCGTACGAACAATATTCCTTACAGCAAAACAACACATTCATACGTACTTTTCTTGCTACATTCACCATAATACCTCACTGTCTCTATGAAAATATTAACTAGTCCCCATATTGCCATAGTGGGCGATAAAATATTATCACAGATAATTTATAGTGTTGGAGAGCGTCCTCTAGAAGCAGTTCCGCAAATTAGGAGGAAATAACCCGATAAAATGACACTTAAGGAATGGATATGCTGCTAAACCGACAAACAAATCGTACATCTAGTAAACCTTTGCGTCTTAGTGGCTTTATTTTCTGACTTGGGGTGAAATAAAAAAATATCATAAAGTACATTTATGAATAGAATAAGAGAGTGGTAGTTGAATTTTCTCGGATATATAATTGTTATAGTGAAAGACACCTAGTCTATAGGTAATAGACTCTCCCACCTATTATAAGTAGGAGTCAGTAGTAGTCGAGGGGAGGAGAAGTCTTCAGCGACCACAACTCGATTACTCTGCGTAACACTTTATTACAAGTTCGTAACGGTTCTGTACGTTTAACCCATTTAGGACGCATTTAGTCCGAGTACAGTTTCTATTGTGGAAAACTCCGCAACAACTTTTGGCGACGAGAATTCGAACTCATACGGGGGAGAAGAAAAAGAATTTCGTTCGCCAAGACAACTTTTGGCAGCGAAGATTTGCACTCATGAGGAGGAAGAAAAAGTTCGTCCGCCACAATAATGTGGAAAAAAGGATTCAAAAATTGTACACTCATAGGACATACTAAAGTCAAGAGAGACAGAGGAAAACAGCGTGTAACATACCTAACAAGCTTCTGTAAATGTTTGGCAGAACAGAGAAAAGGGAATGATATTGAAGAAGACAAATATTGCTAAGGTTTACAAAGTATCGTAAATTGCGGAGAGTCATGATCGCCCACGTTCTAATGGGGGCACGACAACTAGAACATGATACAGCGGGACAATTCTAAGAGAATAAGAAGACCTACTAAGATTAATTAACGATAGATACAATCTTCACAACATACGCTGACAACACAGTATTAACGGCGGACTCAGAAAGTAGACTGAAAGAACCCTTATACAGGGGAACCAAAAAATTACGAAGAAGGGTCTATTAACTGTAAGATGAGAGAATGCATGGTTGTAAGTAAAATAGACACCCCTAGATATGAGCGATGAAATGGGGATGTCAAAATCAAGCATGTATAGAAAATGTATTACTCTATAGTGAAGAAACAGACCACGAAAAATATGACCTAGAAATCCGAAGACGTAAAGGAATAGCGAAAAATGTCTTTCAGAAATTAAGCAAAGAATTAAGACATAGAAATATATTACTATAAACAAAGAAATATTGAACCTGTTGCAGCGAAGTCTGGACAAAGTCCTTACAGATAAAGAAGACCTGAAGAGACCGAGACGTGATTACCGACAAAAGTAATGAGGAAGATTTCAGGAAAATGGTAACTAAAAAACGCTTAAGATTACAGTCAGTGGGAGACATTTGAGATTTCTCGAACACATAATGTTGGAAGCAGGTCTAGAGAACTTAACACTTACACGGAATTAACGGCAAATAAAGCAGGGGGGAACAACAAAAAACTGCTTAAATAGATTGTGTGAATGGCTAGCAGAACAGACGCTGAAGTAGATAGTAAACGGATAGAAATGGCTTTGAATAATCAACGGTAGAATACCGGTGAGAACAATGATCTCCAAAATGCTATATACATAGAAGAAAATGTCCTACAGTTGCGGTTCGTCACTTAGCACAACAATGGATAATGTTCATACTGAGATGACTCGACGATAAAAAGTTATTGGAAGCCATTTTGCCAATACAGTAGCATCACTGATATCCGGAATCTCTCATATCCGGAGTGTCTCATATCCGGAATCCCGCATATCCGTATATGATTTTGATGTGTATATTTGAACTATTTGGGTGGTATGTAATGGTTTGAAATTTCTGTTTTTTAGTAAATTTATTTAGAATAATTGCTTATGCTTATTTCACCCTAATGGCTTGTATTGGCGCAAAAGATGATGAGAATAAGAGGAAAGGATGACAACGAGACATCTGAAACAAGATAGCGACGAGATGCATGATTGTGATGAAACTTGGACTGAATTTGAAAAAATCTATTGAAAAGGTTGTCAAATTAATGGAAAGAAAGACATCATTCAGTTATGACGATTGCAATAACGCACGCAAAGTTAAAAAGTGTCTTTCGTTTGAAAAATTTCAAGAACAGAAACAAAATGAAATGGGAAAAATTTGAGAATGACATTAAAAGAGAAAGAATCATCATGCAACAGCGAATAAAAAATCTTCGTTAGATTATTTTTTTTGCATATATGGCATACCTAATTTAATGAATTTTCATTAACATGACATAATTTATTTCTTTTCCTTTAATATCAATTCTGTTATATTTCACTCACCATTAGCTTATTTTGTTTACTAAAAATAAATGTTAAACCGGATTTCAGTTCTTTTATTTTAATTTAAATATAACCCCTCATATCCGGACTTTGTAACCAATCCCTCATATCCGGAAGGCCTTCTTAGTCCGGTTGTCAGGCACGCTACTGTATTTTCTACAAGTAACGTCCGTTGAGCTAAGGGTTCAAATCATTTCTATATATTTCTTTTCAATTTCACTGTGTGCTGCACAATAGCAGACTTGTGATAAATTATTCAAACTTTATTAAATTGTTATATTTAACTGCACAGAGCAACCGAGTCTCTTGAAGCAGGGGTCGGCAACATTTTGCTATGTACCGACTTAGGCTTTTAAAATCATTTAGTGTGCCAACAGCATACGTATTTTTATACAAGACAAGGTCAATATACATGTTCTACTATATATTTTGTATAGTAATATATAGTATATTTACTTAAGTATATATTAACATTGAAACAGTTAATTATCTTTATGTTGCAGTAGTTATTAGTTCGGACTTGTCGGCTGCGTGCCAGTTGAAATTGCTTGGCGTGGCACGCATGCCGTAGCTTGCCGACACCTGTCATAAAGCATTGTAGCGAGTCGAATTTGTTCATTCTGTTTTCCAAATGCGTGCCAATCTCACACTAAATCACATAATCTAGCGTTAATCCTAAAAATTAATATTAAAATCTAGTATTGTTTATCCGTTTCTAAATTATCCCGGTATTAATAATAAATTTTAAAATGTTCAGTAAAATAAAAATTCGGTATTACTTAAAGTCTCATAAAGATGTTATACTACAGGTTTGTAAAAATCTAATATTAGTAAAAGGTTCATAAATAATGTGATATTAATAACAGCTTTATTAAGAACCCTCCTGTATTAATTATAGGTTTATGAATATGCAGTATATAAGCTTTTTAAAATGTCCGGTATTAATTATAGGTTACTAAAGATGCAATGTTGATAATAGGCATTTTTTAAAGGGCTGCATTTATTATAGATTTATGAAGATGTAATATTAACAATAGACTTTTTTAAAAAGTTCGGTATTAATTATAGGTTTTGTATTTAAAATATACTTAATATACAGTTGTGTAACGGATAGCGGCTCGGATTGAGGAATCGGAGAGCCGAATTCAAATTCCACTCGAATCCATTACGTTCACTTACGTGCTAATAATCTTAGGAATAGTATGAATCCTCTTCTTTTCTCCCCAGCTAAGGGTAAATAACCTTGGATGAGAACTGGTCTAGGAGAAGGACAACTCTCAATTCAAAACCTGCGGAGGGTCATTTGGGGACCTTGTGGCTCATGGTGCACCTGGTCTCTCTATTCGTCTCGTCAAAAAGTTTAGTTCTGCAAATAACCTTCACCACTATAATCAAATCATATATGCAGGTGTCTGGCTGTCGGTTCCTAGGTACTGAGGTGCTTGACCCTCATACATACATACATATATATATATATATATATATATATATATATATATATATATATATATATATATATATACACGAGGTTCATTCAATGAATAAGGTGAATGTTTAGGTATAAGGACTTCTAATACAGATAAAAGCTTACTCTTTTTTATTTTTTTGTTTTACTTCTTTTTCACATGGATTTAATTTCTTTTGCAGATTAAAAAAAAACTTTGAGAGTTTTGGCGATTAACAAAGATGGCCGACCAAGAAGCATGCTCCAGGATTGAACAGCGGACAGTTATCAAGTTTTTGGTTGCTGAAGGGTGCAAACCAGTTGAAATTCATAGGAGAATGTCAACTGTGTATGGTACCACATGTTTCAGCCAAAAAATGTCTACCAGTGGGCTAAATTGTTTAAAGAAGGACGGAGCAGTGTTGAGGATGAAGACAGGCCTGGGAGGCCTACAGAAGTGAGGTCTCCTGAGGTGATCGAATCAGTCAATGACCTCATTCAGTCTGACAGAAGGGTGACAGTGGATGACATTGCAAGGACTTTGACCTTATCTGTTGGGACAAACGCAGAGGTCATCAGTCAGAATGAGTCATCTTGCATCATGACAACGCAAGGCCTCACACAGCAGCCCAAACGGTGCAGAACATCAACGAGCTGGGCTGGGAACTGCTCCCTCATCCCCCTTACAGCCCAGATCTTGCACCTTCAGACTTTCACCTGTTTTGTCTCTTGAAAGCGTTCACGAGAGACACGAAGTTTAAAAGTGACGATGAAGTCATAAGTGTTGTGAGCGACTGGCTGAGACATCAGTCCAAAGATTTTTACGCTGAGGGAATACGGAAGCTTGTGCACAGATGGGAAAAGTGTTTGACAGTGCTGGGAAACTACGTTGAAAAATAAAAAAAGTAAGCTTCTATCTGTATTATAAGTCCTTATACCGAAACATTCACCTTATTTATTGAATGACCCTCGTATATATATATATATATATATATATATATATATATATATATATATATATATATATATATATATATATATATATATGCAGAAATATAGTCTTAAAGTGTGCTATATTTATGGGGTAAAGTGCTCAATATCAGAGATAGAGCGTGTGTAAATATAAAAGTGGACATGGAAGTCAGCACTTAGAGGCGACAGTCTGTTTCATGCTAGTGCAATCGTCAGGCGACTAGTGCTGTTATTTTTCTCGGCTATTTATATAAGGGTCAGTGGTGCATTATGGGTAGTCTATTTTGGCGGTTACTTTTACCGGAAGTGGCTTATTTGTTTATTTATTTATGTTAAATTGTTTTGCTTGTTTTTTATTTGTTTTTTTATTTTTATTTTTATTTTTTATCTTATATATTTATTTATTTATTCTTTTATTTTGATCGGTGTTTTTGGTTAACGTAGTAAAAATTTGTTTATATAGCTTATTGTTGGTAGTCTATAATGGCCGTCATTACCGGAAATCGCTTGTTCGCTTATTTATTTGGGTCAAATTGTTTTGCTTGTTTTTATTTATTTTCATTTTTATTTTTTATCTTATATATTTGTTTATTTGTCATTGATTAAATCTGTTTGTTGAATTTGTGGTTTTTTCTGACTATTATTTAGGTGGGAACAGTTTTTAATTTATCTATTTAGGTTGGTTATCTTTATTTGTTTTTGTTTTGTTTTGTTTTTTAAACGGCTAGTTTATCGTAATCGGTTGTTAGTTTATTTATATATTTGGATGTATTTAGATCGATTTAATTATACTTGTTGTTATTTATTTGTTACACTATATCTTTTTAGCTTTCGGTTTTTAAGTAACGTAGTATATTATCTTTTATTAATGTTTTTTTTTATTTTTTTTTATTATTATTTTTATTTGTATAACAGTTATAACTTTCGTCCGTTCTTTTGTTTTGATTTTGTTTCGTATATTAACAGGTGTGGTTTTATGATTTGTTTGGAGTAATTTATTTTGCTTATTTTATTGTTGTTTGTTTATATATTTATTTATTTTTCTATTTTAAGTTACGTAGTAAAAATTTGTTTTCATGTCTACATTTTGAGATTAGCTCGGATCTTTTATTTAATAATTTATTTTCATCTGGGAAGGTAATGATAGCTATTTTTTCCTCCAAGCAAAGTTTGCAGGTTTTTGATAGGTTGTTGTAGGCTGATGATTTTTTCCTTATTTTCCAAGATATTTTTGGTGTGGTGTGTGTTTTGTTTTTTATTTCCCAGATATACTTAGAAAGCATTGTGCTGTTCGCATATTTACTATTTGTGAAAGACATTTTGTGTACATAATTTCTTTGTTTCCATGGTCCTTCGGTTACTCCTATATATACTTTTTCTTCATTATCTGCTGATTTTGTCGTGGCTTGGTAGATTACGTTGTTTTGTAAACAATTACCGTTTAAGGGACATTCGTTTTTTATTCTGCAGTTGCACGTGGGTTTAATTTGTTCGTGTGGTTTGTTAATAATTTTTCTGTTGTGCTTTTTTATTATTTGTGCCATGTTCTCGGTGCAACTGTAGCTGATTTTTACTGTGTTTTTGTTGAACATTTTGTGTAGGGTGCTTGATTCCGGGAAGTGTTTGTGTAAAAGCTTGAAGAATATTTTTCCTATGTTTGTTTTTACGTTTTTGCTGTACGGTGGGTTGAACCATATGATATTTCTTTTTCTGTTGGTCTTTTTTGTGTTCTGTGGTGAGTATGTGAGTGTTGCTGGGAATCCGCTATCTTTTAGGGCTGTTTCGTAGTCTTTCTTGGCCTTGTTAAATATAGATTCATCGGAAGAATTGTCGGAAAGCCTGCGGTTAATCGATTTAGGTATCTGTTTGATTATAGAAGGCGGGTGGTTGGAGTATATATGTATGTACTGTGGTTTATCATTCGGTTTTCTGTATGGTTTGTGTGTGCCTTTTCTTAGGTTGAAGGTGACATCTAGAAAATCTACTTCGTTTAGGTTAGTTTTTATATCTATCTCGAATCCGTTATTTTTGAAAATTTTAATTATTGCTTTTCTAGTTTTATCAGTCTTTTGTTTGTTGCAGTTTCTTAAGATTATGAGACCGTCATCTCTGTAGAGCCCTGTGTCATTTCTATCTATTATTTTGCTTAGTTCGTGTAGTAAGTAAATGCCTACGATTTCGCATGTCTCTGCACCGTCAAAGCTTCCCATTGTAGTGTCAAATATCCCATCTTTCTTTATCCATGCTTCTTCATGGTGAAATAATAATGATTTACGTGAGTGCTTAATGATGTCGATTTCGTTTGGTTTTATTATTATTTGTTCCTGAGCTAAGTTGATGGCCTTATCTAGTGTACGTTCTGTTATGGATGGGTAAAATTATTTTATGTCTAATTGTAGACATATATATATATATATATATTTAAAATATATATATATATATATATATATATATATATATATATATTTAAAAAACACACACCACTTTAAGGCTCCATGTAATAATTTATTTCATCATAGCCCTTTTAATGGACGTTGGATCATCAGACTACACTTCCAAAAGGTGAAATGAAAAATTATATATATATATATATATATATATATATATATATATATATATATATATATTAATGTATATTTGGGCAAGAACCTTTCTTTTAAACATATTTCGTTAAATATAACAGAGAAGAAACTTCTAATTAATTTTGTATGTATGTTTTTAACGTTCTTACATTTTTCCCTGTGGCGGGAGTAAGGTAGTACAAAAGTTTTACATATTGTCCATTGTCCCACGCGTTTTTCGACCACTTCTTGTTAATTTCTTTTCATGTTTTAACTGTGAAAATGTATTGTTTTGATTACTATCAGGAGCGTTTATTCCGAGAATTCGCGTATTGGACACCGCTGGAAATCGAGTTAACGTCTTTCTATTCGTTAAAAAAAAATTAATATTCTATTCTCACTGTTAACTGAGGTAAGATTGATAGTGGGAGAGAGATGTTTAATATACAGGGCCTTTCTTATAGCGAGATGTTTCCAGTAATATGATTATATAGAATATTAGTTTTCGACCAGAATTTTTCTTAAGTGTTCTTTTAAATTGTGCGACTACTCAAATGAAAATGTCTAAAGAAGTCTGTCATATTCACTGCAAGATGTAACACATTACTACTTGCCACATGCTGACTAAATCGGTTCCACCATCAGGCAGGATTTATAAAAGAAAAACTGTCAAATAGCGGATGAATCTCTTCATGAGATCAGCTGCTATCTAGCAGAGGGGAGGATGTAAAAATACGTGAATAGGTGTCCAGGTGCGAGGTAAGCACTCTGGGAGTGTTGGACAGCTTACACTTGGTTAATGTATAGCATTCCGATAAAATCATTCTGATACAACAAAAGTGGCTTGAC